>CM074786.1:7269481-7407389 GCA_037355745.1 Pseudo-nitzschia multiseries | reverse complement strand
CGGATCGTAAGGCTTCGCTCGTGGCGGCAAAGATTTTCGCACCGGACAGTACTCGTACTTT
Source organism: Pseudo-nitzschia multiseries (assembly GCA_037355745.1). Classification (NCBI taxonomy): domain Eukaryota; phylum Bacillariophyta; class Bacillariophyceae; order Bacillariales; family Bacillariaceae; genus Pseudo-nitzschia; species Pseudo-nitzschia multiseries. Next base: position 7,407,328 of record CM074786.1, on the reverse strand, counting down.
TCCGGCAGTTTCTAACAAAAACGAAAGGGGTAGCACAGTTCGACTGTGACGACTGAGCTTCATCCCTCCGGCATCTCCCCATTGATTGTTTTCGTGATCGCGCTTGGTTCCAGCAGCTACGGGAACCGTAAATAATTCTAACTTCGTACTAGACCACGATGTTAACTCGTACAAGCATCTGGCTGCTGACAACGGTTGGGGTCTTGGCTGTTGGCACCACGACGGTGAAGGGCTTCCAGCGACAGCAACAAGAAGGCGTCTGCAGGAGCTCGAATGCAATCCGCACCGCGCACGCGCACGGCAACTACCTCGATTCCCTCTCGATCGAGTCCCCGGCACAACAACACCGCAACCCCGGGCCATCGACATCGACATCGACATCGACATCGACATCGATACTTCCGAAAGAAACCACTCCCGAACAGACAACGATCGCCGAGACGCCGGAAGAACACTACGCCAAGGAGCACTTTGGCGCGGGATGGGCCGGGTACAAACACCCGTTGTACGGCGGATATCTCGACCACCTGGGCACAACGGCCACCGCCAAAGGAGAAGAAGACGACGACAACGACGACGACGACGAGCTCGCGGGAACGACCCGAGCGATGGAAGACACACCATCGGAAACCAACACCAACACTAACACCGCCATTCTGGAAGCCGGCAAGAAAGCCGACTACGGCGACGACATTCGATGGGGGGCCCAGGTCTATCTGGACAATCTCTGAGGATTATAAACAAACAAACAAACAAACAAAATTCGGGAACGCCCCCTCGGTATAGATGAACCAAGCGACCGATGCCGAGTCGAGTCGAACACCCGGTTCCAACTGCTTGCCCGTATCGCAGCTCCGTTTTTCTCTCAGTACACTGCACTTCGTTGTCGCGTTGAGGGACGAATGCTGAGCACAACAGCAGAGGATACGAATCACAACATCCAACGAACCCAAGAGAAGGGGGATCCCGTGTGGTCAGCGACCAAGATGGTTCGATTTTTTGGATTGAAAAGGCCGAGCCGTGGAACTCTTGGGGGGTTACGAAACAAGAGCAAACCGCAAACTTAGCACCACCATGAGGAGTGACGGAACTTGTCGGTAAATAATACTCCGTACTTCATATTTTTTTACGCCATTACTCTTAGTGCTTACTTATTACAGGGCAGAGAGCAATAAGAAGCGAAAGAACGTAAACATTCACGAATGATGTGATATTAGTGTCTTACGGTGTTCTCCCAAATCACCGCCATCAATACCTGCGTTTCTTTTTCTTCTTGGGTTGTTGCTGATGCTGTTGTTGCTGTGCCCGAGTCGACGCCGCGGGTGTCGCCTGTCGCACTGCCTGTTGCTTCTGCCGCTGCCGCTTTCGAGCCCGCGGATTGGGCCGTCTTTTAGTGGCATCGAATTCCCCCTTGAAATCCCGTGGAATATCTCCCTCCACCCGAGCATAGCGCAACCGCGAGGACTCGTGTTTGGATCGGAACGAGCCGGTCGGTCCAAAGATTTTCTCCAGCCACTTCTCGTCGTGGTGTGGCTCCGATGATGATGTTGGTTTTTGTTTGTGTTTTGGGTTTGGGTTAGGGTTTGGCGACGATCTGTTGCGGTTGCCCGGCGATGGACCGTGGCAGTACCAAAAGCTTGGAAAGGGTGCCGTCGTCTCCTTGCCCTTCACCAGGGCTTTGCTGGCTCCGCTTCGCTCCGCCACCCAGGCCGGGGGAATATAAGCGTATCGGATCTCAGGAACCAAAAAGTAAAAGAATGAATTCGTGCTAGTGTGAAACGACGAAGCAAGGGCCCTCTGATAATAGTCTTTGGTGTAAACAAAATGGGGAAGGAGCAGAAAGAAGGCCTTTTTCTTCTTGTCCCGGGAAGATTGTGATTGCTGGCTGCAAAATTTGAGTATGCGTTCCATGTGCTCTCCTGAGTAGGGTGGGTTGGTCACCAAAACATCATACTCGGGGATTTCTCCAGAAGCAATATCCTGGTAAAAGTCCCTGTTCCGATTAATTACATTGGTAAATCCCATGGAGGCCAGTTTTGTTTTGACACCGCCGTCGCAATAGTAGGGATCGTAGATCGTCAATTCCGACCGGGACCTCTTTTTTCGCGGAGAATTTTTTGGTTGGGAAACATTGTTATTTCCTGTTGCATCGTTGCTGGCATCATCGTCGTCCATCCAAAGCAGACGATCAAGAACGACTTCCAGGTCCCTATAGGCCTGTAGGGGGGTTTCGCAATGGTCGGAATCGTCGACAGGAAAGGGGTGAGATCCCGGGGGTTCCTGTTCCACGATTCGTTTTTCATTCATCGTTATCACCGACGATTTCGCGGTTGCGGCAGGAGATGCTCCTCTGTTTGAAAAGAGTTCCCGACCATTATCGTTCGGCTTGTTCTTTGCGTGTTTGCTCTTCTTCTTCTTCTTCTCCGTTTTCTTCTTGGACTTCTTCTCCAGGAATGCGTCCTTTTGCTTTCGATTTGGATCATCCATAGTACGAATGTACAAGCCAAATGAACCTATGATGAGATGCTATAGTTTGCTTCTCTAGGCGGATGGTGTCGGCTCCCTTTCTTATTGGTGACAGGCAGTACGAGTTTAAGCGTTAATGTTGAAATCAGTGTATTAGGAGCACGTGATGCTACGGAACACCTTAAAGAATAAAGTTAAATCTAACGAGAGAGATTTATATCCTATTGGGTGATTCCCGAAATAGTCTGGTGTGGTATTCCAAACGGTCACGATTGAAATTACCCATGATTCAAGAAAATCTGAAATCTGACATCAGCATCAACGCCACACCAGCCAGCCTTCAATATTGAAGACTGGATGAAGAACATATCCAATTTCTCTATGTACAAGTACGTTGAATTTTGATTCAACGCCTGTTTACTGTTACAAGCTCCCAACTGCTCCTCGGAGTAGTTGACAGGGGAGCTAGCTCACAATCTTAGTTTTTAACCATTACATAAACCTTATTTTAGTACCTTTTCTAGAGGCATACGACACTGTTTAAACAGTCAAATAACTGCTTCGACCTTATTACTACCGGTAAAGACTACTTCAACAACGTGAATAAAAATTACCACTACATCTAACAAACAACCACCAATTGACCCTGAAGATTGTCCAGTAAGAACAAGAGAAACAATGTCTTACTCCATCATCCCTTTCAAGTTTGACTTTGACCAAGAGTCTATCGACAAAGTAGACTTCAAGAATACACAAGAAGTCAATGGAGTTCAAGAAGTAACCAAGATCAAGATTCCCTTGATTACTGCAGGATCAACCAAACTACAAATCCTTTTTACCATCAATGAGTTCATGCGATCCAAGAAGATGCTCAATCTAACCACAGGACCAAGACTCTATGACAAGTTTGTAGATCTCCTCAGAGACTACACCGACAGTAGCTGGTGGAATAGCTACGTATCAACCAATGTTCCCCAGCGAGCTGTGGATAACTTCCAAATCACAGTAAAAGAGTTTGTCAACTACAAGTTCGACAACAACCTCGATGCATACCAAAACCATAGAAGATTCCTCACCAATATCAAGAAGACAACCACCATGACCGTACACCAATTTGTTGCACAAGTAAACTTCCACAACCATGTCATCCTTCCACTACTCCCAGGATATCCACCAGAGGATGCAGAGATCAAGGAGAGAGAGTTCAAGAATCTAATCTTTGAATCGATGCCTGAGGATTGGAAACACACCTACCAGCAACACCACTCTCCCCATAGGGATTCCCTCTGAAATGATGATGAGGTTTGAGAGATATCAATATGAGAAATCGGAAGAAAAATAGCAACAACAACAATGCCAACAACAGTCGTAACAACAATAACCATCGCAACCAGAACAATCGAAACAACCAAAACCGACAACGCAACAACAACAACAACAACAACAACAACCAACGCAGCAATAACAACAATAATCAACGCAACAACAACAAAGGGCCGACTAGAATCTCCAATGACTCACCATGTCCTATCCATCCGGGTACCAACCACACTTGGGGCCAATGCTACACCAACAAGTATGGCACCAACTCCAATCAGTCCAACAACAGAGACAACACCGACTCACATGTGAATGATTGCAGTTCCAACAACAGCAACCGATCCACTACCTCCTCTTCACAGGGCAGTAACTTCCATGAACCAGAACAAAACATGTGTGTCTTCATCAACAAACCAGAAGAAACTACCATTGCTGCGACTCCTTGGCCGGATCTCTTCCATGTAGACATGGACATCGATGAAGAATATTACAACTCGGATCTTCAAAGATTTCCTTCTGAAAACACCGATTCCGACAACAACAAGCAAGAGGTTGCTCCCAGCAACACAGATGTCGACCTTGCTCCAACCACAGTAAGTGTCTGCAACTCAATCAACGGATCCTGCGGCAAGTGTTACTTGAAAACTCTCTTCGATTCTGGATCAACCGGCAACCTCATAGTAGAATCAGCAATTCCCTCCGGAATCAAGAAGCACCTTCTAGACCAACCAATCCAAATGCAGACAACAAATGGCAAAACCACTTGCAACCACTATATGACCTTGGAGAACACTGTATTCCAGAACTGCCGTATTCAATGAAAGTCCTACAAATCAAGTGTTTTGTAGTCTCTCAGAATATCAACTACCATCTCCTCATTGGAAGGAAAACCATGAGAGACCTTGGAATGAAGATGGACTTTGAAACTTGCACCATTGAATGGTATGAGAAAACCATGCAATTTCACCCGCGAAATTACTTTGACAACAAAGCCTTGCTCCACAAGGTCATGTCGGCAGAGCCGCACTCTGTAGCGGAAAGTTACTCCGATCAAGCAATCCAACAATCATATGTCGATGGAGTCACCAAGTATGAGAAAACCAACCTCCACAAGTTAGTCACTGAACAAAACCATCTCTCATACCATGAGAAACAAGTCTTGTTACCAATATTGCTCCAAAATGAAGAGCTTTTTGAAGGGTTGAATGACAAAGAATTAGGTATTTTCCCTACTCAAACATTCCACATTGGTCTCCAGCAAGGCCCAACTCCATATCATGTAAAACAACCATATTCCATTCCACTGCACCAACAAGAAGCAGTGAAGAAAGAAATGGATTGGCAGGTGAAGCTTGGAATCCTCGAACGTTGCTACGCCACTGCATGGGGAATGTCAACCTTTGTAGTCCCAAAACCAGATGGCTCCTGTTGACTTATCAGTGACTTTAGAGAACTCAACAAAGTCACCAAGAAACGTCACTATCCACTTCCAAAGCTCCAAGATATCTTCCACAGACAAAGAGGCTTCAAATATGTCACCCTTATTGACGTTAGCACGCAGTTCCACACCTTCAAACTGGATGAAGCCTCCACCTGGCTTTGTGTTCTTGTTACTCCATTTGGAAAATATTGACTGCTTCGATTGCCAATGGGCTTCCTTAACTCTCCAAGTTGGGCCAAAGGCTGTATGGAACAGATGCTCCTACACTTGAAGGACATTGAAGTATACATCGCCGATATTGGGATCTTCTCAGATACTCTTGAATCCCATTGTAAATTGGTCTCTTCTGTCCTCTCCTTACTGAAGTCCCACAACTTCTCTGTCAAGCCTTCCAAGTGCCACTGGTTTCAATCGCAAGCCCCTTGGCTTGGCCACATCATCTCTCGTGATGGAATCAGACCCAATCCAAACAAGATTTCTCCTATCCTGAAACTTGCTTTTCCCTCAACAACAACCCAACTTCGATCCTTCGTTGGGATGATTAACTTCTATTGCAACTTCTATCCCAAGCAGGCTGAAGGCCTTGCACCCCTTACTGACCTCTCCGGAAGAGCCAAGGGCAAGAAGATATCTCCGACTCCGGAACTCCTCCAAGCCTTCAACAAAGCCAAGTCCCTTATTGCCAACCATATCCTCGTTGCCTTTCCTGATCCAAACAAGCCCTTCCATGTCTATACTGATGCTTCTGACTACCAACTCGGAGCCGTCATCCTCCAAGATGGCAAAATCATCCTTTGCTTCTCCAGAAAACTCAAAGCCGCTCAACGGAAATACCCAATGGTTGATAAAGAGATGCTCTGTATTGTCAAAGTCTTCAAGGAATTTTGCACCATTCTTTGGGGTGCTGAAATCATCGTATGGACAGACCACATCAACTTAACCCGACAAAACCTTACAAGCCACCAAATTATGACTTGGAGAATGCTCCTTGAAGAATTTTCCCCAGTATTCAAATATGTCAAAGGCAAAGACAATGTCATTGCTGACGCGCTCTCCAGGCTCCCACTCCAGCAAGACACTCCCAAGAAGAAGAAGGAGTTCTTCGGTCCTCCCACTCCCGATCCAATGGATGATGACTCGGACCTTGAAACTACCGGTTCCACAATTGACTGTGACTCAACGGACTCCAACCTTCTCTCTCTCTTTCCAAACTGTTTCTTAACTACCCCAAAGACATCCCCATGTACCCCTTAGCCTTCGACCAACTCGCCCAAGATCAAGCGGCCAATGTAGATATCTCTACCAATCCTCAATACACAACTGAAAACTTCAATGGAACTGACTTGAAAGTTGTAGAATCCAACGGTCGACAGAAAATTGTACTCCCTCCAAATCGAGTGCAAGCCACGATCAAATATTACCACCATGTGCTTGGCCATGTCGGCGCATAAAGATTGTATCAAACCATTAACCAATTCATATACGCTGCAAACTTGAAGGACCAAATCAATTCCTTTTGCAGAACTTGTGACACGTGCCAAAGATACAAGAATAGCCACCAAAGCCATGGACAACTCCCCACCAAGGAACACCAATACGTCCCTTGGGACACTATTGCAATTGATGGAGTAGGTCCTTGGAAAATCAAGATCCCCGGCCATGGAACCGTTTCCTTCAATGGCTTCACCATCATGGACATGTGCACCAACCTCCTTGAAATCATTCGAGCCCCACAAGTAAATCCAACCGGCCTCATGGCAGTCCATGCCCTCGACAATGGCTGGCTCTCCAGATATCCCAAACCAGTTAATTGCATCATCAACCAAGGAACCAACTTCATGAGAAATGACCTCCAACCCCACCTTGCCAACCTTGGAATCAAAGCCAAAGTTTGCTCTGTCCGCAATCCACAATCCAACGCCGTACTTGAAAGAGTCCATGATACAATGAAGTTGGCAATGAGAACAGAGCTCAATACCAACCCTCCTCAAACTCTTCAGGAAGCCACAGACATCATCGATAGTGTCTTTGCATCGGCTCAGTTTGCAGTTAGATCAACCATCAACAAGACCTTCGGAATGACGCCCGGAGCCATTGTATTCCACAGAGACATGTTCCTACCAATTCCTGTATTCACTGATTTGGCCATGGTCAGAAACAAAAGACAAGTGCAAATCGACAAGAATGCTATGAAAGAGAACAGCCACAGGAAGATTCATGATTACAGTGTAGGAGACCAAATTATGGTGAAAAATGAAAAGCAAATTCCTGGAGCTTTCGATGCAAGAAGCAAAGGCCCGTATACTATCCAGCAAATCCACACCAATGGTACAGTTTCCTTTCTCTTAAGAAATCGCGTTATCCAACGTATGAACATTCGAAATCTGAAACCATATCACGCCAATTAAAAATTTCTTATCTAAGGAATACTGGTCGCACACGACTAACAAAATTCAGTGCCACCAACCGAACCTGTACGAGAAGGAGAAGAGTGTGGTATTCCAAACGGTCACGATTGAAATTACCCATGATTCAAGAAAATCTGGAATCTGACATCAGCATCAACGCCACACCAGCCAGCCTTCAATATTGAAGACTGGATGAAGAACATATCCAATTTCTCTATGTACAAGTACGTTGAATTTTGATTCAACGCCTGTTTACTGTTACAAGCTCCCAACTGCTCCTCGGAGTAGTTGACAGGGGAGCTAGCTCACAATCTTAGTTTTTAACCATTATATAAACCTTATTTTAGTACCTTTTCTAGAGGCATACGACATCTGGGTAGGGGCCCAGATTCAATCTGGGCCCGGGCCCAGATTTAATTCTGTACCATTTTGACCCAGATACAGGTCAACGTGAGCTCACGTCGACCAGTATCTGGGTCCCTACTCAGATTTCCTTAGGAATCCAAGCATATGTTAAATAATGCACGCACATGTTAAATATTTAACAGGACACATGATATATATTTAAATACTTATTTAAAATTCCTTATTCCAAAAATGAGACTTTAGCCAAAATCTGGGTAGGGTGATTTTCATTCCCGAAATACAAAAATCTGGGCCCCTACCCAGACTATTTCGGGAATCACCCATTAGTGAGATAAAATTAAAAGTATGTGCTGATTGACTAAATGATGCAATTGTCTCATTTCTCTCCGGCCCATGTATGTTTGTACTGTGGACAAGTACTGGCTGGTACGTTTTTTACTACCGCCGTGTTTTTAGTAATTTGGTAAACAGGTTGCGCGAACCACCGTCTGTGCTGTGCTCCAACACACTCCTGTGGCGCATTGCCATAACAGGTGATGTGACGTTAAATCAATTAGCTCAGCCCTGTGTGGTTTCTGCACGCACCTGCTTAATGGTTTCAAATTCTGCTTTGTAGCTTAAACATTCTTCCTCACTAATTCCAAGGATTCTATTTCTAAACTTCTTAAATAGAGATCCTTGTAGGGGCTTGGTGAAAATGTCAGCCAGCATGTCTCCTGTTGGACAATACTCCACTGAAAGCTCCCCATTCTTCACTTGGTCTGTCACCATGAAGTATCTGATATTGATGTGTCTGGTTCTCTTGGTGCTGGAGCGCTTGCCATTGGTTTCCAGACATATTGAGCTAGTGTTGTCTTGGTAGAGGATGTTCTTTTCTCCAAGAACCGGCTCGAGTGGGCCGTCCCTGTTTAAAGGATCACACCCTTGGGAATGGTAGCCCTGCCATTGGAGGTGGAGGTAGTACCGGCACCAGAGATTAAATGGTAGATGGTCATCAACACCAACCACTTCTGCCTCAGTGAAGCTCTTGGTGTTAATCTTTTGTTTGGTTGACATGGACAGAACCGCGCCCTGCCCCATAGTCAGAACTGCCCCGGTGTGGTGGCTTTGCATGTCGGAATGGACTGCAAATGAGGCGTCCACATACCAGTATGAATTCCAGTTCCATCCCAACCCAACACCAATGGGAGTGTGATGACATCCCTCAGGTAGGCCAGGACACGCTTCAACTTCTTTTGGTTGTGTTGGTTTGGTTTCTGGACGCGTGTGCAGAGAAAGGCGATGGCAGTTTGTATGTCCGCCGGGCCCTCTTGGCCACAAATAATAGTTTGGCCACACAGGAATGGAAATTTTCCTGTTGGGATATATCTAGTGTGTCTGATTTGTCAGACACATCGAACAGGTGGGATGCCGCTGGAGCCGGCGCCACCTTGTCCTCCTGAAGTTCGGTTGGTAGACTCTCCAGTACATCTGCTATATTGTCAAACATGCTGAATTTCACCTTGCCTTTCTTGCTGTAGTCGATGGTCATTCCCACATACTCATGGACTTTTCCATGAGTCACTGACAGTGGCTTGATCCTCCCAAATTCTGCATTCAGTCGCTCTAGCATGTGGTCCACCGCCGCTGGCTGTCGATGTGATATCTTTAGATCATCCACATGCCAGAATAGTCATTTGGTGTCCATCGATCATCTTGTTCATGGTGCACATATCGTATGGATTGGCCGTGAAACCCTCAGCTGTAAGCAAGGCCACAAGCTTTTCCCAGAACAGCAGTGCTGCCCAAAGTGTGCCGTAGATTTCCTTCGTTGCCTTGACAAACATAACTTTTTGACCATTTTGGTTGACTAGATACTTCTTGTAGAGCTATGGGTCAATTCGTGTCAGCAGTTTGGCCATGGTGTCATCCAGCCGGATGAAGACTTCCTTATCATCAGGCATTGGTGTTTGTAAGAATGCTCCAGGGATGTTGGCTGTGGCCACATCCCGCTCTTCAATAGCATCGATAAGACAAGATAGCATGAAAGTGTAGAGGGACACTGTGGGGGACAACGCTTCTTCCTTGGAGATGAAAGCCCTCTATGATCTGCCATCAGCACACCCTCTTGCTTTGACTTTGCCACAAGAATGTTTACGTTTGAGGAACATGAGATATTGTAGGGATCGTTGCACTTGCTCCTTGGTCATGTCGCGAGGGTAAATTGGTGCCACAACCTCCATGTCATGCATCTGTTTCAGCTCACTCAAAATAGCTTCCACACCGGACTTGCCGAATATATCAAGGCCCTTTTTTACCCCATACTGCTTGGTGGCCAGTGTGGCATCCAGATTACTGTACTGCTCTAGCGCAGAGGCTCCACAATGACAGCGTGGTGTTCTTTTTCAAGCACCTTGATCGCCGTTCAGAAGCCCAAAGAGAAGAAGGACCGGTGGTGGGTCCTGTCTGTGTATCCCTCCCCTGTGCTGAACTTGTTATGAGTTCTATGGACTGTGGGCCGAAGATTGTATTGGGGTCCAGTATTGCTTCTTGCTGGCTTGCCTTCCTCGGTGTCAGCTGGGTCATCAGTTGGGTTTTTGGACGCACATGTGTCGTCTACTTGAGTAACCAAGGGGTTGTCATTGGGGCCGGCCGGCGCGCCGGGCGGTGGATCGTGATCAGTTGGATCGTGTGTGAGCGGAGTGGCGGGCGCAACATCAAGATGTTGGGTATCATCTAGCAGCTCTGTAGTATCAGCCTCTGTTGGAGCCTCATCCTCTGGTGTTGTTGCTGATTCCACATAGCTGTTGGCCTGATTGTGTGCCGGGGGAATGGCAGTGTCCTCAAAAATAGAACTACCACGGCTTTCGAGGGACACTCCTGTGAGGACAGTGTCAATGGTAGTGGCATCGTCGTCAGGTTGGTAGGATGGGTCAGTGGCATCATTGACAGGATCAAAGGAGCTGTTGTCGTCGATATCTAGAATGGTGGTCTGGCCCAAATGGTCACAAAGACCAGCAGGGGCCTGTTGGTCGTTGGCGATGGAGTGCACTCTGCAGATGACAGTGTCGGTGATATGACCAAGTGTAGCAGATCAACGGTGTATGCAGCGACCGGTCTTGAGGCCAAATAGAAAGAATCCACCTTGTTTGTTGTTCGATGGTTGTAGATAAATAGCATCGGTGGCTCATGGCTTCATTGTATTATCTTGTGCATCTTCATGTCCTAACACATAGTCACCAAATTGAAACTTGCAGTGCCGAGCGGCATTAAGCTTTTCCCCTGTGATGAGCTCCCTAGCTGACAGTGTGGCACCCAGGCCACTGGTCATAGTGGAACTGTTGAGCCAGAAATCCACTCCATGGACTAGTTCAATCACCATCCGGGGGGGCATTCAATCAAAGGGAACGACAGGGAACATACATCGACATCGTTCTTTGCTGGTTTGATTGTCGCGTTCAATATTAGGCTCATGCTCATTGCAAGCAGTTACATGAAGGGTAACTGGGATGGGCAGGGACAGCAGGGCGTCAGTGAGGCATGCAAATTCATTGTCTCCAAAGACTTGGGTGGCAGTGAGCCCTGATTGTTGGTAGATGCCAAAGACGGCCTTGAAACACTGTAGTAGTGTTGACTGTTGTGCATCGTTGATGGCACGGCTGGTACAAAATCAGATGTAGTGTGAGATGGTTCAAAAAAACTTAATGCCATTGACAGTGTAGATATCAGCAGCCAAGGTAATCTCGTGGTAGTGGGCTGAACACTTCTGATGGAACAGGAAGCACATCAGCCTGAACATGTTCTGGCTTGCGTCGGACGGCTTTACCTGTAACTATGTTGGTATTAACCCCATAGATGTCCTCTGCCATGAGGACATCTTTGCAAGTTGTGCAACAGTTTTGTATCTGATTGCTATCAATCATGTGGAGGAGCTCTTTGGTGCTGGGGAAACCCATGATCTTCTGTAGTCGTCGAGCCTTCTTGGCTCTTCTAATATCATTGTTGGAATAGAATTCTTTCTTTCCTTCTTCTGTGGTGATTGCAAAGATACTCTCATCTTGGCTTGCAAGGTTGCAGGTGCTTAAGTTGTTGCTAGCCTGGTTGAACCTCCGTGCTGTCCCATCATCCTTGTGCACATAGAAAAATCGGGAAATGCTAGTGTCCAGTGTGACACGGTACTTGTAAGACACCAGGCCTAGTGATAGGATGTTAGTGATTCCTCCATTTAGGTACCATACCATTCCAAAATCAGGGAAGTCTCCCACCATTGTGGTGGCCACACTCCCTGCATTGCAATGGATCACAATCCGACCATTGTCTGGGTGTGGTCTGATGTTACGTAGGAGGGTTTTGTTGCTGATTACATTGCAAGAGGCTTGGCTATCCAGCAATAGAAGATTCGGGTCAAGCTTGCTGTGATTTTGGGCAAGCAGAAATTCTGTGTCCAGGCTAACAGTGTCCGTGGTCCGGCTGGCATCATCTTTACTCCTGGGCTTTTCACTCCTGTTGTCCTCACTCCTGCAATTCTCACTCCTGGGCTTTTCATGCCCCTTCCTGTTTTGGCTTTGTGTACTGTTTGATTACCCTGACCAGCCAGCCGTTGATCCATTGATGGACCATTCATTGTCTGACCCATAGTGCCCAGTGCTTGTCACCTCAGTGGTTGAGCTTTCACTGTCACTCTCCCAGTTGGTTTGTCGAGCCACTAGCATTGGTACTTCATCGTCTGACAGTGACTCGTCCTCATCAGTGTAGCTCCCTTGTGTCATCAACTCCATGTTGCTGATCAGCATGAAACATAGCTCTTCTCCAAATGTCTCTCCTTCTGCAATCCCATTCATCAGTAGCTGGTGTGCTTCTTTGACAACCCCCTTGCTGGCCTCTCCGTTGGTCACAAAGGCCATTCCTTAGTAGGTCTTTTCCAAACCTTGTTTGCTGTTTCCTTCTGTGGCGCCGCCTTACTGCTGTTGCTGTTGCTGGGGTTGTTGCTTGTCTGTTTGGGGTTGTTGTTTTTGGCTGTTTTAAATTGGAGCAACGTATCGAGTGCTTCAGATGTGTTGACTGGGTATGCGTCCTTCTTTAGGCAGTACTCGTCTTTCAGGGTTCCTTGCAAGTTTATGTGGTTCGTTCGATTGGAACTCTCGATGATTTGCACTGAGAGCAATATTTGTTTGGTCGCTTCTATAATAGGTGTCTTGTCTGGGTCACTCAATGCTGAATAGTCACCATACTTTTTGGTCGGAAAGACTCGTTTCATGGTGTATCTGATCAATTCCTTGGACACAATCTGAATCCCTGCAGCCTTCATCACCTCAAACTGCATTTGCATCTCTTCCACGTACTTTGTTGGATCCTTGGACCCATCCTGAAATGCCGTGAGGAATTTCTTCAGCTTCATGAATACATCCACAGGGGGGAAGATAGAGGACTCGTTGTCTCTGTAGCATATCTCCTTGAGGTATTCAAGTAACTTCAATGTGTTAGCCTGTTCCTCAGTCGCTGTTCAATCCTCCTTTGCCTTCAGCTTCTTGGCAATCCCCGAGCTAAGCTGCCCATGTATGATGTCGAAAATCTTCTTGAGATCCACCTCGTATCTCTTGATGTGTTTCTTGATCCCCTTTTGCTCCTCTATCCAGAGTTGGCTGTAGAGCTCTTTCTTGTGTGTATCTATCACTCCATTGTCAGTCCATTTTTCTGCATCCGGAAATGCAATTGTGAAATCTTCCTCTGTGAGTCCTTTAAGGGTTTGCATGGGCTTACGCAAATCGGGGTTCATCTTTCCTGCTGCAATCTTTGCGGCCTTGTAGAAGATGTCAAACTGTTGTGATATGGGTGTTTTGTGGTCCAGGCTGTGATCGATAACTATCCCTTTCATCTCTGTTTGGTCTTGTCCCTGGAATCGACTGCTGGTAGTTGTTCCTTGTGTGTTGGAGCTGTTGTTGCGTTGCCCACGCTGTTGTTGATGGTCAGCATCTTGCTGCTTCCCGGGCTGGTTCCCGGTTCCACTATTGTTTGCCTTGGTCTTGGTGTCCATTGTTTTGCTGTCTGCTGCTTGAAACGTGAATCTGGAGTAATCTCTAACAGATAATGTGAGTGATTAACATGTGCCAAGGATATATAACTCTACAAGGCCAATGTATTCTGTTTCCAACGTCCTGGAGTTCCTTGACAGGTTTAGTTGGGTTGAAGGTAGATATAGCTGTGGTGATTTCTGCTTACCGTACTTTTAATTTTATGTTGAAATCAGCGTATTACAAGCACGTGATGCTACGGGATACGTGAACACCTTAAAGAATAACGTTAAATCTAACGAGAGATTGTGTTATATCCTATTAGTGAGATAAAATTAAAAGTATGTGCCGATTGACTAAATGATGCAATTGACTCATTTCTCTCCGGCCTATGTATGTTTGTACTGTGGACAAGTACTGGCTGGTACGTTTTTTACCACTGCGGTGTTTTTAGTAATTTGGTAAACAGGTTGCGCGACCACCGTCTGTGCTGTGCTCCAACAGTTAATGGGTCATTCCCGAAATACTTTCTGGGCCCTACTTGTACCCAAATTGGATCTGTACCTCAGTTTTTGTCTTTTTGGACCTAGATTTCAGTCAATGTCGACCAGAAATCTGGGTCCTACCCAGATTTTTTGTGGAATACCGGACTGAAAATTTTTCTCATTCCCCAACTGACTAATCACACATCCAACAAATCATGGATCGCCAATTTTGGCTGATTACAGTAGTACAAAATATTTTCCAACACAAAAAAAACAGATCATATCAATAATACTGCTTTATCTGTTGTTGCTATGTGACAACCATGGGGGAGGAGAGACATATTCAGCTCCGGATGTAATTTTCATATCGTAACATCATCAGCGAAACAACAGCGATGGCAAAGAATCCATTACGGGTAGGACAAAAGTCCAGAGTGAGCAACTACAGCAAAACTGAACTCATGGAATTGCTACACACCCTCAAAGCAATCCTTCCCGTTGGTCCTGAGGAATGGGAACAAGTCACCCAAATCCATAAAGACAACTTCCCTGATACTGACAGAAGTGTTCAAAACCTCTGTAGGAAATACGACACCAATTTTTACCAGAAAAAAAATTCTACTGGCGATCCAAATTTCCCAGAGGAGGTACAGTTGGCAAAGAGGGTCAAGTGGTTGATTAAGAACAAGTCGGAAGTTTGTGATGGAGAAGAGGAGTTTGATTTGAAAGAAGGATGCAAGAATAACATGGAAGAAGGATACAAGAATAACATAAGTAGTGAGAATAACATAAGTAGTGAGGATGACGACTCTGATGATGATAATATTCCTATGCTCCCACTCTGTCAACCTTCCCAGCCAACCCAGCCAACGCAACCAACACAGCCAACACAGCCAACACAACCAACACAACCAACGCAACCAACGCAACCAACCACACTGCCGCTGCGTCAACCTTCCCAGCCAGAACTCACACCAATTGACATAAACGTACCAGCAATTGCAGCGCAGTTACAGTCTGCTTCCTCTTCTTCACAGTCTGCTTCCTCTCCCTCTCCTCGGTTTGCTTCCTCCTCTCCCTCTCCTTGGCCTGCCAAGAGACAATACAGGAACACCAAAGTCAATGGCCAGGAATTCCTTGATTTCTTGAGAGAATTCCAAGCTTGAGAGGAAACAAACAAGAGAGAATTCCTGGCTCGAAAGGGAACATAGAGAGACTGTCTTGGAGGATGAGAGGGCAACAAAGAGAGGCTGCCTTGGAATCCTTAAATGAGTGACATACATGTCACAGACCCAGCTATTGTAAAAGCAACTCTGAACCAACCAATTAGCAGACTGCTGAATTTTGATTTTGAGTGCATCAGCCACACCCTAGATGCCGCATTCATGTAGTCTGGGGTATTTCACACCAATCGCGGCGATGTATTCCTCAACTTCTTCTTCAGTTGGAGGTCTAACCATTGCCTTTTGATGCTTCTGCAATACAAACAAAAGAACCTTTCTGGAGAACTTCAACCATTTGTACACAACAGTTGAGGTCAGTCCAAATGTCATTGACACAGATCTTGCAATGGATCCTCCTGTTCAAAACAAATGAAGTACTAGACCAAGACTACAAGTTGCATTTCCCTCACGCTTTCTTCCTGTGGTGGCAATCTTCCACTTGCAAGTAGCATCAGTGTCTCTATCAATTGTGTAACTATCAAATATGATGGGTTCAAATAGACCTAGAAGCTCTCCAAAGACCTTGTGGTCGGCACCACAGCAGTTGAGAAGAGCCTGTTCATTGCCTGAGTTGAATAGATAAAGAAAGGGGGACTCAGAATGACAACAAATGGCTATCCTTGATGTTCTTCTATCTCTTCGATACCTTTCTTCCGCAGCGTCATTGTCCTCATCATCATCATCATCGTCATTGTCTTGTAAAATATACAAGCAAACAATCAACTCAAGTGACATAGTCAATGGATCGGATCAACAACATAAAATATGTAGTCCATTAAGTATCAGTTGAGTCGCTGAAAGTTGCTGGCTGAAAGCTGAAAAATCTGATCATATTAGACCCACATGTTTCATCATATCAAGAGGAAAAATTTGGCTATTATAATTGTCCATAGGAAGAATTTCTTATTCCAAAAATGAGACTTTAGACGCCGGCCTGCCAAAATTTGGGTATGTTAATTTTCATTCCCGAAATACAAAAAAGACATAGATCTGGGAAGGACCCAGATTCATTTCAGGAATGACCCAATGACAAAGAGACAAAGTATGCCAACGTAGAATTTGTACCAAACCAAAATGTTCAACATTGTGTCCTATGCCTCTAATTGAAGGTAACATAGTAATACAATGTATGGATATGTATGTATGTGTTGAAATTGAATTAAAACTAAGATTGTGAGCAAGCTATCAACCACTTCAAAGAGGCATTGAAAAGCTTGTTGTTATTTGCTAAACAGTTGCAAAGGCATTGAACTTGAAACACAACTGTCTTGCATATAGAGGAATTAAGATATGTATATCATCCAGACTTCAGTATTGAAGGCCGGCTGGTGTGGCATTTGGTCTGACATCATCATTTCAGATTTTTATGAATTGTCAGGATTCAGTTGTACAGGGCTGAATACCACACTCTTTTTCTTCTTGTAAACATTTCAATTGGTTGCACAAAATTCTCATGCTCGTGTGCAGCCATTATGTGATAGTTAATGAATTTTTAATTCGCGTGATGCGGTTTGAGGTTCCAAATGTTCATGCATTGAACTGCGTGCTGGTCTAAGAGGAAGGAAACAGTCCCACTTGTATGCATTTGCTGGATAGAGTAGGGCCCCTTGCTTCTTGTTTCAAAAGCTCCAGGAATTTTCTTTTCATTTTTCATCCTAGTTTGGTCTCCAATACGATAATCATGCAGCTTGCGGTGATTATTTTCTTTCATAGCATTCTTGTCAATTTGGGCTTGTCTTTTGTTTCTGACCACGGCCAAGTCTGTAATCACTGGGATTGGAAGGAACATATCATGATGGAATACAAGGGAACCTGGTGTCATTCCAAACATTTTGTGGATGGTTGATCTAACAGCAAACTGAGTCAAAGCAAAGACACTATCGACAATGTCTGTGGCTTGCTGGAGGGTCTGTGTCAGATTGGTATTGAGCTCTGTTCTCATTGCCAACTTGATGGTATTGCGTACTCTTTCAAGGACAGCATTTGCTTGTGGGTTGCAGACAGAGCAGACCTTGGCTTTGATTCCAAGATTGGAGAGGTGGAGTTGGAAGTCATTGCTCATGAAGCTGGTTCCTTGATCAATGATGCAATTTACCAGTTTGGGGTATCTGGAGAGCCAACCATTGTCAAGGGCATGGATAGCCATGAGGGCAGTTTGATTGACTTGTGGGGCTTGAATTATCTCCAAGAGGTTGGTGCACATGTCCATGATGGTGAATCCATTGAAGACAACTGTTCTGTGGCCGGGTATCTTGATCATCCAAGGGCCGATTGCATCAATTGCAATGGTGTCCCAGGGAACATACTGGTGTTCCTTGGTTGTGAGTTGGCTGTGGCTTTGGTGACTATTCTTGTATCTTTAGCATGCATCACAAGATTTGCAGAAGGAATTGTTTTGGTCTTTCAAGTTTGGAGTGTATACAAATTGGTTGATGGTTTGATACAATCTTTCTGCGATGGCATGGCCAAGCACATGGTGAATATATTTGATTGTGGCTTAGACTCGGTTTGGTGAAAGTACTATTTTCTTTTGGCTGTTGGATTCTACAATTCTCAAGTTGGTACCATTGAAATTATCTGTGGTATATCATGGATTGGTTGAGATATCTACATTGGCAACTTGGTTGGCAGCCAGTTGAGTGAATGCTAATGGATACATGGGTATGTCTTTGGGGTAATTAATAAATAAATCCAAAAGAGAAAAGGTGTCCATTGGGTCGGGGTTGGTTGGATCGGTTGCAAATTCAGAATCCAAAGTCAGAGTTGGGGATTCCTTCTTTTCCTATAGGGATTGCTGAATAGGGAGCTTTGAGAGAGCATCAGCAATCACATTATCTTTGCCTTGGATGTATTTAAATACAGGGGGAAATTCTTCAAGGAGCATTCTTCAAGTCATAATAGGGTGACGCGTGAGGTTTTGGCGAGTCAAGTTGATGTGGTCAGTCCACACAATGATTTCTGCACCCCAAGGATTGGTCTGAATTCTTTGAAAACTTCAACAACACAAAGCATCTATTTGTCAACTGTTGGGTATTTCTATTGAGCAGTGTTGAGTTTTCTGGAGAAGCAGAGGATGATTTGGCCTTCTTGGATTACCACAGTACCAGGTTGGTAATCTGAAGCATCAGTATAGATGTGGAAGGGCTTTTTTGGATTGGGGAAGGCAAACAGGATGTCTCTGGCAATAAGAGCCTTGTCTTTGTTGAAGGCATCCATGAGCTCTGGGGTTTGTTGGAGTCTTCCCTTGGATCAGCCGGAGAGGGCAGTGAGTGGTGATAGGACTTCGGCTCTTTTTGGATAGAAGTTTTGATAGAAGTTGATCATCCCAACAAAGGATCAGAGTTGTGTGATTGTTGAAGGAAAAGTCAGTTTCAAGATTGGATCTATCTTGTTCAGATTGGGTCTGATACCATCTCTGGAAATGATATGGCCAAGCCATGGTGCTTGTGATTGGAACCAACGGCATTTGGAGGGTTTGACTGCAAAGTTGTGGGCTTTAAGCAAGCAGGAAAGGACAGAAGAGACAGATTTGCAGTGAGATTCAAGCATGTCAGAGAGGATTCCAATATCATCAATGTATACTTAAATGTCTTTCAAATGGAGGAGCATCTGTTCCATGCAGCCCTGGGCCCAGCTTGGAGAGTTGAGAAAGCCCATGGGAAGTCATAGGAGACAAAATTTTCCAAATGCTGTAACAAAGACACAGAGCCAAGTGGAGGCTTCGTCAAGCTTGAAGGTGTGTAATTGCATGCTGACATCAGTAAGGGTGACATAGTCAAACCCTCCTCTTCTGTGGAAGATGTCTTGGATCTTTCAAAGTGGATAGTGGAGTTTCTTGGCTACTTTGTTGAGCTCCCAGAAGTCAGTAATGAGTCAACAGGAGCCATCTGTTTTGGGAACTACAAATGTTGGCATTCCCCATTCTGTTGCATAGCACCTTTCTGCCAATTTTAACTTGTTGATTGATTTCCTTCTTCACTGCTTCCTGTTGGTGGAGTGGAATTGGATATGGTTGTTTGATGGGGCGTATGGCCTTGCATCTTGCTGGAGATCAATGTGGAACTCTTGATTGGGGAAAATGCCTTATTCCTTGTCATTTGAAACTTCAAAAAGTTCTCCGTTTTCAAGGAGAATCTTCAGCAAGCAAGATTTCTGATGGTCTGAGAGGTGTTGTTGTTTAGACACTAGCTTGTACAGATCTGTCTTTTCATACTTGGATGTGCCATTGGCATATGCTTGTTGAGCAGATTGGTTGGAATAGCTTTCAGCAACAGAGTGAGGCTCTGCTGACATGACCTTGTGAAGCAGGGACTTGTTATCAAAGTAGTTTTGAGGGTGGAATTGCATTTTTTATCATATCACTCTATGGTGCAAGCGTCAAAGTCCATTGTCATTCCAAGATCTCTCACAGTCCAGCGACCAATGAGAAGGTGATAATTGATGTTTTGGGTGACAACAAAACACTTGATCTTTAGTACGGTACTCTCATGGAGTAGGATAGCTCTGGAAACATGATATTCTCCAGGATCACATAGTGATTACAAGTGCCTCTGCCATTGTTTGTTTGTATTTGGACCGGTTGAGCAAGGGAGTGCTTCTTGGCTTCAGCAGGAGTGGCAGATATAACAAGGAGGTTGTCTGTGGATCCGGAGTCAAAGAGGTGTTCAGATAGTATTTTTTGGGTGTGCCATTGATGGAGTTGCAGACACTGACTGTGGTTGGAGCAAGATCAGTGTCCTTATCGGTGTTGCCTGTGTTGTTGCTAGGAGCAACATTCCCATTGTTGTTGAGGGAATCTCAGGTTTGGTTCCATTGCGGTAGTTATGATTGCAGCGATTATTGTTGTTCCAATTGTTGTTGCTATTATTGTTGCTGTTATTCCTGTTTTGGGAGGAACTATCTTGGGTTTTTCTTACTTTTCTTGTTTTCCTTGTTTTGATATTTCTCCATCCTTGTCACAATTTTTGTAAGGGTGTCTTTATAGGGAGAGTGGTGTTCTTCATAGGAGTCCTTCCATTCAATTGGCATGGATTCAAATATCAAACTCTTGTCTTCATCATTGATGGCTGCATTTTCTGTTGGATGTCCTGGAAGCAGCCAGAGAATCACATGGTTGTGGAAGGTAACCATAGAGACAAACTGGTGCACAGTCATGTTGGTGGTCTTGCTGATGTTGTTGAGGAAAATTTTGTGGCATCAATATGTGTCAGTGTTATTGTTAAATTTGTGGGTGATGAAGGCATCAATGGTAGTTTGGAAGTTCTCCACAGTTTGGTTTGGTATGTTGGATGATGCATACTCATTCCACCAGTTTCTCTCAGCATAATCTCTGAGGAGATCATTTTCATATTGCTTTGGTCCTGTTGTTCAGGAAAGGGTTTTCTTTGCTTGTGAGAATTCATTGATAGTGAAAAGCACTTGGAAAAGGGATGGTCTGGCAGTAATGAGAGGTACTTTAATCTTGACAATCTCAGAGACTCCAATGGTGGTACTTGTGTGCTTGAACTCTATGTTTTCCAGGGACTATTGGTCAAAGTCAAACTTGAAAGGGATAACAGAGTAGCTTGGCATTGCTGGACAATCTATAGAAGCGTTTGGTTGTTTGTTAGTTAGTTGTTACTCAAGTGAAGGATAGGTCAAAGTAGATATTTGACTGTTTAAACAGTGCCTCATGCCTCTAATTGAAGGTAACATAGTAATACAATGTATGAGTATGTACGTATGTGTTGAAATTGAATTAAAACTAAGATTGTGAACAAGCTGTCAACCACTTCAAAGAGGCATTGAAAAGCTTGTTGTTATTTGCTAAACAGTTGCAAAGGCATTGAACTTGAAATCCAACTGTCTTGCACATAGAGGAATTAAGATATGTATATCATCCAGACTTCAATATTGAAGGCCGGCTGGTGTGGCATTTGGTCTGGCATCATCATTTCAGATTTTTATGAATTGTGGGGATTCAGTTGTACGGGGCTGAATACCACAAACATAACACTCGTGATCTAAATTGGTCTCATGACTGATTTTGAACCTTTTTTCTCTCTTTATTTTATTTCAAACCTCTATTGCCAAACTCGAAATTGCGTTGTCACTTCTTTCCCTCCTAATCTATCTAATTGCAACTACTTGAACAGCACTGAATGACAAATAATAAACATCGAACTAATTGAATTACATTGTAGCCACCCTTGCTTGTTGTTGCCCCATGTGTGTGTGTGTGTGTGGGGGGGGGGGGGTCCTTCCACGGCGTCCAAGGGCAAAAACGGACGCCGAATCATCATCACTCGCCAATTCGTGTTGCTATTGTCCCAGCTCATTTCTTCTACTCAAGGACTTGGTGGATCGATCTGAAACTTGTGGGTCTTGTTTTTTATTGTTGTAAGGAAGGGAACTTTGAGTAGCGGGCGCCTGTAATGGTATGGTTACCTAATGATTGGGTTGAGACCAATTGGTATTATGATGGATGTGTTAATGGAGTTTTTTTGTGATTTTTGTAATTTTCTTGACCAAGAGAATCATAAAGTTGGAAGGGGTTCCGATGCACAACCCCTGCAAATTGGGTATATATGGATAGCTCTCGACCTTGCCTTTTCTGGCACGATGATTGCCAGGAATCTATAGATGGAGAAAAGCACCCTTACGAGTACTAATACTCCAAAGTATACTTGTATTGAGGGGGAGGGGGGGAAAGCTGTCTCAAACTGGTTGCCCCAATTAACACCTAAACTTGTAGTTATGTGGTCAGAATAAGTTCAATGGTTCGTTGATGGCTTTTGACACCATGTGCGGTAAAATACTTCTGTGTAAAAAACTGTGGAGCCATTTCATTTGTTTGCACCTGTAGAAAGTACTTTGTACCAGGGGGGGTCATAATTATATTTTTAGAGGGGTGTGACGCAACGAGTGTGCGTTGAAACTAGTATGATGGTCGGATTTTGTCAAAAACCTCCCCAGCTATTTTTTCATTTCCATTTTCACTGCATTTTACTAGTAGAAGGTGAGTGTGAAATACCTTTATTCCAAAAGCTACTTCCAATCAAATTGAAACATTGAAATTAGATTGACTTATTGATTATATACTTGGTAGTAGTGTATTAGCCAGTGTTTGTGAATTTTGGATTTTGGTCTCTCTATTAGTTTTGTCTTCTCTTCAGATTCCCTTTGCTGCATTTGATCGGTCAATATGGTCCTGTTGCTTCTGCTGCTCCTGTTTTCCAGGGTTAGTACCAGCTACACAATTTCTATTCAAATTGATCATTGTGTTATCTCATATTGTGTTGCCATCTGTCTGGACCGGTCTCAGGTTCATGTTGTTGTACTTCTGATCACTCAATGTGTTCCTGTTGCTTCTGATGCTCCTGGTTCAGGGCTAAGAACATCTGCTGGACAGTGCTCTTTTGTGCTACAGATCCTGGAGTGTTCCTATCCAGTTTTCATTTGCTTCCGTGCACCTGTGTGGTCTTCCTTTTTTAATGCTGGTCCCATTTCTGGTTGTTCTCACGTCGCTGATGGTGGCTCATTCACGCTCACCCATCTTTCCTGTGTCATGGTCCAAAGCGTTCAGCTAGATTTTAAAATCTTGCCATATTACGAGTCTACTAGTGATTGATTTCGAGACAGAAGTTGAGACAGTGGTGATATGCAAATAGTGAGCTAGTTCTTATTCTAAAGAGAGGCAATTGCTTGTTGCAAGGTCTGTTGGTGGCTTTTATTAGTGAGTCGGTGCAATCGCTGATTCCAATCCAATCCCTATTCAGTCCCTTGTCACTATTAGTTCAATACTCATGGGGGGTCCCAGCCCATGGCAGGGGGGGGCAGTTGTATTTAAGTCACCAATTGTGTGATATCAAAATGGCAATTCCAAAACTAGAGGAACACTCAGTAACAGTTGTCGCCTCGCTGGATACACTGGAGGTAAAGAGAGGTTGACAGGATGGAAACCGTGGAGGGGGGGGAGGGGGGGGGGGGAGTTGACTATATTCCTTGTCAAGGTATTGTCTCCCTTCCTTTGATTGAGAAGCTGACTGATAAACTTGGAGAGAGGGGGCACTATCAGACAACTATTGCTCCTCTTTAGGCCGGTCTGGAAGCACAAATGCTCTGTGATGCCACAGGGGGCTCTCTGATGGAGATAGCCTGTTGTATACCTAGCAACAGGAGATGCCAGTGGCACATACTATCACGTACCACACCCATGTTCCTTTTGTTTTGATAGTCAAGTTCTTCAACTTTAGAAAGAGAAATCACTTATTTATTTGTTTAGGCCCTACTAGGGCTGGATTGGTGTGAGGAGGATGAGAGAGTTAGTAGAAGCACCGTCATGATCTTGGATACTGGCTGCTATTAACCTGAAACCAAAACACACACTCAAACCTGATAGTTGTGATTGGTGGTTATGCCTATAATCACAGCTATCCTCGCTCTGGTTTCCAGTACCTAACCCTTATCAATAAGAACTTTGTTGTATTCACCTTGAGAGAGACCTTCTGTTCGCCAAAAGAGCGTTTGGTACCGTAGGGTTGGGAACGCGAGTGAAATTTTGCAGGAGGGGATCGCAGGAACCAGACACCACCTGAAAATTCTGAAAACATGGACCAACACAGAAAAGAGCATAGTACAAACTGATGTTTTCAGAACTTTTCCAACAGGTTCTGGTTCTCAAGATCCCTTCCTGCAAAAAAAGAGGCTTATCTAAAGACTCCAAAAAAAACTGTGGACAACTGAGTCTTTTTTAATCTAATTAAAATAACACCTTTTCACCTGATTTTGAAAGTCCGCGCGGGCAATGCCGGGGCGCGCATGCACGCGCCAGCCAATTTTTAGCAGAAAAAGGACAGACCATTAAAACCAAGCAAGGACAGACCACTCAAACGGCAAAAGAACAGACCATAAAAAACGGAAAAAGAACAGACCATTCAAAACGGAAAAAGGACAGACCATCAAGTATGTAGCAACTACTACCAGTACTAATAGGACGTAAAGGAAAAAAAAACACTAATTTGCAATTAGAAATTCAAAAATCATACAATTTTGTGATTTGTCCTTGAATATTGTTCTTTCTAGGGATAAGATGAATCATGAAAGAAACAGAAGTGAGGTGTCTCTGATAGTGTGTGTGTGTCACTACCTAACAAGTGCATTTGGGTCCTGGATTTCTTGGAGGAAAAATACACACAAATCTGCAATTAGAAATTCAAAAATCAGGCATTTTTTGTGATTTGTCCTTGAATGTTGTTCATGTTATGGACAATACAAGTCATGAAAGAAACAGAAGTGAGGTATCTGTGATAGATTGTGTGTCACTACCTAATTAGTGCATTTGGGTCCTGGATTTGGAGGGAAAATACACACTAATTTGCAATTAGAAATTCAAAAATCATACAATTTTGTGATTTGTCCTTGAATATTGTTCTTTCTAGGGATAAGATGAATCATGAAAGAAGCAGAAGTGAGGTGTCTCTGATAGTGTGTGTGTGTCACTACCTAACAAGTGCATTTGGGTCCTGGATTTCTTGGAGGAAAAATACACACAAATCCGCAATTAGAAATTCAAAAATCAGGCATTTTTTGTGATTTGTCCTTGAATATTAGTCATGTTATGGACAATACAAGTCATGAAAGAAACAGAAGTGAGGTATCTGTGATAGTTTGTGTGTCACTACCTAATGAGTGCATTTGGGTCCTGGATTTGGAGGGAAAATACACACTAATTTGCAATTAGAAATTCAAAAATCATAAATTTTGTGATTTGTCCTTGAATATTGTTCTTTCTAGGGATAAGATGAATCATGAAAGAAACAGAAGTGAGGTGTCTCTGATAGTGTGTGTGTGTCACTACCTAACAAGTGCATTTGGGTCCTGGATTTCTTGGAGGAAAAATACACACAAATCCGCAATTAGAAATTCAAAAATCAGGCATTTTTTGTGATCTGTCCTTGAATATTATTCATGTTATGGATAAGATGAATCATGAAAGAAACAGAAGTGAGGTATCTGTGATAGTTTGTGTGTCACCACCTAATGAGTGCATTTGGGTCCTGGATTTGGAGGGAAAATACACACTAATTTGCAATTAGAAATTCAAAAATCATACAATTTTGTGATTTGTCCTTGAATATTGTTCTTTCTAGGGATAAGACGAAACATGTAAGAAGCAAAAGTGCGGTGTCTCTGATAGTGTATGTGTGTCACTACCTAACAAGTGCATTTGGGTCCTGGATTTCTTGGAGGAAAAATACACACAAATCTGCAATTAGAAATTCAAAAATCAGGCATTTTTTGTGATTTGTCCTTGAATATTATTCATGTTATGGATAAGATGAATCATGAAAGAAACAGAAGTGAGGTATCTCTGATAGTTTGTGTGTCACCACCTAATGAGTGCATTTGGGTCCTGGATTTGGAGGGAAAATACACACTAATTTGCAATTAGAAATTCAAAAATCATACATTTTTGTGATTTGTCCTTGAATATTGTTCTTTCTAGGGATAAGACGAAACATGTAAGAAGCAAAAGTGCGGTGTCTCTGATAGTGTGTGTGTGTCACTACCTAACGAGTGCATTTGGGTCCTGGATTTCTTGGAGGAAAAATACACACAAATCTGCAATTAGAAATTCAAAAATCAGGCATTTTTTGTGATTTGTCCTTGAATATTATTCATGTTATGGATAAGATGAATCATGAAAGAAACAGAAGTGAGGTATCTGTGATAGATTGTGTGTCACTACCTAATGAGTGCATTTGGGTCCTGGATTTGGAGAAAAAAAAACACTAATTTGCAATTAGAAATTCAAAAATCATACAATTTTTGTGATTTCAATATGAATATTGTTCATGTTATGGTCAATATGAATCATGAAAGAAACAGAAGTGAGATTTCTGTAGTAGATTGTGTGTCACCATCTAATGAGTGCATTTGGGTCCTGGATTTGGAAGGAAAATACACAGGAGTATGGAACAATTCTCACTAATTTGCAATTAGAAGTGCAACATTGGGACATGTTTTTTAATTTTACCATCAATGTTGTTCCTCCTATGGACAAGATGAAATGTGAGATCTCTCCAATAGTTTGTGTGTCACCACCTGAGTGGATTACACCTAATACCTAGCTCCTCTCATGAGAGTGGTACCTAAATCCCCTCTCCTTATTAGCAATCTACATGATTTGAAATTTTATGATCAACATTGTTCATACTATGGATTGGATAAATGATGGAAGAAAAATGGTGTGAAAATCACTGATAGTCGTCTAGGTGTTATGAATTTTCAATCCATTGAGGGTTATGAATTTTCAATTCATCCAGGAGCCTGTATATGAATTGGAGCCAAAAATAGATTCATCACAATAGGAGTAGTACGTGTTCCTGCATAGGTATGTCTTGGTACTTGTACTGAGTAGACATTTTTTTTCAAACATGACTTGGTCCAGTCACACATGATGTGAATTGATATTTATTACACGTGGAGTACTTTTTTAACAGTTTAACAGCTGCTCTGTGAATGCACAGAGTCTCAAAATTGTTGAAAATAGAACACACGGAACATGAAAAATCTCATTATTTCTTTATATCCATATACAGTCATGAAGAGAAAGTTTTCTATATCATGCCCCTTTGACTTCAAAAGAAACAGAAACAAACAACAGATTCGTATTTCCTCTTTAAATAAGCTTTCCAATGGTATATAGGTTAATATGGGTTGCACGTGTTATCTGAACTCTGATGTTCTGTTTGGAGGGATCTATCCCAGCCCTACGGTAGGTGGGAATGCAACCCAGGGGGTCATAATTTTAGAGGGGTGCAACACAACAAGGTTGGGCTGAAACCATGACGGTCGGATTTTGGAAAAACTTCCCCAGCTATTTTTTTCATCTCCATTTTCACTGCAATTTACTAGTAAAAGTGACTATGAAATACCTTATTCCAACAGCTACTTTCAATGAATATGAAACTTTGACATTAGATTGACTTCTTGATTACACACTTGGTAGTAGTGTGCTAGCCAGCGTTTCTGTGAATTTTTGATTTTGGTCTCTCTATTAGGTCTGCAAGGTAGTAAGTAAAAGAACTTAAATCTTACTAATAGGATTAAAAATTCCACAATTATCAGCCAATCACATTCAATCATTTTTTTTAAACTACTGAATCATACCTATGATACGATACATATCTGTAGTAGCTGATATTTGTTCCAAACATGTACAAAAATCCAGTAATGCACACAAATTTGGGATTTCCCCCCTTACTGCCTTACAAACCTAATAGAGAGACCGCTTCAACAACAACAACATGGAATTTTTGTCCTTCCTCTCGTTGATCCATTGCTGCTGTTAATCAAGCTCTTTCCTTCCAAACCACTCAGTTGATCGATCCAAAACTTGCAGGTCTTCTTGTACTTGATACGAGGAAAGGAAGCCCAAGTAGCGGCTCGATTTAATGATATGGTTAAGGAATGGTTTGGTTGAGACCACTTGGTATTGCGATGGGTGTGTTAATTGAGTTTTTTTTTTTCTCAACTGAAAGAATTATAAAGTTGGAAGGGGTTCCGGCGCGCAACCCCAGCATATTGGGTATCTAGTACAGAAAGCTTTTGCTCTTGCCAATTCTGGTGTGGTCATTACTTTGGTCAGAAAGTTACAGCTGGAGAGTAAGATCAATAAGACTAACAGGACCAAATTGATGGGTGTAAGGAAGGGGGAGGGGTGTCATATCCCGTCACTCCTTTGTCCGTTACATGTCTATACGTCCTTCCTTATACGATTGAATTGGAATCAGAACTTCAATCACATGTTCCAATTCTGAGAACACGTCACTCTTGTATATGAGAAGCTTCTCCCAATCTAAATACGATTGAATACAAAAGTATCCAAAAACATGTTTCCTCTCTTCAGATTTATCAATCCCATAATTCTAAACATTTACTAATTCAAATTACCATCCACGTTCTCTTCTTAGAGGCTTATGACACTGTTGAAACAGTCAAATAAACGCTTCTATTTGATATTTACCCTTCACTACTACTCGAGTATCACTCCTATTCAAAGCTTTACAACTTAATCAACTCTTTTCTCACCTTTACTAATTATCAACATTATTGTCCACAATGACTAACTATACTGTTATCCCCTTCAAGTTTGATTTTGATCCAAACACCATCAAACAACCAAAATGAAAGTTCCCATAATTTCAGCTTCTTCTACTCATATGCAAATCATTCACTCTATTCATGAATTCAACAAGGCCAGACGAACCCTCGAATGGGATACTGCTCCTAAGCTCTTCAACAAGTTCCCAGACATCCTTGATGACTATTCCAATGATGCCTGGTACTCTGAACAAATCAAAGACATCAAAGAAACAGAAGATAATTTCGATTTTGTCCTAGGAGAATTCATCCAATACAAGTTCTCCAACAACTTTGATTCCTACCATAATCACAAACAATTCATCCTCAATATCAAGAAAACTTCCAACATGACAGCCCACAAGTTCATTTCAATGGTATCTTACCATAACAACGCCATTCTCCCTCTGCTTCCCGGTGCTCCCGCTGAAACCGCAAATGCCATTATCGATGGCGAAGATATCAAGAGTCTAATCTACGAATAAAAAAAGAAGATTATCTATGAAGAACACAACTCACCCTTTGACAATGATATTGCTCAAATCATCATCAGAATGGAAAGACTACACCAAAAATCTGTATGAAACAACAACAACAGCAACAGCAACAACCGCCGCAACAACTATAACAATCGCTACAATAATAACAACAACAATGACAATGAAAACAACAATTTGAATAACAACAACAATCGTCGTAATAACACCAATAACACCAACAGCAATGCAAACAATCCTCGTTGCAACAACAACAACAATAACAACAACAAACAAAGACTACAAGATTCGGACCCTTTTCCTGGTACACCCAGCATCAAATCACACATGGGGGCAATGCTTCCAGAACGCAAACAATCCCAACAGGAACAATCACAACAACAGTAACAATCAAAACAACAACAACAACAATCAAAACAACAACAATGACTCATACGTCAATGATCGTTCCGAAGATAACAACAACAACGATCCTCCTAACCCTCCTGATACAGAACAACACATGTGCGTTGTTATTGAAGAACTCTCCAAGTCCCCAAAAGAAATTTGGCATGATCTCTTTCATGTCGATATTGAAGCCGACTCTGAATATTATGATAAAGACATCCAATGGTTCCCGTCATACAACAACCATTCGTCCGTTGAGATTCCAATAGAAGAATTGATCTATATCAACAACAAGCCCAACAAGGAACCACTCAACAACTCTTACGTCATTTCTCCAAGCCCACCTACTAACGGCTACACCAAAAACTTCACTGCTCTCTCCAAGCCAAAAGAACCTCAAGATCTTGCTCCTACTACCATCACTACTTGCAACCAAGTCAACAAACAAAAAGGACTTCAAAACACTCTTTGATTTGGGATCAACTGACAACCTCATTTTTCAGTCATCGCTTCCACCAACAGTCATCCTCCATGATCTCGAAACTCCAGTCAACATGATCACTACCAATGGCAAAGCCAGCTGCTCCAAGTATGTAACTCTTCACAACCTCATGCTTCCCGAACTATCCTTCTTGCTCCTTATCAACAAGGTCAAGTGTTTTGTAGTCGATGCCAAGATGAATTATCACTTCATCCTTGGTTGAAATACTATGAAGGATATTGGAATCGAAATGGATTTTGAAAACTCAACCATGACCTGGTATGAGAAAACAATGCCATTCTATCCTCCTAGTTACTTTCACGACAAGACCATCATTGAAAGGGTCATGTCCAATGAGCCATACGTTGTTGCCAAATGCTACATGAACCAAGCCAAACAACAAGCTTATGTCAATGGAGCAACAAAATATGAGAAGATTGACTTACCCAAGCTAGTCTCTGAACAAACTCATCTATCTTCAAACAAACAAGACCGTCTCCTCAAAACCCTTAGTCCACACGAAAAACTATTTGAAGGTCTCACCAATCGCGAACTAGGAATCTTTCCTGACAAAGAATCCCACATCAACCTCCAACCCGATGCAGTTCCTTATCATATCAAGCAACCATATTCTATTCCAATCCACCAGCAACAAGCAGTCAAAACCAAACTACTGCGACAAGTCAACCTTGGCATCCTCGAACGTTGCTATGCCACCGAATGGGGAATGCCTACATTCGTGGTACCCAAACCAGACGGATCCTGCCATCTTATCAGTGACTTCCGTGAACTCAGCAAAGTCACCAAGAAACTTCATTACCCACTACCAAAAATTCAAGACATCTTCCACCGACGTCAAGGTTTCAAATACCTTACACTCATCGACGTCAGCATGCAGTTTCACACCTTCAAATTTGATGAAGAATCCAGTTGGAAGTGTGTCCTCGTAACTCCTTTTGGCAAGTTTTGCCTTCTTTGACTACTCATGGGCTTCCTAAACTCACCATATTGGGCCCAGGGTTGTATGGAACAAATGTTTCTTCACCTCCCTCAAGTGGAAGTCTACATTGATGACATTGGAATCTTCTCTGATGAACTTAACGCTCATTGTAAAACAGTCAATGACGTCCTTTATCTACTAAAGGCCCATAACTTCTCAGTCAAGCCAGCCAAATGCCACTGGTTCAAAAGCTCTGCACCATGGCTTGGATACATCATATCCTCCGATGGTATTAAACCTAATCCTATCAAGATAGAACCCATCCTGAAGCTTACCTTCCCCAAAACCATTACCCAACTAAGATCGTTTATTGGTATGGTTAATTTCTACTGAAATTTCTGGCGCAGACGTGCTGAAGTTCTTGCTCCTCTCACAGCTCTCTCTGGCCAACCAAAGGGCAAGTTCAAGCCCAATTCAGCACTTATTGCAGCTTTTACAGGTGCAAAAGCTATGATAGCCAAAGATATTCTCCTCAGCTACCCTGATCCGAACAAACCATTTCACATCTATACTGATGCCTCTGATTATCAGTTAGGCACCGGAATTGTCCAAGACAACCGCATCATTGTCTCTTACTCTCAAAAACTAACCAAGGCTCAAATCAAGTATCCTACCATCGATAAAAAAATGGTCTGCGTAGTCAAAGTCTTCAAATAATTTTGACCTATCCTCTGGTGCACAGAAATCATTGTATGAACCGACCATATCAATCTCACTTCTCAAACCATCACTTCCAACCAAATCATGACCTGGCAAATGCTCCTTGAAGAATTCTCTCCAGTCTTCAAGTATATCAAGGGCAAAGACAATGTCATTGCAGATGCACTCTCGCAACTTCCCATGCAAGATGGCAACAACGATCCAGATACACTTCCTGAAGAATCAAAATCCTCTATCAGCAATCCTCCTGCTCTTGAACTCTCAGATCTCTTCATCAGCTATCTGGAAGCAATCCCCAAATATCCACTAGCCTTTCCACACCTTGCACAAGCACAACTTGCTGACAAAAGTATCACCCAAAATGAAAAGTATACAACTCAAAATTTCAATGGAACTGATATCATTGTATTTACTAACCACAACAACCAAACCAAAATTGTTCTTCCCAACATCCTCAGATCCAACACTATCAAATGGTATCATCATGTCCTCGGGCATGCTGGAGATGATTGTCTCACCAGCACAATCAATCAATTCATCTACGCTCCTGGTCTCAAGGAAGCAGCTCATCAATTCTGCCGTACTTGCGATGCTTGTCAATGATACAAGACAGATGATCACCACCATGGTCACCTAGCTACTTGCCAAGAAACTCACGTACCCTGGGATACTGTAGCCATTGACGCAATCGGTCCATGGTCTATTGAACTCCCTGGTCACCCTCAACCTATCCAATTCAATGGTTTCACCATCATGGATATGTCCACCAACCTACTTGAAATCATTTGATCTCCTCAAGTCATTCCTACCAGCCTAATGACAGTCCATGCACTCAACAATGCCTGGCTATCTCGTTACCCTTGACCCAATAATTGCCAATTTGACAGAGGCCCTTGCTTCATAGGCCACGACTTCCAATTTCACCTTGAATATCTAGGAATCAGACCCAAGATGTCAACAGTCAAGAATCCACAATCAAATGCTGTTCTTGAACGTGCCCATGACACCATCAAATCATCCATGCGCTGCATTGAACTTAACACAAATCCTCCTCAAGATCTACAACAAGCTCATGATCTCATCAACAACATCTTTGCATCCACTCAATTTGCTCTTCATTGCACTGTCCACAAGATGTTTGGTATCTCTCCAGGTGCACTTGTATTCAACCGCGATATGTTTCTCCCCATCCCTATCATCACTGATATCAACATCATTAGAAACAAATGCCAAAACGTTATCAACAAAGATGCACTTCGTGAAAACTTTCACCGCAAGCAACACGGCTTTGTGGTCAATGAAGAAATCATGATCACCAAACCAAATGCAGATGCCCTTCATGCCAAAAACATTGGTCCATTCACCATTGACCAAATCTTCACCAATGGCACCGTTGCCTATTGGAAAACTCCACACCTCAAAAGGAAAGAATCAACATTCGTCACATCAAGCCTTATCATCCTACTCTTTGACTCATTCTACCAGAAGGAGAAGGGTGCCGTATCCCGTCACTCCTTCTCCTGATACACGTCCAACTGTCGTCCCAAATACGATTGAATCGGAATCAGAACTTTAATCACATGTTCCAATTCCGAGAACACATCACTTTAGTATACGAGAAGCTTCTTCTCTCAATCTAAATACGATTGAATACAAAAGTATCCAAAAACATGTTTCCTCTCTTCAGATTTATCAATCCCACAATTCTAAACATTTACTAATTCAAATTACAATTCAAAGTACCATCCACGTTCTCTTTTTAGAGGCTTACGACAGAGGGGGAAAAGCTGTCTCAAAATGGTCGCTCTACTTTACACACATACTCGTATCTTACCCCGGTATGTAATTTTTCTTGACATTGTGTGGTCTTTCATACGGCGTGCGCGCGGCGTGTCGCACCCCGTGCTCATTTATGGTGAAAGCGATGATTGAATCTTCGACAATCTACTTACGGTAAGATTTTGAGCTGTTCTGTGGATGCTGTAAACAACACAACGTCCGGCGGTTTATCGAACGTTGGAAAATCTGTATGTACAACCCGTGGTGGGGGAAGGGCGCGCTCGCAAAGCAACTTTCAAACCGTAGCTATGTATGTATTTCGTAAGAAACAACGCTTTTTGGTATGTGCAGCAGTACTCGTACCGGTACGAGTAGAGACAGTTCTGATCTTAAATTTTTTTAAGAAACAAGTGAACCAATGGAATAATTGTTACAGTATTCCAAACGAGTACGAGTACCCGTACTCGGACGAGTTCGGCGAATAATACGAGTACGAACTCGTAATGACTGGGCCATGTAAGATTTCGTACCGTTTATGCAAAGGGACGACAGAAAACAGTTTTGCGTGATTGATTCTTATCGAACGTCTACTCCGTATTACCCTTTCCGGTTAACGCTATCTTTCTTATGAACTGGTAATTACCGTATGAATTCCTTTACGGAATTTTTCTTGGGGATCTGAATGAATCTCAACCAATGTTTGCCAAACAACTCGGTTTTGTAACATCGTCTAGAAGTTTCCGGTACGAGTACCAGGTACAGTGCTGTAGAGGAGTCATCCCACACACGCAAACTATCCTGAGACATCGATTGAGTGGAAGGGGCTGCACCGTGAACAATAGTTGATGAGAAACAAATCCCTCTGTTCAGAAATGGGATCTCCTCGACGAAGCCGATCCTCGAACTTGCAGTACTTGGCCGAGCATGAAGAAGAGACTAGCACAATGAGTGCTGGGAACAGCACTACAAGTCCAAAGAAGAAGAGAAGCAATAGGATGAGTATCAACACAGCCTTACACTTCCATCGAACGAGAGAATCGCCTTCTCTTTCTTCATCATCGTCGGCAGCTCCTTCATCGGCTCCCAAAACGGCCCTTCACGAACAACTCTTTATGCCGAGCATCGATACGACCCCGACTCCTTCTCGTCTTTCCAGAAAACCTTCTTTTCTCCCTCGATTATCTGCTATGAGTGAAAATGGTACGACTTCGAACCGCAAACAAAGAAAAGAGTTGAAGAAGAAGAAGCAACAGCAACAAAGAGAGGAAAGGAGGATGAAGAATTCTCAACATAGCAGTGCTAATATTGTTCACCAGAATCCTACTGAGTCGCTCCAGAGAGATCCAGCCGTCCTCTCTCCGACTATGTCGGTCCAAACCACAAATAGCACTGTCAGAAGGCGGAAACCGATTTTGTTTTTGAAACGAGTTCTCTCGTCTCCCCCGATCCTCTTACAGCGTCTGCAAAGCTCGAATCCGCTCAACAAGGACAAGGAACGGGATACATCTGATGGAAGCTGTTATCAAGAAAACAACAACAACAACGATTCAAGTAGTAGTTCAAAAAGCACTATCGAACTCAATCCAAAAGCTGATGATACCGATGGAATGGTGGACCGCATATCGGTCGTTGCGAAATCGTTTTCTCCTTCACGAACCAAAACCGAGAGGAGGCGGACCAGAGAAGATGAAAACAATGAACAGAAACATCTCAACAATGAGTGCAAAAAGGAAAATGTCGATGGAGTTGTCCAAAAAATGAGTTGTAATGCAACATCTATTTTCCATCATTCATTTTCAATGGAATCGATTTGTGGGATCCCTGAGGAGGACCTTCACAACGACAACAACAGGAGTGCCCTAGTCTTTGAGGAATCTAACAGAAGATTGATGGGTGAACGTATGACTCTGCAAGCTATTAATGAAGGTCACAAAAATGATGACTCTCCGCGACAAGAATATCGCAATCGTCCGTACCGTGATTCCTCGAGATCCGTTTTGTCCGAGGATCCCACGGTCCAAGAATCCATCGAGTGCATTTTCGCTTCGCAGCTCGAAGACGGCCTGGAACTCTGGGATGACGAACAAGATGACGACAGTGAACATGATATCGCTGAGAGAATCCAAGGGCACAGTCGTTCGTTTGAAACAACTGATCGAGTTCAGAGCTCGTGCTCCTCCACTACAATTGGTGGAGGGGACAAATTGATTTCCCCTGCCGGTGTCCAACAATCGAGAATGAATCGCCAGGATCGTAGGAGTTCCAACCGGAGTCTCTTTGCTAGCATGTCCCAAACGAAGAAACGATATGAGCAAGCAAGTTTGGTCTACGTGGGGACCTTTGATCCCTCCTGTCCATCCCCCACGAAGAATATGATTCAGGACAAGATGATCAGCAATGGTTCTCGCGTCGACAATACTTTAGATAGTGCAAATATGTACAACGCTATCAATCCACTCCCCTGCAAGTGTGCTACCAGCTTTCTGCCAGCGGTCGAACCCAATGATTGGCCACAGCCCCCCCTTGCCCTCCGGCCGACCCCGGGAAGTAGCACGAAAGTCAAGGCGATCCGGCTTTGCAATTCCAACGAGCCCTTGTGGTTGCCTGGTTCCCATTTGACCTGGTCTCAAAGTCTGGCTCGACGATGGGGCAGAAAAGAAGAAGACCAACCTCCACACTTTGCCTGCTGCGAACAGTGTGTAATTTTGCCAATCAACAATGGAAACGAAAAACCAGGAGAATCTTTGGTGATTGACTTTGAGAGTGACTTGTTCGAGGGAACCTTGCTATTGAGACTGCGTCATTCAGAAGGGACCACCCCCGAGCCCTATGATGACTCAAAGGGCTACTTTGCCGGTGTCAACCGTCGCTACCAAGCTTGCATACGAGGTCGCTTCAAAAAAGTGCTTCCTTTCACAGAGTTAATCACCGGGTTTCGACTGGAACGAAAATTTGGAAAACTTCCTTCTAAATGGGTGTTGAAAAGCACCCTCAAGGTTGTAAGCTTTTTTGCTCCACAGCTCGATATTAGATTGGAGGGTGTAGACAAGCCGTATTCGATGACACCACTTGGGAGCACCCCCCAATGCATCACTGTAGACGATGTAGATACTGACGAAAAACAACCGAATAGGGAAATGAGTGGTTGCAGTGGAGGTAATGGTAACACAATGAATTCACTAGAGGACAGCAGAGAAGAATCCTCCGAGGCTTGCCGTTCTTTGCTCGGGTTGTCGCTTAAGGCGGAGACCTCTCTGCAGCGTGCCAAGATTCGCAAAAAGGCGTTTGACAAATTGTACGTGCAGAAGTCCTCCGACCCTAAGACGGATCCCTCAAAGATCTACACCTTTGAATTTTTGCAGCACATGCTAAATTTCCATGATTTCACCATTGAGTTGGGAAGTGTCATGGGATCACTTGAGCTGAAAGACATGTTGGACGGCCAGCCATTACAAATTTTGGCGGAA
The DNA here is from genome assembly GCA_037355745.1 of Pseudo-nitzschia multiseries. Taxonomy (NCBI): domain Eukaryota; phylum Bacillariophyta; class Bacillariophyceae; order Bacillariales; family Bacillariaceae; genus Pseudo-nitzschia; species Pseudo-nitzschia multiseries. The sequence goes on along the minus strand of CM074786.1, from coordinate 7,370,233 downwards.
CACGAACCCTCGAAGACGTGCCTGTGGTCGTTTGATGTTTGGAACGAATGTTTGTGGAATAAGGCTAAGGAGCATGATGCGACTTCCGCCACTTCCCCGTGTTAAAATCGAGTAGGTATGTAGGGGTGATAGCTATAACTACTCAGATGATGAAGAGTACGTAATGAGAATGGAAATGCAATTAGGGTGCAATTAACTATGAAATCAGAACGTAGAATGATATAAGTTTAACTGGCACACACACACACACACACACACACTGCTATCGAAATGGGGCAATAGAAGAAATTTTGAGATTGTTCACGATCTTCCCAGAATCCAACGCCGTAGTACTAGAATACCAAAAAAACGAGCTCAGTTGAAAGCTGCCAACGTGTCGAGTCCCCTTCCGTCCGACTCGTTTCCTGATGCACGAAAAACGACTTGAATTTCAAGGACAAGGGCTATAAGTACCGGTACAGTCCTCGTCCGTACTTAATTCTTATCTTTTAACACCTTTGGGGGTTGACTTTTTTGTTTTCGACCCAAAGAAGAAGTGGAATGTGCAACCTTGATGAATACGCAAGGAAACTTTTCATAACAAAACAAAAGAACAGCTGGTATTGAATACGAAGGACACTTAAAACCCTTCCAATCATCAGACTGCACCCAAAATTTTATTGAGGATCGTGCATATTCGCATTATGGGAGATGCTTTGAAGAATTCAGGAATGGACATGCAGGATGATCACTTTTTGGAAGCGAGAAGTCCACTGAACTGCGTTGATGATACAGCATGACAATGCCGTGATGCTATCCACAGCAGTGCTATGAGAGCCTGCAGTTTGAAAATAGGTGTTGTTGATTGGTGCACACGGTGACTTCCGACTACTAGATAACTTGTATCAGCTGTCCGCCAGGTTAACGTGAACAATTGGTATTGACGTAGCTTGGGCGAAGAGAGGGGCGATAGCTAGGAGCAAACTCTCCATTGACGGTAGTGCCGCGGTGTTTTGTCGGGTGAACGTTGAAATGCTATTCGACCGAGGCAAAAAGGTCCACTCCGGGAATCGAACCCGGGACCTCTTCCACCCTAAGGAAGAATCATGCCCCTAGACCAAGTGGACGGAACGTGATGGCTAACGGCCACAACGGCAACGACACCGGCAGGACTCGAACCTACGCGGGATGAACCCAATCGATTTCTAGTCGATCGCCTTAACCGCTCGGCCACGGTGTCATTTCATGCTGCCTGCACTAAAAACAAAAATATCCTCTCACAATCTTGTACTGATACCCGCCTACTTTTCTATCTCCAAAGCACCACCATCACAATCTTTCAAAACTAACCTAACATTTCCTATTTGCCAGAACCATACACACTGCTCATGAAGTAAGATGTCATAATACTGCAAACAAATGATACATAGCAACCTGTGTATCTTGTATATTGTATTATATATTGTCAATTGTACACCATATCATTTGACAAAATATCCACTAGTAAGAGGTGTCATATGAACAACAATCTCTTGGAACTACAGAGCTCGATGTGGTCCATATCTTTGTTGTCATTGCTTATCATTCCTAGCTTAGTAGGATATATTTGCACATGGAACAAGCTATCGCTAACTGTCATCAATCAGCAGATGTAATAGCCGCATGCTGCCTGTATTTACATGAAGTGGTATTTTGTGGCTTCTTAGCGGCAGTTGTCAATAATATGTTATTCAATTGTGAGGTATGAAAAACTCATTTTCAGCTCTGCACAAAAACCTTTGCTTGGTTGCTATTTTCATACAGACTTCCTCACACACACACAAACACACACACAGCATAAGTAGCTCATTAACCTCATGATTCTTAATCACATTGGTTTACTACACTTGCCACTTGTTGTTAACCATAGCTCTGGAGAGGTATTATATAGAGTACTCCAACTGATAGGGATTCAGAACCATCATTCATAGGAAGGTTTAATACAGTAGCCAAGAGGCACAGCCATTTTCCATTTGGAATGTCAACATTATGGTATTATTAATTATGCTAGTATTATGGTATTATTATTCATTTTGTTGTGTAGCGAAGGATCATCATGAATGATTGAATTGACCATGTGCTGCCCTGTCATGACAAAGCAGAATAAGTCTCATTTGCATACACTTGTTGAACCTTTGCCATTGAAAAACTCTTTACCACAACTACTTCATGGTTAGCTCATGTTAGCTCATGTTGCATCCAATCTGACAAATTACAAGATCAATGTGATGTTCTTTTTTGCTTTGTTATGTCTTTATTTACTGTCAAATGTGAAAACTGCATCCATGGTTGTTTAGCTATGTTGCATTCATATTGGTACTGTACAGTCTGTGCTCAATAATACATCCAACTGTGATACAGGAGACTCTGATGCTACATGCAACAAAATTCACAAAACTTCATCTCACCCATCTCACCAAATTTCATGTCACGCCTCACTCAAACAAGTCATTTTTCCACTATTTACTTTAAAGTCCAAGCTGTTTCAAAATTTAGCTTCAATGAACACTAAAATACAACATACATGTGCCACCAAGTTCACAAAAAGTATTATTTCATATCATCCAAACTGCACAGAGGCTGGTGGTCTCTGCATGCAAGATTGCTAACAGCTTCTTTTACTTGGTGAGAGAAACCAATTTGTTTGCTTAGGGGTGAATATTGCATTCAAATTATTAGATTCCACAAGTGGTTCACCTAAATTGTAATCCAACTGGCATAAAACCACCAGACAACACAAAATCACAAGAGGAACAGTCATGGCACAAGGAAAAAGTGACGACAATAAATCTGGAAGCTGAAAACAAATGTTGCCCTGATGAGGTACAAATGTTTGTAACCAGCAAAAGAAGCCATCATTGTGTCAAGTAAGACTCACAACAATGCACCAATGGGATAGTCAGGACAAGGAGCTATCAATGCATTTTGTTGCTGTAGATTTCATAATTATATTTTTGAACCTGGATCCTAGCTAGTTTAGCACTACACAGAAGCAAAGGTGCACAGCACGAGAGGAACCTCTGAATCCAAAAGTGAGACATCATCCAATATCTGTAGTGCAACTTTTGAAGCATAGTGTATTAGGCACATGGCGTATTGCCCTAGCACGGTAATGCAGAGGATAAAGGGGGACAAGGCTGGAGGAGAAACATGATACAATTCCTGGCAAATATGAATAGCGAGTTTTCTTATCCGGTTGCTGATGTAGGCGTACCAGTAGGTCTGCCAATTGGGCCATTCTTTTTTAGCGAGAACATTCCATTGATACCGCAGATGCAATACAAATTTATCATGAATCACGATGCTGCACCGTGCTGTCTGATTGAAACAAACCGAAACTGTGCTACGACAGCTAGTAATAAACTCTGCTAGTATTTTCTACTAGCTCAGAACAAGCAGCCTGTCATTGACTGGATTGTCACCAAATAAAATGCACACTACTTGTACTTGTAGCCTCTAGTAGAAGAGTGGTATAGTCGCTACCTTGCTATCAGGACACAAACACAGCAAAGACACTTTCTCACGCGCACTCGAATGACGTAGCTGTTGTTACTCTAAAAATCGACCGAAAGGATAGGATAATTAAAATTTAAAGAGATGTGAGCATATCGTGAGATTGCTCTGTTACTGGTATTTTACTGTATTCGACCGGTATCCCTGTGTTAGTGTTGTATGTAGGGATGTCTAAACCGGTCGTCGATCATGTGTAATTCGTCATAAGACAGAGAACACATGATGTGACGTAGATATCTTGATACTTGAAGTCATTTTTATCTCTGGAGGAGTATAAGTAACTTTTCAAGTGTAGAATGGATATAATTTCTGTAGAACATACGTAAGTAGGGTACGTGTATTTTTGACCGACAACACACCCCTTGATTCAACACTTAGTGAAGGAGTGTTGAATTACAAGTCGGTTCTCCATCATGTAGAACTCGAAAAAACTTAAGTATGGGCTTGGATATTGAATAGGAAGATTGTAATCGTAGAATTGGAAGATTGATATCACATAACGGAGAAGCATGAATCATCAATGAGGAAGGAGAGGTGCTTGAGTATGTAGTGGTCGCGAAATTGACGGGAAGCTAACGAATCGTCAAATCGTAGAAGACAGTAGAATCATGAGGAGACGGGTTGTAGAAATTAGATTAGACGTCGATGGAGAGAATGGATTGGACAATGCTTGGTACCTATCACGGAGGGGATGGCCAAGGGTTGTTGGATAATCAATTGATTGGACAATCATGTAGAGAGGAGCCGTGTAGACAAAACGAATGTCGATTTGTAGATTCGTAGCATTGTAATCGAAGCTTAGGGACGCCGGTCGACAGAGGGATCGACCATAGTATAAATCAAATGGAAAAATGGGAGAATCACGACAGATGGGAGTCATATCTTCGAAGGTGATGATGTCCAAGAAGTTGATTGTCTTCAGTACCGACTAAGTCGAAGGAATCGACCATAGTGGAAAGCGAATGGTTTAGGTTCAATTCAATCGTTGAATAGAATCAAACGAGTTGATTAGCGATGAGACGGATTGATGGAACTGGAGTAGAAGGATTCATTGATGATCTAACGGAGGGGAGATCAATGATGACAAAAGAAGTATGGAAACGTCGAGGATTGATTGCTGCTCCAAGCCGTAGGATGGAATTGTACGTTGAGATTGTGGTAGGGATCAGATTCGAATCAAACGTGGAGAAGAAGGATATTTGTCGGATAGACTCAGAACGAAACGTGAAAGAGATTTATGTCTTGGAAGATGTGATTGGGGAATCTTATCGTAGAATCTCAAAGAGACTTGTCGTAGAAACGAATGGAATTGGAGGGGATTCATTCTGACTTGGTAGGAAGCAGATCTATCGATTCCAGAATCAAATAGCAATCGGTTGAGTGTGGAATACGAATGGAATCGGAGTGCAATTGAGAAATTGTAGGAATCAATTTGGTCGTAGTTCGTATTTGGTCGTAGTTTGTCTCAAAGCAATTTGCTCGACGATGATATAGAAATTAGATTAAACGTCGATGGAGAGAATTGATTGGACAGTGCTTGGTATCACGGAGGGGATGACCAAAGGTCGTCCATGAGGAGGAATTCTATTCATGTGATGATCATCGAGCTGGAGGTGATTAATCCACAGCAATGATGATTGAAACGGAAGCATAGGGTTGAAGACTTGGAAAAGATATCAATTGCGCTGGAGCTGAAGGCTCTGTTGAGGATCTCGACGGAGGGGAGATCCATGAGTGATTGTATTGATGCCAAGTGTAGAGAGTCGAAATAATCGATCATGGTGGAATCCAAAATTGGAGAGAAGAGGAATGCTTGTGGGGTATCGCGGATGGGATAACAAACAAGAAGAATGGATCATAAATCGTAGGGACAAAGTGGAATGTTCGAAATCAAAGTCAGTTGTAGGTTCAATTCAATCGTCGAATAGAATCAAACGAGTTGATTACTGGTGAGATGGATTGATTGAACGGGAGAGGAAGGATCGATTGTGGATCTCAACAGATGGGAGTCATATTTGCAAAGGAGAGATTGGCTTATCGTAGCATTATGTGATGCCGTAGAATAGGATTGGTCTGAAGGAATGCAAGGAGAATATCAAGGCAAGGATTGAAGATCGGGGTCCAAAGCCAATTCGTAAACTTCTTCTGTTTGAGGTCTCATCTAGCTCGTATGTTAATTAAGCTTGGATCATATCTTTGTCTTGATCCTTAGTCACGAGAATCGTGTTTAGTGCGTGAAGTAAGTTCTGAACCGGCAACACACCACTTGATTCGACACTTGGTGGGGGAGTGGCGAATTATCAGTCGGTTCGTTGATTTGTTTTCAGTGGGATCTGGATCTCTTGCGCGCGATGATAAGTAAATTTGTTGAGGCTTACGAGGAGAACTCCGGAAGGGAGACGCGTCCAAAGGAAGCGTTAAGTGGTGACCCAATGCACACCCCTTGATTCAGATGCACACCCCTCGATTCAACATGATGGGAGTGAATTCCATGGTTCAATCGAATTCCATGGTGGTGAATGATACATTGATTTCAGTGGGATCGCGATACTGGAAATGCCCGGAGACAGTAATAAGTGTCTTTAAGTGTATCAAGGAAAATTCCGGAATTTGTGCACGTGCACGTCCTAATTGAGCGCCATGCAGTCATCCAATGTAATCCCTGGATTTTGATGCACACCCCTCGAGGCAGATACACACCCCTTGATGCACACGTAAGGAAGATAATTCCACGGTTCAATAGAATTCCATTAGAATTCCATGGTTGGCAAGAAGACAAAACGGGAGGATGCGAAAGCTGGACTTAATCAGAATCAAAGACGGCAGGTAATGTGGTGGGGTAAAGCAACTGCCTTTGTATGGGGAAGTTGCAGTCGGTTGCAATGTTCAGTCAAAAAAGTCGTAAAACCAATTCATCGACAAGACGCTAGCATACAAGTGATACATCTGAATCTTCAGGGCATCTCGATGTCGTTTGGTGATTCGCAATACAGTTGGGTTTGGATGGTGGCAAATCGCGTGACGACCCTTATGACTTGCTTTGGACCATAGGGGTTGCAGTGAAGAAGCGCCAGGAGACTCGTGTAGGGAATAAGGTTGTGGCAAGCGATGGAACACCACAGATTGACTCGGAGGATTACATGTCCATCGGAAGTTGGCTGGCGTCCCTGAGAGAGCTTTGACAGGGGTCGCAACAGCATTGGAATCAACCATTTTGGTAGTACCAGAAGGAATGGCCTTGGAAGGGGAAGGAACGATTGCGTTGACAATGGAGGTAATTTGATGGGTAAAGCAACTACTGATTGATGAGGAGGTTGCAGCCGGTTTGGTATGAACCAGGGCAGTGGTACCAGAAGGTACAATCGTAGGACGGGAAGGAACGGGAAGTGTCTCGCTAACTACAGGAGCAGTAGGCTTTGTGTGATACTTCCGTTTGGGAGGAAGTACTTGCTGGACCGTTTCACCATTCCGTTCGCGTTTCAGTTGTTCGATGAGTTTATCATTGAATTTTCGCTCGTTGTTTGTTTGTGTGTGGAAGGGAGTTTTGCGTTGCAACATTGCTTCATCTAATGGGACGCCATACCCAGGGTCGTAGACTTTATGAAATTCATATGGGTACCAATCTTTGTGGAATTCCCAAATGAAGATGGTCAGAACCAATCTGATGATTGGGTCTCCATTATTTGCGCGTCTGGCTGCCTTATCTAGTCCACATTTGTCTCGAACTCGGAATCTCACGTGGTCTTTCATATGGCAAGAGATGACGGAATTGGAGAGTAACAAGGCAATACGTTGTTTGTGGGCTTCAAATACTTCAGACGCAGGGAGTTCATCCACAATGGCTGCAACAATGAGGGATTTGAGGACAGGGATTGGATCTGGTCGGAGAGTCTTGACACCATCCTCGTCAACAATGAACAGGCTGGCAATATTTGGCAACGTCTGCGCAAAAGCGGCATTGAGTTTCCGTTGTTTATCGCCGCATCCGAAATGGTGGCCAAATGAGAAATGTATGCCACGGACTTCATTCCAGCTGACGGCGGGTTCAGGCATGATGTAATGAATCGACGACAAGGGATAATCGAATCAAGGGACGTGATTGCGGTAGCTCAGCTAGTGGATTATCGAAGAACTGTATGTAGAGACAGTGGATACACCCCCTGATTCACGAGCAGGAGGGGAAGGAGGTAGAAGGGAAAAGGAAAGACGGAGCGAGGATCGAAGAATGGATCAAAGAAATAACCGACGAAACAGGAAATAAAGAACCGGTGTCATTGGCAGAAAAATCGATGACCGGAGAAAACGTTCGTCAAAGAATTCTCGGAGGATTGATGACCCGAGAAAGAGAAAAGAAAGAACCGTTCCTCGGAGGTGCAGAAGGAACGAAACGGCCTTCGGCAAAAACGATGATAGCTGCAGAGAACGTTCGTCGGAGGAACCAAAGAACGGTTGCGGCGAAAGAACTAACCGGAGGAGCGGAAGGAAATGACCGAGGAAAGGACCGAAGGAACGTTCGTGGGAGAAACAATTGAGGGAGATTGGAAGGGAGTCGCTCGACAGCGGGCTGGTTTGAAGTGGTGTGTAGCACAATCAAACGGGCGTCGATGGGCCTTTATCTGGACAATGGACGCGGAAGAGAAAGTATGGATGGGTGATTGCAATCGTCGTGTCCGGTGCTTGTAGACGGCGCGGTCTTTATCGTGTAAGCCAATCAGAGAACTGGTTGGGGATTACAATGTTTGGCATGTCAAATACACCCCCTGATCCACAAGCCGTGAAAGAGAGGGGAAGGAAGATCGGCAAACCGGACTGTGGAAAAAAGAACCGGAGGAAGGACCGAAAGCCGACCGACGAATCCGCGAAGGAAGAAGGCGGTGTTGAAGGAACCAACGAAATGACCGAGCGAAGGTGCGTCGGCCGTGTCGAAGGGAAGACCGACGGAAGAGTCCAAAGGGACGGTCGGAGTAGATCGGAGGGAGATTGGAAGGGAGTCGCTCAACAGCAGGCTCACGACAATCTCTGCGCTGGGGGGATGGCCTATCGCTCAACAGCAATGTCCTCTGGCTGTAACCGGTCAGTGGAGGTGCTGATCGGGCGGAGATACTAGGCGCTTAAGGTATACGCTCAACAGCGCGAGTTATAAGGGCTCTAAAACCTGTTGTGACTCTAAAAATCGACCGAAAGGATAGGATAATTAAAATTTAAAGAGATGTGAGCATATCGTGAGATTGCTCTGTTACTGGTATTTTACTGTATTCGACCGGTATCCCTGTGTTAGTGTTGTATGTAATTCGTCATAAGACAGAGAACACATGATGTGACGTAGATATCTTGATACTTGAAGTCATTTTTATCTCTGGAGGAGTATAAGTAACTTTTCAAGTGTAGAATGGATATAATTTCTGTAGAACATACGTAAGTAGGGTACGTGTATTTTTGACCGACAACAGTAGCAGAGTAGTCGACATCGATACTGGTCTCTAGTACTAGTATTATTAGTATTGTTGTTGCTTACTAATCTATTGGCAAAAATTTGTTGCGGGTCATAATATTGCCTTTTCTCTCCCAAATGACCCTGCAGCGATTAGTTCGATTTCTTGTTATCGCTGCTTTTGCTGCAAGCCGCAGCAGCAGGAGTTTCCCTGGTCCTCGACGATGACGACTGCAGTCGCTCGAGAATCATCTTCCACAGAACCGAGAACAAGATCCCGCTCAGGCCGTTCGAAAGGACCTTGAGGCGCAGACCCCGTGTCACAAAGAAGATCCCCTCGTTCTCGTTTCCGAACAACAGTTCCGACAGGGCCTCTTGGTACGACAGCGGCACCGTTGCCGTTTGCCGGTAGGTCTTGACGACCCGAATGCCGTTCGAGACGCAGTCGGAGGCCACCGACGAGCAAAACCCGATCGCGGCCCGTCGACATAGCAGCAGCCTCCGGTAGCGCCGATCGTTTTCGTTTTCGTTTCTCCCGTGCGTCACCGGGCTCGGGTCGGCTCGGCCTGGGTAGCAACGCATCCAGTCCGTTGTGGACCGCAAACCATGGATAGTGACCCGCCAGCGTGGCAAAGGAATTCCCCAGGGCTCCGTCCCACAAGACCCGGATTCCGTAGTTTCTCGTCTTGGAGGAGAGCCGTTCCCATCCCTCCGTGGATCCATAGACCTGCAGCGTCGTCTTGACGGTGTCCAGGGGGGTGATGGCAATCCTCCAGGAGGCCGCCAGCAGGGACGCCATCAGTGTCACGGCCCAGAAGGGGATTCCTTTTCCGTCGCGGAAGAGTTCCCGGATCCCCTCGTTGGCGGCCGTGTCCCCAAAGCGGGAGAGTGGACCCGTCACCAGGGCCACCGACGCCCCACGGTAAAATCGCAGCACACCTCCCTGTCGATAGAGGGTTGACAGGGCCGTGGACACGTCTACGCCGTGCTTGTACTGGTAATTAACGGTAGTCCGCAGCCACATGAGAAGGACCACCTGGAGGACCATGGCCAACGACCCCGCCGCCCCGCCCCTGACGGCGGAGGTCAGGGCTCGTTTCCACCAGGAAGGAGGCAGCGACGAAGACGACGCGGAAGGGAGGGCACCAGAGCTGCTGTTGCTGTTGCTGTCTACCCGAGAGGCTGCCGGATCGTCAATGACACTTCCAATGTACTCGTAGTTCGAGTTTCTTTTGAGATCTGTTGCATTGTTTCGACTTGCCGATACCGATGCCGATGTCGATGTCGGCGTTGGCGTTGTCGTCGTGGTTCGTATTTCTGACATTCTTGCGAAGGATTGTGTGTGATATCTTGATCTGCGTCTTTGTCAGCTGTTGGCTCAAGGAACGGCTACGAGTAATGTAGAATGTATTATTATGCACCCGACACGACCCAGTGAAAAATGAGTAACGTGTCGTTTTTGGTTGGGTTGGATGGCAGAGATGCAGGCCCAGCATGCATCCACTGCTTCGGCGGGGATGCAATCATGAGCAGATTCATTCGTATCGTAATTGTTTTGAGATTGGTCTCCACTTCTTTTTTCTGATTGACTCCATTTTTCGTCGTTCGGACGTGACGCGGTCATTCTGTGACCGAAACATCGCGCTGCAGAAAGTGTGATACCGGTACGTACCGTAATCTTACTGGTAGAATGCGCCGCCAGTAGCGCTATTATTAAGATCGGGTAGTAGACAAAGTTCCACCTGCAAAGTAGAAAGCGCATGGATTCCGTCCCATAACGACAACCCGGTTAGCTCAGTTGGAAGAGCGCTCGGCTTTTAACCGTGTGGTCGTGGGTTCAATCCCCACATCGGGTGTGCGGCATCACGCCGCCCGTTTCTCCGGTATGATGTAGGTGGTTAGCATACTTGACTCTCACGCAGGATACCAGGGTTCGAGTCCCTGTACCGGAAAGTCATCTTCGCACCAGTGGTTTAGTGGTAAAATCCAACGTTGCCATCGTTGGGCCCCGAGTTCGATTCTCGGCTGGTGCACACTTCATCCCTCTTTGCTGGGCAAGCCCTTGGTCGCGGGTTCAAACCCCGCCTCGAGCAAATCTCTTGTGCTCGTGTAACTCAGTGGTCAGAGTGAGGGTCTTATGACACGTAGAGGGGTGTTGTCGACTTTTTACACTCATCAACTCTGTTGTTTGAGTTCAGACGAGAGACCCAAAGCTCTCTGCTACCTCTGTCGTGAAATGTGTCCTGACAACCGTGCACTTGCTTTGGCACCAAATACCAATTGAGTTTGAGGAACACTAGACCTCTCCAGTTCCTATACTACTACTAGTATCCCTTAATTGTTCTGTATATAACGACGTACAAATCACTCATTTATGAGGGGCCAAACGAAAGTCTTAACTCTATCGGATTTCAAATCCAACTTGATATTCTTATTCCTTGTAAAAAACTGTCCTAAAAATCACTTTGTCCCAGGTCCGTACTTGCTATTATGGCTGAGCTATCGACAATGGAAGCTCTATCACACTTGATATTTTTTGAGGGTGCATACGAGCTCCAAAATTCCATATCACCATGGAAATAAATTATGACTGGCCACTACACTCCACCAATCCAGCATCCAAGCACATTGCCATCACCATCATCAACAGAGCTACAATCCAGTAGAAGAGCGAACTGATTTGGTCAAAAATAAAGGATTTACGGACTGATTTCCTATTTTTGCTCCCATCAACAACCATCGACTTGTCCAAAGGCAAAGGAGACTGACGATAGAGATGATGGCTGCAGATTGGTTGAGGTGCCGATCTGTTGTTCTGATATTTCTTTTATTCCACTACGATTGCGTATTCTGGATTGCAACACACAATCAGGGCTATTCTGACTACCGGTGGGCTCAGTCAGTTAGTCCTTAGGTTTGTAGTTCTACAAGAGGTTGCAGGGCAACTGTGTAAGGTTTAAGGTTGAATAATCAAATAATCTAAAAGTATAAGCGTGTTGGCTTGCTGGAGAGCAAGTTACTGCTTTAGAGTGTGCTGCTGCTAATACAGCATGTTATTACAAATATACGGTAGAATACCATGTTGCTGCTAATACAACACAATATATCGTGTAATTTTATATGATACGATGCTGCTGCTAATACAGCAAGTATTTTATACAGCAGAAAACAAGTTCATGAGCAGCGCTTTGAACCTCTGCTGTCTTTTCTTGAAAACAGAACACACAACAAAAGATAGCATGTGCTGATCTCTGGTGTGTGTTCTTTCTCAGATTATTAAGTATCGGACTTGAGTGATGACCGATTCTTCTTCAAGTGTTAAGTATCGAATCTTGATTGTAAGAATGAGTCTTTGACAGTAAGAATGAGTCTCATATTGTGTGTATGGATAATACGTACTTTTCAAGGTCTCATTATTCCCGATTCGTACCTCCACTATACCAGACACGACAGGAATTTAATAGACAATGACGACATCACATGCCATGCCAAAACACAACAAGAAATGATGGGGATCCCCCCCAGCAGCCCCAACGGCCACAGGAAACATCATGAGTAATGGTCCACAGATCAGGGACCTTAGCCACCTTGCTACCTTGCAATCACAATTCGCCGTTGGGTATGATAGTGATGGAGCAAAAGGTCCCTTTTACAATGATGTCCGTGAAGAGGGGGGTCAAGAGAAGGAACAATCTCAGGAACACCATTTTGGTCCTGTAGCATTTCCTCAACCCGAAGAGGAGAGGACGCAGGAGGACGCATTTGCATGGCGGTTTCTTCCAGTTTCATGAAACTGATGTACCTAACCATCTTGCTGTTGGACCGATTGTCCTTGTAATCATGCACACGTGATTACTTTAAATTACTAAAAAAACAAGCTGAGTGGCACTAAGAAGCACTAGTTACTTTTCAAGTTACTCACTGCACCTTGGCTGATTACTGATCAAGCTTCCCAAGATTAGTAATCAGATTAAGTAATCAGAAGTTCCCCTTATAAAAGCTTCTTCTTTAAATATCAATTGATTTTAGTAATTACACTTTTGGTTTCTTCTCCCCGTATACTTATTGTAGCACCTCTACTAAAGCTTTCTTCTTAAAATATCACTTGGTTTTTGTAATTACCCAGTAATTACACTTTTGGTTTCTTCTCCCTATATACTTATTGTAGCACCTCAACAGTGCAATGTTTCTTGGTTTTTGTAATCAGTCATCACCCTCGCTCATTTTTTGTCATCATTTTTTGTAATGAGGCTCCAGCCCACTTTTTCCTTTGAAATCCAGTAATCAGCAATCGTCGATGGTGACGATGACAACGCAGTTAAAAATTAATAGCTCCTTCAATATTGGGAGCCAGGAGACCAACCCATACCAAAATGTCTGCAATGACAAGGCGGTATTGATGATGTCAAAAGGCTTTGCGTTCGTAGCTTGGAGGAGCAAAGACAATTTATTTCAGTTGTATGTTGCTATCATTGTTGTCATCATCATGGTCATGCTGGTTGTTGCCAGTCCCCCTGGATTGTAGCAGTGCAGTGCTTGTAGCTTGGACGCTGTGGACACACCACTCCCCTAGATCAGAGCAGGAAGTGCTTGTAGCTTGGATGACGGAGTGAGTGGCAGTGCTTGTAGTCCGGATGTCAGAGCAAGTGGCAGTGCTTGTAGTTTGGACGCCGCGGATACACCATTTTCCTGTATCGTAGCTGGCAGTGCTTGTAGCTCGGATTCCGGAGCAACAAACAATACACCATTCCCCTGTATCGTAGCTGGTAGTGCTTGTACTAGTTTGGTTGCCGGAGCAAGAAGTCCCCTAGATTGTAGCTGGCAGTGCTTGTAGTTCATCAAAGTAATCACGCCCGCATGATTACAAGGAAGATCGATCCAACAAGCCAGGTTACGTCAATAACTGTTGGCTGTACTCTCCCCACAACAGTAGCCCTCATTCGGTCTCAGTGTTGTTGCACTCCACTTCAACCTCAGGAGTGTTACTGCTGCAATCACCTTCAGTCTCAGGGTCGTTGCACTCGGCTTTGACCTCAGGGGATTGCAGTGAGTAATTTGCAGTAATCAGGGTCAGTGGCGCTGTGATTTTGTGGTGGCCCTTATGTGAAGTCCAAAAATCATTATGTGGCTCATTGATTATACACTGTGTGTGAGTAAGACGACAGTTATTATACATAACATAACGAGGAAGCTATGTACGTACTACGATGTACTGTACAAGAAGTTGTACTATCTGTCGAAGTTTCAAACGAAAAGATACCCTTTCACTACTGTATTGCTGACTACTCCCTCTGTCCCAAAATATTTAGACATTATGGTCACTTTTTGGTGTCCCTAAATATTTAGACATTATCAAATTTATGTGTGTAGGAACATGTGAAACTAGTACTAAATTAATGCGCGATCTAAACTCCCGATCAGTAAAACTCAACTCCCTACACATGTTTTTTACGTGCGTTGAGTTTTTTTAAACCGGCCCGAGCACATAAAATGGCTCTCTTTGGAACACCTATGAAAGGACAAGAATGTTCTTACTGTTTATAACCACTATGCCCCTACAAAAATTCAGTGTCTTAGCTTGCATGTGAAAGTACCGAGACGTTAAAACGACCAGCAGAACCCTCTTAACCGGAGGAATCACTTTTGCAAGGTGTGACAGCCCTTCTTTAACTCCCTATGAAAGGTACACGGATACCACTGAAATGTCTAACGTTTAACCCATCATGAGGAGTTGATTAAGGAGAGTTCAACCCAAAAAGCCCGGTTGGCATCCATTGAGTATTGACCTTATTTCAAGTATTAACGTCCATACTGTCTAAATATTTTGGGACAGAGGGAGTATGTTCTTCTGTGTGCATCCTGTGTTGCATACTACAAGTACTCCGAACCGGATTATGTCTTCTATGGCATCTTCAATCTCTTTGCAAGGGGAAGGGGTAGATTACAGGACTTACACTTTTTGGGCACAGTATCTTGTTGGGCCTTCTTGTTCGTGCCGGAATACGGACAGACGGGTGGACGGTACTTCGTATTATTTTGCCTCACGGATGAGAAGAACGCTGGGGTGGGGTGAGATTTTGAGATTGTCGTGAGTTTTTGTGTTGGACGCTCCGGGGTCGGATTGCACGATGGTGTACCATACGAGGTTGATGGATTGATTAATTGATTGATGATTCATCATCTTTGAGCGACAATACTATTGTACCATACCATACCATATTACCCGTCGCAAAAGAAAGAGAAACTAGGCTCGACAGCAGCCGAGGAACCTCAGATAACGCTTACCGAACGACAGCGTGTCTGCTACAAATACGTTTCATCACAGAATACAACACAGTACCAATCGCCAACAAATGCACCCTTGAAAATACTCGGTGGTTGCAGTTAAGACGATAACAAACAAATCCCGGTTGGCATCACGAGCATACCATATGGAGAGAGAAATCCAGAGATTCTTGTAACTTATTGTTGTGACTTCGTTGCAGTTTGACGTTGTTGGTACGAGATTGGTCATCACCGACCGAACTTAAGCAATCAATCGGATTGGATCCACCAACCAGTACCTCTATTTCGACAGGAACTGTACGGCGGAAGAGTATTGCTGGATTGATTCCCTGGATTTTCGGATTGGAGACGCACAACAATAACAACAACAACAACAACAACAACAATACCATGACCGGCTACCAGAACGACGGCGAGCGAAAGGAGAACGATAACGGCGACTATGACGACGACGATTCGTCCTCGCCTAATCTCTATTCGCTCCTCAACCTCCGGAGAGATGCCACCACCGACGAGGTTCATCGATCGTATCGCACGCTTTCCACTACTTTTCATCCCGACAAGGTTCGCTTGCGGCGGCGGACCCCTCGAGCCGACACGGAACAGGAACAGGAACAGGAGCTCGAAGAAATCCAGGAAACCTTTCTGCTATTCAAAAAAGCCCACGACGTGTTGATCGATCCCGTCTTGCGACTGGCCTACGACTGTTACGGAGATGATGGGGTGGAATTGATTCGAAAGGTCCAACAGCAACAGCGGGACGAGAAAACGAGGAGAGAGGAAGCGGCCCGGGAAGAAGAAGAAGACGGGGGAGGCGACAACCGCGGCGAGGATTTCGACGACGATGACGACGGTGACGACAGTGCCTACGACGACGACACGGACGACGGCGAGGACGACGACGACGCGTACAATCTCTACGAACGGTTGGAACACTTGCTGCTGGTTCAAGCCAACGTTCCGCAAGCCAATGCAGAGCTCCGGAAATTCATGGAACAGCACGATTATCTTCGGAACCTCACGGAGGACAATTGCGTCAACCTGAATCTTTCCATGACCTTCCCGCCGGTGGTCCCACTCAAGCCGGTTCTGTACCGGGGACGGGATTACCTGCGATTCGTCCAAAAGAGCCTGCTGGCCAAACCACCGGCAGACGAAGAGGAAAGACAATACCTCCACGGACGGATTCTGCAGGAGCGGAGACTCGTCGACTACCAGATCAGCCAGTTGCGATCCTCGCAAAAGGCCGACGTTGGCTTTACCCTGTCTAGCGTCGTTCCGCCTCCGTCAAGGAATGGCAGCCGGGACCAAGGCAAGAATCCTCGCCGGTACCAACCCGGCAAGTGGTCGATGGCGGCGGGATGTAGCACGGACGTCGTGTATCCAGGAGTGGCGGAACTGGCGAGAATGGCGGCGGCGGCGAAGGATCCCAAAAACAAGGAGTACCAAGCCGTGGCCGAAAAGCACCCCGTCACCATGTTTGTCAACACCAGTTACCACGCCGCCCCAACGACGCAGATCTTTGGAACGGCCAACCTCAACAACGACAACGAGACCCACCAGTACTCGCTCGGATCGACCCACACATTTTCCAATCAAACGGCGTGCCGGTACGGAATGACGATCCTCAACAGATCCCCCCTACCAGACAGCGATCCGGTCATTTTCAACCTAAAGACCTATCGGCATTTGCAGGGCATTGGAACGACCGCGGTGGGGGTTTCTGCGGGCAGCAATGGAAGGGTCTTGCAATGGAATGCCAGCTGGCAAGCGACGCTGTCGTCGCTGTTCTTTCGACGACCCCCCAACTCGCAACAACAACAACAACAACAGCAGCAGCAGCAACAACAGCAACAGCACCACCTATCGCACAAGGTTTCGGCCAAGGCCTCCATGGGAATACTCCAGGGAAATTCACTGGAGTTTGGCTACAAGTGCAAGTTTCCGAAACGCGACGAAGACTGCGAGAAACGCAACGACCAGGAGTCGAGCAGCAGCAGCAGCAGCAGCAGCAGTTTCTGGACGTTGCTGGAAGACAACTTTACCCTTCCCAAAAAGGCCGAGGTGACCACGGTCTGGGGCCACTTTTCCAAGCTCACGGCCATGGTCACGCACGAGGTCACGTCTCTTGCGACCCACCCGACACTGGGATTTGGGCTGGAACACGACATCTCCCTGGGACGGTGGGCCTGGATCTGGGAACTTCACTACAACCAGTCCACGTTTCGGATTCCTATCTCGGTGGTGCAGCTGGGAAGCCTGACTAATCACCGAGCCTTCTACACGCAAAAATTCTATTACGGAATATATTGTTTGTTGCTACAATCGATCGTGGCGGATTTGCTGGAAGAGCTGGGAGGAAGTGACCGAAAAACCTCCGGCCCGACCAGCAATGCCGGCCACAACAGCAACGAAGCGGAACCCGGTTCGAAGAAACGCCAAGGATTTCCGCTCTGCAAGACCAAGCTCGAAGCCGAGCGCCAGCTGGCATTGATGCAAACGGTGGCAGAAGCGAAGCGATATCGTGAATCGCAACGACAGAACTCCAACGGAAACGGCTTGATCATCTTGACCGCTACCTACTGGCATCGGTTGAGGCACAACCACCCCGCGACGGAAGATAGAGACGAGGAGGAGGAGGAGGAGGACCAAGATCCTTGTTCGTGGGTGTACGAAGTAGTATCCATGGATGCCACGGCCCAGTTGCAGTTTTGGGTTAAGAACGGCAAGCTGCTTGCTCCGAGTGGGATACCCAAATCCTCGTGGATGGGATTCTACACGCTGGCAACCGAATCCAAGTTCCGAAAGGGCCGTCGTCGTCACCGCAACCGTATGACTGGGCCAAAACTATGGCTGGTGTCGGGGAAACGTCACATCCAAAGATTGTGGAATGAATTGTGGAGGACGAGGACGGGACAGGCCCCGACGAACAGTGATCCACTCGACGACAATTTGACTCGATCTAACGATCCAGGACAACAGGAAGGTCCCCAATTGACGGTTCGTTATTCTTACAACGGAAACGTCTACGAAGTGACCGTGGGAGAAACCGAAGCACTGTGTCTTCCCTTCCAGAATGACAGCAATGGCGATCGAGTGGAACTCTTGGGACACGCAGAGTTTGTACAGTAATCTTAATACCGGTACAACGAAAAATGACATCACGGCTATGATGCTTTCGCGGGACTGATGCCGTATCTCACTCGTGAAGTTCGAACAAATCAGACATGTAGGACTGCCGGTACCGTACGAGTAAGATTACCGTACCGTACATGAAAAAATCTGATAAGTAAGGCATCTTATTGATGGCCTCATGAGCTGTTCTCGATAGTTTCTAGCTCTATCTCTGCGCATCACGCCCTTTCATTCTGTTTTGTTTTGTGCTACCTTCTGGGCCAGCTAGCGCTCGCGAAACTCGTTACTTGTTCATTCCACCCCGTCACAAAATAGTATGACGTCCCAGTGTTACTAAGTAATTACCTAATAATACGATTGGGGACATAATATAAACTATTAGAGGTACGAAAACAAGTATTGTATTGTCTCCAGACCCTGATTCATTCATTCCTGTGATTCGTGAATATCACATAGCACAATACATTCCATTCCGAAATTTCAAAGCTGTTCTGAAGTCACTTTCACATGGATGGATGCGAACGGAATCCATGGCAGGGTGAATGCCTCAATCCAAAACCAAATCCATTCATGACAATAACATTTGTTTTCTTATGGTACGAGTACGTACTCGTACGTACTCGTACGTACCGAACCGGTAATCTTATTCAATACCGTTCGTAAATTACCCATCGTATTTCTGCGGCAACACGTATCTAGTTCGTATTTCAAGCTAACAAGTCTTAATTTGCAGAACATACAAATACTTCTAATAATTTGAATGGTTTTCACATTTATGGCAGTACATTTATGCGACATACTTGTAGACTTGCGATTATTATTTTTCTTTATGTTTACAATCGTCAAATACGATCTCCAACACGTAGTCGTGCTATTTTTGCCAGTCACTGTTACAGTGAAAATGAGACAAAAATCACGTGACTTTCATCCCAAAGGCTGTAACAAAATCCCATTTTTATCATCCGAAGCTCGTATTGTCATAATGTACACGTGCTTCAGATCCTCCCGGACCTGGTATTTTTTTGAATACTTCGATCATACCGTACGTACCGTACGGTACGGTAATCTTAGCGTGTACGGTAGTTCCAAATAATAATCTTACTCGTAGTCCCCGGTACGTCCGGTACGGTACCGTACACAAGTAAAAAACGAACACAGAAGTGTTGAGCACCGAAGTTTTCAGTGCATCAAAAGTAATTACCGATTATTCTTCCTGTGGGTTTGTTTTACTACCGGTAAGATCACGGTACGAACCGGTAGAGCGTTCGAACGCCTTTCAACTCTCGAATGTCGATTTGCAATTCTGAATTCGGATTGAAGCGTATTTTACTTATTTATTGCATCTACCGTACCGTACATCTACACACCCTGGGTCAAGATTCCGACAGGGAAACCATCAAACAGTGCTCAGTTTACCATTGGTTTCCTGCAACACAGAGTCAGAGTGACAACTCGCAACTATCACAACGGGGAAAGTGAAGAGTAGGTGCGATATGGGAGTAGATTCGTCAGCGTCCACGAAGTCTTTCTGTTTGTCGTCTAGTACATCGCCAGCAATAGCGAGTAACATGACGAAAAAGAGCGAAGTTCATCGCATGGTCTCCGACATATCTTGCGCCATCACCTCCTCGGCATTACTGTCGTTGTTGCGGGATGAAAACAGGGACACAATTCCGGATGCATCATCGGTCACATCAATTTACGAATGCCAACGACACGAAGACCCAAGAAAAAGGAAAAAACACTACCGGTACAACTATGACAATATCTCACCACCAGCGAAATGTTTAACAGATATTTCACAAGCCAAACTGGAGGAACGAATAAAGCCCATCAAACTAGCTCTAGAACGTGTGGATGCGAAAAAGCTTTTGGGTCTCAAACTGATACGTTCGTCCGAGGAACAAGTCATGCCGGGTCCTTTGGTAGAAGACGGGTAAGAACAAGAACAAGAACGGAACGAGCAAAACAAAGCAAAGCAAAGCAAACGAACCTACAATACCAAGCGAATGATGTATTGCAGACCAGACCACAGTGCAAATTTAGAGTCAACATTCGTGACCTCGTCAACTCGTCAATTCGTCAACTCACCATGTACAATTCACCATGTACAATTCACTCTTCTAACATTACACACACACGTGCAACAACAGAGTCTACTGCCGTCGCATCGATCACGAGATTCGACCAAGATTGCGAATGAACGACGACGACGTCAAGAGCGAAGATCGAGACAGCGTCGTTCGGTACCTCCACATTGCCGAGGTTCCCAACCATTACACGATAGGAATCTTTGTCTTCGGGCCCAATCAGCGTATTCCTCTCCACGATCATCCGGAAATGTGCGTCTTGTCCCGGGTGCTCTATGGAGACCTGCAGCGATTGTCTCTGGATTTGGATCGTGGCCACATTGAAACAGGGCCAGCGCCCACAACGCCCGCAACGCCAACACGAGTCGAAAATACAACGAACAATTCCACGAAAGACATGAACTGTGCCGAAACCGAAATCCACAGCCCACAGCCCCTTCGCCACTTTTCAGAACGACAAATTTCAAAAAATGGTGGTGGTAACACGATGGAACCGGAGCAGCAGGAGCTGCAGGAGCAGCACCAGTCCGAAACATCCTCCTGGATCAGTCGGAGTGTGACGTGGCTGCGCAATAGTTTGAATGGAAGCAACGGGGAAAGTGGCGTTAGCAGCACCGGTAGTAGCGACGATCGCAAGCAACGATTCCCAAAAGGAACGAAAATCGCCTTCAAGAATGAGATTGACTCATTACGAGCACCGGATGTTGCATCTCTGTATCCCTACGAAGGCAATTTGCACGAGTTTGTCGCAGGTCCGCACGGAGCGGCTGTTTTGGATGTTTTGCTCCCACCGTATGATGATGATCACGAACGAGACTGCACCTTTTACCACATTCGAGATGTGAATAGTATTATTTATGGCAACACGTCAACAACGTCATCAACTTTGTTGTCGTCGGAGTCATCGATGTCGTCGAACCATTCCTCTTATTCCTCCGACGCAACACCAACCTTGCAGCAATCGACGGGGAATAGCAGTAGGTACAAGGATATGCAAAATAGTAGCGGAATGCTTCTCGACAGGGGTGAATCTTCCACCAGAGAACCCTGCCTCATTATTCCTACTGGTCAACCGGAAAATTTTCACTGTATTTCGGGTACGTACCGGAACCTTGGGGACAGAGAGGACAATTACGACTTTATGGAAGACGACAACAAGGACGACGGCAGTGATGACGACGAGGAATTGTACAGCGATATCGAACCATGATATGCAATTGGAGACACTTGTATATATACTCCTTGCATTGACGTTCAGGGAAACCTCTTTCGACGACACGATCCAAGAACGCTCAAATTGCTTTTGAGTTCGATTTTGGAATATCCTACCGGGTTTACTGCTTGTCACTAGCATTCTGGTTGTTGATTGTAACGTTTGAAGCTAAATCCCGAAATATGCTGCTTTTGAGTTTCTTTGATGTGCCTAACCACCTCAAGGAGGAAGGCGAAAATATGTTTTGGATTTTTGTGTGACTCGTCACCAGGATGGAAGAACGGATTGTGAAGTGGATATCTCGCAAAAAACGAATTGCAGCAAAATCGTTGCAAACTTATGCACAAATTCATGAGCTAAGCATACTTAAAGATAATCATAATATTTTCTATTTTATGTTGCTAAAACCTTCAGGTTCTTTTGTATAATATTATTATGTCAGGTGCCTGTCATCCCCATTTACAACAGATGTTGGAGATGAACTGAACCATGAGAGACAGGCTACCGGTACGTACCAGCTTGATCTGCAAGTGTGGCAAGTATACAAGGTTAACTTCATGATATGGAGAAAATACTGCCTACCGGTACCTAGATCAACCCCCAATGCTCATACCGGTACGTAGCACTGTTCGAAGGACCGTGCAGTAATGTACTTCCTCCGTTCCAAAATAACCTTAGATACAGCAATTTGTGCCCGTTCCATACCATAGTAACCTTCGATTTCGTGTAGAAATGCGTAAAATCAGAGCCAGGGAATAAAAATTATTCGAAAAACGCGACGCACGATCTAAAATCCCCTCTACACTCAGATCGTTTTTTTGCATCGGTTGAGATTTTTCCAACTGACGCGCATGAAAATGGCCTCTGCTCGAAGCATTACAATGGCTCTCTTTGGAACACAAATGAAAGTACAAGAATGTGCTTACTGTTTATAACTACTATGCCCTTCGAAAAATTCAGTGTCTTCGCTTGCATGTGGAAGTACAGTAATTTATCCAGATGTTGAAAGAACGAGTAACGGTACAGTAGAACCCTTTCAAATGGTAAAATCACATTCGCAGTCCCTTTTGTAAGTCCCTATGAAAGGCATACTAATACCACTGAGATCTCTTATGTTTAACCCATCACAAGGAGTTGGTTGAGGAGAGCTCAACCCAAAAAGAGCGATTTAAACGGGTTAACAATTGATATCAATACAGCTTTGTATGTGTGTAATTTAAATAACATCTCCTTGGAGAAAATGACAGAACTATAATTGGATTAAATTATAAATTTAGAATGTGAGACAATGTCGAGCATGTCTAGTTCGTACAGTGGTTAGTACCCCGCATTGTGGTTGCGGAAACCTGAGTTCGATTCTCAGACTGGACAACTTTTTCGTCGCGCCGTCTATGGAACGATTGGGCACGAGGTATGACATACGAGTAGTTTTAGTGTCGTCGGCCGATTTCAAGGAACACAGCACACTTCATTACCTCTACTGAGGAGTAACAGCCAGTAATGAAAAACGTCATCCTAATTCAAAAATTAGCAGAAATGGTAAGAAGAAACATTATAGCTTACCATCCTATTTGGAACTAACCTCTGTCAACGCATTTTCCCTGACAAACAAGTAAACATGGGAAACTCAACATTTTAAGTTCCAACAAAAAAATAATCGGCCATATTTCGCTTCTTCACACCATTGGTTCAATTCCTTCTTGTGCTATCACAGACACTACTCCAGGGCTGACAAATCTTCAAAATTCCCAGGTACGTTTTACTGGGTCCTTATTCTCCAGGAAATTCATTGTGACTAGTAAATGGAACATAATGCTCGTGCTGCAAAACTGATTGAAACGAGTTTATTTTTTGAAACATTCATCTCGCTATTATTGAGAATCAACTGGCTTTAAATTCTACACTCTAACCAAGGTTGGCCGAATCCACACAACAAAAACGAAAACACCACAATGTGCCGTCGGTAGGTGGTAGGGTAATACCAAGGAATTACGCTAGCTTGGAAGCAGCATTGATCTCGTACTGGTCCCAGTCGCTTTCTCGGAGCGATCGCTGTTCCAAAACCAATTTCCCATTCATCACGGTCCCCACGTGTGTAAACCCAACTTTCTCACAAAATTTACGGTCATGGCTAATGACCACTACTGCCCCGTCTTTGCCGCCCCATCCGCTCAGGGCCTTAGCAAGACCCGAGATGCAGCCGACATCGAGGTGATTGCTTGGTTCGTCAAGCAAGAGTAAATTCGAGGCCTTCAGAGCAAACATTCCTAGGGCAACACGGGCTTTTTCTCCTCCGCTCAGGCCCTTCACCTGTCGTAGGGGCTTTTCTCCGCCCAAACCGAGGCGGCCAAGCACGCCCCTTGCAGCCTCGTCCGTTACGCGGATGTCTCCGTCGCTTCCCGAGCGTGCGTATTCCGTAACCAGGTCGACAGCTCGTGCTTCCGGGTCCAATTCTTGCGCAAGGTCTTGTGTGAAAGTTCCAAGATAAAGCTGATCATTTTCGATGCGATCTCCCGACTGGATCATCTCTGGGGCGTTCCCCCTAAGGGCCTTGAGAAGGGTCGACTTGCCTGCTCCATTTGGGCCTCTCAACAAGAGCTTCATCCCCCTGGGAATTTGCAGGTTTATGTTTTGTAGAAGGGGGGCGTCGTTTGGATCATAACCAATGGTAGCGTCCTTGAGAGTCATGAGATATTCTCCGTTGGGTTTGGGCGGTGGTGGCAACACGAGCTCTGGATCGCGTTCTCTCGCCACGACAGCGACCGGGGGTGGATCGAGTTTTCCCTCTTTCTTCATTTTTTCCAACATTTTCACCCTCGATTGCGCACTCTTCGCCTTTGTAGCCGAAGCTCCAAACTTGTCGACAAAGGCTTGTAGTCTGGCAGCCTCCTCCAGATTGCGTTCATACTCGGCCTGGGCACTGGCAGCACGGAAATCCTTTTCTTCCAGGTATTTATTGTACGAGCAAGATCTATATTCTACGATGGTGTTGCCAACAATTTCGGCAATGGAATTGACACTTGCATCTAGCAACGTCACATCGTGAGAGACTAAAACAACGCTTCCATCGTAGTTTGCTATGTACTTGCCCAACCAATCCTTTGCCGAGGAGTCCAAGTGATTCGAGGGCTCATCGAGGAGCAAGAGTGACGGTTTGGACAGAAGCAGGCGTGCCAAGGCAATTCGCATCTGCCAACCACCACTGAAATCGCTGCACAGTCGATCCGAATCCTCGGGTTCGAATCCAAGTCCCTTGAGAACGCTGTCAACCAATTGTTCTTGCTGGTAACCGCCGATTGTTTCGAAGTGTTCCTGGGCGGCAGCGAGGTCGTTCAGTGCCTCCTCCGAGTAATCTCCGTCTTCGACAACCTTGGATTTCACGTCCAAATCGAGTTTGGCGTCTTCGATGTGTGTCATTTCGCTTCGGGCTTCTTCGGCAACCGTTTTGATCGAGCCGCTAACGGCGGATTGTTTTAAATATCCCACCCTTATGTTGGAGTGGACGAGTGCCTTCCCTTCGTCCATTCGAACCGTCCCGGTAATGGCACCCAACAATGTCGATTTTCCAGCCCCGTTGATTCCCACGATCCCCCAGCGTTCCTTGGGTTGGACACTCCAATTGATCCCCTTGAGCAAGGGCGAAGCTCCTCTTGAAATGGCCACGTCTTCGAGCCGCAGAGCCGCACCGCGGGTGTCTCCCACCACCGTCCCATAGGTTTCGGCGGGAGCGCCACCCTCGACAGCCGCTTTCGTCGAAAACAAGCGGCTGGTGCTCCTCGTCATCGCCATCGCCGCCGCCGCCGCCGTCGTCTCTGCCACGTGTGATCGGAACGGATGTTCATACTTTTGGTTTGGCACAACGACGAAAGCGTGCGTAGCGGCACCCAAACCAAGGAAAGAGACTACCGAAAATTTCATTCTGACAATTGATCAAAATACTATTCTTTGAGGTAATTGTGAGAATGTTGGTTGGGGCCAATGTTCTTGTCGACATCGAAGACGAGGGGATGGAATGCGAGATCACTGCCATTCGTCGTTCGTCGGACTGAGGTTCGTGTGTGAAAAGATACCCATCCATCCGTTCATCTTTACTAATGGCTACGTAATCTTACTCGTGGCAGAAGAAAAACAATTCTTTCTTCTTGTGCCGTGAGATTGATTAGCAGTACGGTACGTACAGCGAAGATAAAGTGTTGTGTCAGAGGTTTTGATGATGATGATGTGTCTTGCTTGTCTGGTACCGGTACCGTCCGTAGTTGTACTCATTCTACCGGTACTTCCGGTATCTGTTTTCACAAATAAGAAAACCAGTCGTAGAAACTTTTAGTCGCTATTTCGGGTTTTGGTGGTGCGGGAGTGGGTGGTCCTTCCGATCGTTTGGGTTCCGATTGTCATGCGCGTTCAACGCGTTTGAAAAAAGGAGGTCGCGGCTCGTCCTAAGTACGTAATCTTACCGGTACGAGTGACGAGTGAGAGTAATTCCAAATTCCAACAGTACTCGTACATACCGTACGTAAAAAGAGTATGAATCTTGCTTTTGCCAAGCCATATACGAGTACCGTACCGTACGTACGAGTACGAATCGTACCTCGACGAATCGTTTTACATACCGTACGGTAGACAGACCAAAAAGTACGAGTACTGCATGTGACCAGTCTGGACTGTAACTTCTTGTATCTAGATCACTGTTAATACGGAGTACTACGGTAGTATCGAAGCAATAGCAATAGCAACTTCTATGCTTTGTTTTTTTCTCTTGTAAGTGTGCGTGTATTTGCAATAGATATTAGTACTAGTATTTCGTATTGTTTGAATTACGTCACTTAGTAACATACAGAAGAAGGACAGAAGAATGCAAGTCGAAAGAAAGAAATTGTGGATGGTGGTGTTGTTGTTGTTCTCCCTGCTTTTCTCCTACAAGAACGTATTACCTGTAATCACAAATTCACACAACAAAGAGTTTAACTGCTATTGATTGTTGGTGATGGCAAGGGCAGGATTTTGTGGGTTAACGTGAAAAGAAAGGTTGGTTTTTGAATTTCACACCCTAGTAGTGTCTGTTGAAGTTTTGAAATAATGATTCAACGCTGCTTACAGCAACAAGAAGAGAGCTAGTAGACACAATTTTGAAAAGGCGACACGACATGGTGAATTCATGAAATCGACCGACGGTTTTATAAAATTCAGAATGGAACTAGTACTAGCTGGTGTCCTACGACCAGGCGTCATTGAAATGATCACAAATAGCTAGGCAACAAGAATGTTTTTTGCAGGGCCGGGAGAGTACAGTCAGTGCCATCTCAACCAATTATCCTCTTGAAGTACCACAATCCATAGGCGATGCATTACTGAACAGTCCCTGCAGTACTATCGGTTGCGAGAGCCTTAAAGTTACAGCACTACGGTCGGAATGGCAAGATCTTGCATGTTTCAGCCTAGTTTCAAGCTGAAAGTAACTCATTAAAACAACACCATATCTATTTTTCGATTTTCGAATCCTGTCGCGGCTACTATGTATTCTGTTGAGTATGAACGTGGATAGACCGTTTCACCTCATACTTCTACCCAATATTCCTATTCGTTCCGTTTCAACAAGAACCTGGAACTACTCGACCTCCATTGCGCAATGACACAAGATGCACCGGCCGCCTTTCACGTTGCGTTTTGTTCCTACCTCTACCCATACAATTCATTTTGTTTCTTTTCTTCCGTCTCTTTCCAGAACCAAAGGGACTACGATTAAAGTATTTATTATTTAATACCGCAACCAGTAGGTGTGTCGACGGAACCAGGTGTAATCGGGAAGCTCATGGATGCCTCCAACGGCTGCCAAGGCGTGGTCCTTGTCGTTGAAGAACTTGTAGGCAGTGGCCTTGATGTCGTCGGTGGTTACCGCATCGATTCGCAAAAAGGTTTCGGCGGGCGTCATGCGGCGGCCGTAGTTGAGGAGGGATCGGCCGATGTCCTCGGCCACGTTGTTGTGCCCGTCCAGGTTCGAGAGCATGGCGGCCTTGAGCGACACCTTGGCACGCTGAACTTCCTCGTCACCGACGCTGTGGACCAGTCGGATGAGGTTGTTCATGATGTACCAGGAAGCATCGTCGATCTTGTTGTCGGGGCAGACAGCGTAGACGCCAAACAGACCGGTGTCCTTGTAGTGGGTGTTGAATGTGTTGAGGGAGTAGCAGAGCTCGTTTTCGGCCACGTCCTGGCAGAGATTGGACGCATAGTTGTGTCCCATGCCCGAGGCGCGATCGTATGATCCCAACAAGAGCTGCATGAGCATGAGGGGGAACGCGTATTCCGACGTCCAGCTGTCCGTGGGAAAAGCTACGGCCATGTATCCAACGTCTTCGGAATTGAACTTCACGCGGTAGTCGCTTCCGGTGAAGACGGCGGGTTCGTAGTCCGCGGCACCGGGGGTGTTGCTGCTGCTGGGCAAAGCTCCAAAGTGCTTGTCAGCCAGCTCACACAACTCTGCGTGATCGACGGCACCTGCTCCGGCTACCACCATTCGTGGAGCAGTGTATTGAGTGGTAATGTAATCGACGAGTTGGTCTCGTGTGAGCGTCCGAATGTTCTGCTCGCTGCCGAGAATGGTTCGTCCGAGTGCCGTCCCCTGGAAGGCCGTGGCAGTGCAGGTGATCCAGGACCAATTCTTCCTGGTTCTTGTTGACTTCCTCCATTTCTCGAAGAATGACCTCCCGTTCCCGCTCAATGGCCTGAGGCTCCAGGTTGGAGTTCAAGAGAATGTCGGAAATGATTTCAATGGCGGTTGGGACGTCCTTCGAAAAGACCTTGGCAAAATAAGCCGTCTGCTCGCGAGATGTGTAGGCGTTTAGGTGTCCACCCATGTTTTCAATCTGTTCCTCCAGCTGTCGCTGGGTGCGTTTCTGGGTTCCCTTAAAGGCCATGTGTTCCAAAAAGTGGGCAGCTCCGTTGTTCGCGGCAGTCTCGTAACGGGAGCCAGAGTCGATCCAAACACCGACCGTGGCGGTTTCGGCACCGACGGTGGTTTCGCTACCGACGCGGAGCCCATTCGATAGGGTGGTAACATCCGTGGTGGGAGCTTTCAGCACGTAGGATGGGAATGCGGCAAGGTCAGAATCGGATGCCGAAGCAACAGCGGAAAGATTGCGCTGGACATACGATTCAGACGGAAAGGAATAAAAAACAGAACAGAATTGAATTGAAGCGAACAAAAAGAGAAATTGTTTCAGAAACGAAATGCGGTCTACAGGGATTGTACCGGTACCGGTACTTGTCGAAACAGAAAGACCAATCCATCGAGAATTCATCGAGCGTTCAGACGATCTTTCTTTGCCGATTGTCATTACCGTACGTAGCGGCATCCTTCCAATTCCGATCAAATAATGTTTTCCAGCGCTATACAATAAATACTTCGATTTTGATATTTTTTTCTAATCTCATCTCGTCTTTCGATTCCAGTCCGTTGCACTGAATTCCGTGTGTCTCGGAATTCACAAGAAAACACCGAACAATCACAATTGGCGATGTTCATTGCGTACGCGTACGCGTACACGTGTATGTACTTTTGTTTCGACCTTTTCCTCCATCTATACGGTACAGTATCATTTCGAAAGCACAACCTCAACTGTGGATTGACTGCTCTAGCGCTCTATTTCTTACCTTTCCGAGCCAAAGTGCACGGCGAGCGGAACCGGAACCGGAACGTGAACACAGAGATGCAGCCGAAGCTGTTGCTGTTGCTAACAATGACATTTTGCTGCTGTTGTTATTCTTCTAACGTGGAGTACTAGCAGCAAAGCTAACTTCTTCTTCTAACTTCCTACTCTATGCCACTACTGCTTGTGGACAGGTAGCACTCTAAATCTAGTTGGTGTTGTTGCTGCTGTTGCCGTTGCCGCTGTTGCCGCTGTTGTTGTTGCGATGGGGCGAAGGCACTGTTGAGTTCAACACAAACTACCAACTGAAAACAGTACTCGTACGAGTAGTGTCGCACCGTACCTGTATGAATGTGTGTACCGTATACCGCTACGAATTCGATCTGGATTGGCTGCGGGGCGAGCTCCAGACATTGCGCGATCGGCATGCCGTGCGGTATCCTAGTCGGACAGTATAGTACCAGATACTAGTAGGATTGCCGTAACGTGATACAGTATCGTAGTTGCGTTTGGTTTTTTTGAGATTGACAGCATTCATTCTTTCTCGTGTTCTCTCTTGATTCTTTCTTCTTCCTTCTTCATTGCAGTTGCTCCTGTTGCGCGATCGGAGCAGATTGCAAAGATTTTTTCGGATGGAAGACATCGACATAACAGCTGGTACCGTACCGTAGGAAAATACGAGTACGAGTAATCTTACCGTACGGTAATTACGTACGGTAATTACGTACGGTATGGTAATGGTAGTATTATTACCCAGAGTTAAATTAGAGACAGGTATTCTGATTTTTGTAGCGAGCGAGCGCGCATGCCACGACCTTGGACGCGAAACGAAGGACAGAGCCATCCGGCACTCACAACTTCTATCGGGCCTAGGTACCGGTGCCTCTAAGTGGATCATTCCCGAAAACACACAATTTCTGTGTCTTTATTGGGTGATTCCCGAAATACTTTTATGTACTACATAAACCGGAAATTTTCTACTTAACCAGTCGTAATGTTACGAATCATAGTCGACAGTGAGCTCACGTCGACTATGATTTGTAACGTTACAAATTTTTATAACGGAACTCCTGACTGAATTTTTGTCAGTCCCCCAACGGACTAATCACACATCGGAACCCACACATCCAACGGATCAGATCGCCAATTTTGGCTGATTACAGTACGAGTAGTATTAGTACGAGTACTAGTACAAAATATTGTCCAACGCACCACAACAACCAAACCGAATTTCTAATAAAAGGTTTATCTGCTGTTGTTGCTGCTATGTGACAACGACAGAGGAAGAGATACATATTCTTCAGCTCCGGACATAATTTTTATATCGTAATAAAAGCAGCGATGGTGAAGACAGCAGCAGGAAAAAGGACCGGGAAAAGAAACTACAGCAGAAGAGAAGTCATGGAACTTCTATACACCCTCAAAGCAATCCTTCCTGTTGGTCCTGAGGATTGGGCGCAAGTCGGCCTAATCCATAATGACAACTTCCCTGATACCAATCGAAGTGTTGAGAACCTCCGTAGGAAATACAACGGTCTATATCAGAAACAAATTCCTACCGGGGATCCAAATTGCCCCAAGGACGTGAAGTTGGCAAAGAGGGTTAAGTATTTGATTAAGTGCAAGGAAGGAGTTGGTGATGGACAAGAGCCATATGGAATGGAAGAAGGATACCAGACCAACACGGAAGACGAAGAATACATAAGTAGTGGTGAGGAGGAGGAGGATGACGACTCTGACGATGATAACATTCCTCCGATACCACCACTTGGTCAACCTTCACAAACAACCACTCAGCCAACCCAACAGTCAACCCAACAGTCAACAGAGCCAACCCAGCCAACACAACCACCACTTCGTCAACCTTCCCAACCAACCCAAGAAGAACCAGAACTCAATACACGACCAACTGCCATAAACAATACACCAACGACTCCCATAAACGTACCACCAAGAATTGTTGTTCCGCGCTCTCGGTCTCGGTCAGCTTCCTCTTCTTCTTCATCTCAACGGTTTCCTGCCATGCGTGCTTCCCCTTCTCCCACCAGCACTCCGCGATCAAAGAGACAGTACCGCAGGAACGCCACCAACATCAGCACCACCGACAGCAACAGCACCAACTGGACGCCAGGAAATTCTTGATTTCTTGAGAGAGAATTCCGAGCGCGAGAGGGAACAAAGAATAGAGTATCAACGGCTTGAAAGGGAACAAAGAGAGGCTGCCTTGGAATCACTGAAGGCCACCATAGTAGATGTTGCCACCATACTCCTAAACGGGCTTCGTTCCAGCAACTCAAATTCCAACTCCAACTCAAATCCCCCCCAGCCCGGCAATCCCAACAACTCCAACTCAGATCCCCCCCTGGCCTGACTCCACTTAAGAGTCTTGTTCCTGTTTAATAGCAGGAACATTCGGTGTAGGTTGAGCAGGAGGTTGAGCAGGAGGATCCGGAAAAATAGCAGGAACATCCGGCGTAGGTTCAGAAAAATCGGAATCAGAGTCGGAATCGGAATCCGATGAATGAAAGACTCGTTGATTGGTTCGGCCTTCGAGAGTCCGGTGAAAAAGATCCTGTTGAATCTGTTGCCGGTTTTTATCAATCTGTAGCTCGTGTTTAACAATCAGTTGTTTGTATATAGCAATCTGTCGTTCGTGTTGAACAATCTGTCGTAAGAGTCGTTGTTCGTGTTGTCGTTCAACTTTGGCTCTAAGAGCCTTAAGAATTCTTTGTTGTTGTTCTTGTTTGGAAGCTACCACCATGATGTTGCTTTTGGCTTTGGAAGAAATCAAATTATGAGCTTTGCAACTTGCCAAGAAAATGAAATAATGAATTACTAGTAAAAAGAATGAATTACTAGCAACTACTAGCAACTACTAGTAATATCTCATACAATCGTAAAGTTGTTGGGAGTACATGAAAGTCTCAAATCAGTCGGAATCAAATCGATAGGAGTCAACGATTCCCACGTCGATTCCCATTTCGATTCCCATTTCCATGTATGGAAGAACTGATGGGATTAACCCGTCCGGCGCTGTGTTGAACCCCTCTTAAGGAGTTGAACCCCTCTTGAGGAGTCGTGCGGTTTTTACGAAACCCGAACACCAAAAGCGAAACTACTCCAGATGGATTGATCTGGATCAAAACTACTCGTATCTACTCTAACTTTCCAGCAAGCTCTAAGCTCATAATTCCAAAAGTTATCAACAGCGAAAGCTATGTCCAAATCTACAGCAAAACCTAGTACTAATTTGTAAATTATTACTCATTATCTACTACACTTAGGATCGACCATGGAGAATCGGATCGACCATGGAGAATCGATACTTGACCATGGTGGAGAACCGGCAATCCACTTTGGACCGATCGACCGATCAACCATATCGACCATGGTCTCACTCAACAACAATCTACTCGGAATCGACAATCGACAATTTACTCAACCACGCAAAGCGAAATTCGAATGCGAACTGCGAATGCGAACTGCGAATGCGAACTGCGAATGCGAACTGCGAATGCGAACTGCGAATGCGAACTGCGAATGCGAACTGCGAATGCAAACTGCTCAACGGCTCAACGGTCGAAGAGGCCGGTGGCATCTTCCGGTAGGTTGTTGTCGTAAGAGAAGTATCCGTCCTTCTTATGCATGAAAACATTCAGGATCTGGTTGTGACCAATGGTACTTGTTTGGTAATTGTACAGAAGCATCATTAAGTTCAAAATGACCTTCCTATCGCCAAACGTCTCCAATAGGAGCCTGTCTTTCAATCGTGGAAACTGCCCCTGGATCATTCGCATCCCCCACTCTGATAACTGTCGAAGAGACGTTGCTTCTCTGTTCAACAGAATAGCCTCTAGGGTATCCGGATCGTGCTGCGAACTTTGGACAAGGCATTGGTGTCTACCTGTGGCAACCCTAAATGCGGAGTCAACACAAACCATCGCTTGGAACTTGACGAACAGTTCTTCTATTTTATCATAAACACCATGATCGGCGATCGTGCTGTCATGCCAGGTACCCGGGCAGTTGTAACAGCAAATACGAATTCTCCCATCGGCAGCAAAGACAAAGACACTGTTGACATAAGTGTCGCACACCCAGCTGTTGTAATACCGGCTCTGAATCAACCAATTGGAAGACTGCTGAATTTTGACTTTGAGTCCATCGGCAGCACCCCAGACACGGCGTTCTTTTAGTCTTGGGTATTTGGCACCAATCGTGCTGATGTATTCCTCCAATTCTTCTTCAGTTGGAGGTCTAATCATTGCCTTTGCGTCCGAGAACTGTTTCGCGGGGTTCGAATTTACTTCTTGCGCACAAATTTTGTGCGTGATTTTAACACGGCAATATTTCTGGACACCCTGAAATTCCCACCCCCAGTTATTGCCTTAAAATAATACAAAAAACAATTCTGTGCGCGTGATGCACCGTCCGACATTACTCTACTCTCGAATAAAAATAATGTATTTCAGTCTTATTATTCTGTACGAACAAC
This sequence comes from Pseudo-nitzschia multiseries, assembly GCA_037355745.1. Lineage (NCBI taxonomy): Eukaryota > Bacillariophyta > Bacillariophyceae > Bacillariales > Bacillariaceae > Pseudo-nitzschia > Pseudo-nitzschia multiseries. The sequence continues at coordinate 7,336,407 of CM074786.1, read as the reverse complement.
ACTTACTTCTATTCACGAATAAAAAAGAAATCTTGAGTCAGTATTAATTCCAAAATATTAATCTACCAAACAACAATTCGATTCTGCTCCCCTAGTTGTGAATTCTATTTCTTGACTACAATATTCCCTTTTTAAAATGTAGATTCTATTATGCTTGATTTATTCCTATTGCGACGTATTACGAATCCTCCATTATTTCTAATATTCTCAAAATTAAGTTCAAGATTAGTAGTAGTTTTGTATTATGTATGTACTGTTATTTTCTACATTAGTTCACCCATAGATAAACTTTCATTCATCAATGCTGTTATTGCCAGATCAATATAGACGTTTCTTTTCTTTTTCTTTTTTGGTCCACTACAATTAGTGGAGCTGCTACTAGTAATATTTGCATCACCATGTGTATTGTTGGTGTAATTTGTCGAACTTTCGTTCCTAAATCTGTCCCTCATCATTTCTTCCAATTTCCTTCCTGTTTCTGGGTGTTTTCGCATCTCGCCAATTTTCTCGCACAAGTCACTGAACAACTCGCGACCTTCCTCCATCCATCCATTTCTGCTTCCACTGTCTGAATCGCAGAATTTTTTTTTTTGTCGCGGAATCGTGGCATCACCCTTTCGCCGCTGCTGGTTCACCCATACATGATGCTCATTGTAGATCAGTACCAATGCAAATGCTTCATCTGCTATAGTAAATATATCACTCAGCAAGTGCCTCTCCTTCCGTTGTTTGAAGTTGGAATTTGTCGGATTGATTGCCGACATGATTCTTGTAACGAAATAATAAAAATCTTCATCTTCCGCGTCTTTGTATGTTCTGTATTTTGGGTTTAAAATACCTGTGTTTTCATATTCTGTGTCTTGAATAACTGCAACAGTACCAGGGAATGTGATAGGGACTCGACCTTTTCTGTAATCGTCTGTACGGAAGTATCATCAGTATCAACGGGCAGCATGTTAGTGTTGTCGTACCAAAAATAGATTCCCAAATTCCTAATTTCAACAACCAATTCTCCCACCTGTACTTACCTATCCAGTTTTTTCTCGCTAATGTTTGTGAGTTGTGCCTCAATGCAGTCAGTACTGTCCCTACTCGTTTCCTGTAAAAGGAACAGAATGACGCAAGTGGAATATTTGGTGGCTTCATAACCGCACTTGCTCCAACAGCTTTTTTTATTACAAGCGCCGTTACCTTGTCATTGATAGGGAACTTCATGTTGGGGTACCAATGTTTTTTGACGTAATCCCTTAGCTGCTTCTCCACTGTTTCAGTCATATCACTCAAAGCCTTAAGCATATCGTTGTCTATTATAAGCCCATATTCGTCTGTAATTGTACTTACTGCTCGTTCTCTTGTGTCGCCAGCATTGTAACTCCCCTCTCCCTGCATGGTTGCCTCCGTTTGTTTAGGTACCATTACTACCTTTCCCACCCCTATATGTGGTTCCCTCTCTTGTTTCCGTAAGTGTTTTGCCACTTCCTCTGCCAATTTGTCATATTGGATATTTTTCATGACATGTTCGGCAACATCCTCTAAATTGTAGCATTGTCCGTTAGATGTTTTCTCTACCACATTGGTTTTTGTTCCTTCTTTCTGTTGGTTCGTTACTGTAGTGGTGGTTGTGTTGGTAATGGTCAGTGCTGGTTCGTTACTCTGGTTGATGGTGTTTCGTTCTTCCGTGTTTGTAGTAGTAGCAATTGTGTTGTCGGAACCATTTTTTTTACTGTTGCCCTTTGATGCGTTCATAGTTGTGGTATTACTGTTACACACTTTGTTAGTAATTGCGGTGTTTGTTTTCACTCTTTTTTTCTTACCGTTGTTGTTCCCTGTATTTTGATGATCACCGGGTCGGATGGTTTTGTTGTTTCGAAGGGTCTTCCCCTCGGATTTTTTGCTTCGTCGTGTCTTTCCGATAGCATTCATATTTTTTTATTTTATTTTCTGAATACGGTGTCGATCAAGAATCATGTGTTTCTTGTTGTGTGGTTATGTGTGTGTACTAATAATTTGTCGGGTTGTGTACGGTGTTTTGTGTTGTGTGTGTTGTGTGTGTCGTGTGTGTGTGTGTGTGTACGGTGTTTCGTGTAGTCTGTGTACGATGTTTTGTGTGTAGAATTTTTCCGTGGGTTCTGTACTATGTTGTTTGCCCGAACATCTTCTGTGTGTTGTCTGGTTTTGGGCGCGCTGTTATATTTGTAGAAGTAGATCACGTACCTGTGCCAGCCACCCCTCCCGCGCCATAATTTTTTCAGAAGGGAAACTTTTGATCACACTAAGGTTATGTATTTCAATCCTCTAGTCACATGTAGAATCTCGTAGACTGCTGCACCTAACATACCGTACTGTCTTGTGTGCCATTTGTATCTACAAACCACAACATTGTCTGTACTGTGTGTGGCAAAGTTGTTCCCAATATGCATTTAAAAGTTGTTCCCAACATGCATTTCGTAAGTCATGTGATATGCATTCATGGCCTGGTACAAAAACTTTGGTAGTCATTACCAAATGAGACTGTTTGTGCCCTGGAATCGCACCCAAAATACCCTCATCATGTTTGCCATTTTGAGAGTCAAACCACAACATTTTGGGCATTCTGAGTGGCAAAGTTGTTCCCAATATGCATTCGATGAGTCATGATAAATGTATTCATAGTTTTGACCAGATACTTTTGGAGTCATTACCCAATCAGTTAGTTTGTGCCCTAGAATTGCACCAAAAATACCCTCATGTTTGCCATTTCGAGAGTCAAACCACAACATTTACAGCATTCTGTGTGACAAAGTTGTTCCCAATATGTATTTGATGAGTCATGAGGAATGTATTCATTGCTTGGACCAGATACTTTTTGAGTCATTACCCAATAAGTTAGTTTTTGCCCTGGAATTGCACCAAAAATACCCTCATGTTTGTCAGTTGGAGAGTCAAACCTTAAGATTTTGGGCATTCTATGTGACAAAGTTGTTGTTCCCAATATTCATTTAATGAGTCATGATGAATGTATTCATGGCTTGGGCCAGATACTTTTTGAGTCCTTACCCAATAAGTTACTTTGTGCCCTGGAATTGCACCAAAAAAAAAACCCATGTTTGCCATTTGTAGAGTCAAACCTTAAGATTTTGGGCATTCTATGTGACAAAGTTGTTTCCAATATGCATTGGATGAGTCATGATGAATGTATTCATGGCTTGGACCCGATACTATTTGAGTCATTACCCAATAAGTTAGTTTGTGCCTTAGAATTGCACCAAAATATCCCCATGATTGCCATTTGTCGAGTCAAACCACAACATTTTGGGCATTCTGTGTGACAAACTTTTTTCCAATATGCATTTGATGAGTCATGATGAATGCATTCATGGCTTTTACCAGATACTTTATGAGTCATTAGCCAATAAGTAAGTTTGTGTCCTGGAATTGCATAAAAAATACCCCCATGATTGCCATTTGTAGAGTCAAACCACAACATTTAGGGCATTCTGTGTGACAAAGTTGTTCCCAATATGCATTGGATGAGTTATGATGAATGTATTCATGGCTTGTACCCGATACTTTTTGAGTCATTACCCCATAACTCAGTTTGTGCCCTAGAATTGCACCAAAAATACCCCCATGATTGCCATTTGTAGAGTCAAACCTTAAGATTTTGGGCATTCTATGTGACAAAGTTGTTTCCAATATGCATTTGATGAGTCATGATGAATGTATTCCTCTCTTGGTCCAGATAGTTTTTGAGTCATTACCCAATAAGTTAGTTTGTTCCCTGCAATTTCACAAAAAATATCCCCATGATTGCCATTTGTAGAGTCAAACCACAACATTTTGGGCATTGTATGTGACAAAGTTGTTTCCAATATGCATTTGATGAGTCATGATGAATGTATTCATTGCTTGGACCAGATATTGTTGTAGTCATTACCCAAGAATAACTCAGTTTGTGCCCTAGAATTGCACCAAAAATACCCCCATGATTGCCATTTGTAGAGTCCAACCTTAAGATTTTGGGCATTCTATGTGACAAAGTTGTTTCCAATATGCATTTGATGAGTCATGATGAATGTATTCCTCGCTTGGACCAGATAGTTTTTGAGTCATTACCCAATAAGTTAGTTTGTTCCCTGCAATTTCACAAAAAATATCCCCATGATTGCCATTTGTAGAGTCAAACCACAACATTTTGGGCATTGTATGTGACAAAGTTGTTTCCAATATGCATTTGATGAGTCATGATGAATGTATTCATTGCTTGGACCAGATATTGTTGTAGTCATTACCCAAGAATAACTCAGTTTGTGCCCTAGAATTGCACCAAAAATACCCCCATGATTGCCATTTGTAGAGTCCAACCTTAAGATTTTGGGCATTCTATGTGACAAAGTTGTTCCCAATATGCATTTAATGAGTCCTGATGAATGTATTCATGACTGGGACCAGATACTTTTTGAGTCATAACCCAATAAGTTAGTTTGTGCTGTCCTGGAATTGCACCAAAAATACCCCCATGTTTTACATTTGTAGAGTCCAACCCCAACATTTTGGGCATTGTATGTGAAAAAGTTGTTTCCAATCTGCATTTGATGAGTCATGAGGAATGTATTCATGGCTTGGACCCGATACTTTTTGAGTCCTTACCCAATAAGTTAGTTTGTTCCCTAGAATTGCACCAAAAATACCCCCATGAGTGCCATTTGTAGAGTCAAACCACAACATTTTGGGCATTGTATGTGAAAAAGGTGTTTCCAATCTGCATTTGATGAGTCATGAGGAATGTATTCATGGCTTGGACCCGATATTTTTTTAGTCATTACCCAATAAGTTAGTTTGTGCCCCGGAATTGCACCAAAAATACACCCATGATTGCCATTTGTAGAGTCAAACCTTAAGATTTTGGGCATTCTGTGTGACAATGTTGTTCTCAATATGCATTTGATGAGTCATGATGAATGTATTCATGACTGGGACCAGATACTTTTTGAGTCATAACCCAATAAGTTAGTTTGTGCTGCCCTGGAATTGCACCAAAAATACCCCCATGTTTTACATTTGTAGAGTCCAACCACAACATTTTGGGCATTGTATGTGAAAAAGTTGTTTCCAATCTGCATTTGATGAGTCATGAGGAATGTATTCATGGCTTTGACCCGATACTTTTTGAGTCCTTACCCAATAAGTTAGTTTGTGCCCTGTAATTGCACCAAAAATACCCCCATGTTTTGCCATTGGAAAAGTTGTTTCCAATATGGTTAGGGTTACATCCTTTTCGAAAATTACAACGTACCGAACAAGATTCTTTTTCGAACGACGTACGTACGAGATCCTTTGAGATTCTTTTTCGAACGTCGTACGTATGAAAAAAGATTCTTTTTCGAACGTCGTACGTACGAAAAAAGATTCTTTTTCGAACGTCGTACGGTACGTACGAAAAAAGATTCTTTTTCGAATGATTGATTTTTTTTGTACGTACGTAGTACAAAAAACGTGTAGAATTCTACACTAGTCTAGAAATCTACACTAGTACCAAATCCTGTAGAATTGTACAGGATGTATGATTTTTTTTTACCTCGCGACAAAAAAAAAAATCTTTCCCACACAAACACTAATAAACTTTTCTTACCTCGCGACAAACAAAAAAGATCACTTTTTCTACCTCGCGACAAATAAAATCACTTTTTCTACCAATCTACCTCGCAACAAAAAATAAGTACACTTCATAATCTGCCTTCTTACATCCGACTTATTTGAGTAGAGTGTTGGTTCTTGCAATCAACACTCCGTCCGAGAACGTGGGATCCGACCCTCTTTGAGCACAACGATCCGTTCTCATTTATTTTAGTCCGAAATAACAGCCTTGTACTGGAAAAGAAGTAGTTAGCATTTGACGAGAAGGGGATTTGCTGGATAGATATTGTTTGGACTGCAGCCTTACATATACGTCTTGAAATCAATGAACTGGATTTGTCCCTTGCAATTATATCAACAGGAACAAGGTACTGTTTTTCGTGACATGGAGTAAGAAGTATTCTACGGCAGCAACTACAATTTCATCGGGACGGTTGTTGGAATGACGGTACGAATAAACAGACGATTGTCGGAACGACGGTAGGAATAAACGGTAAACATACAAATGTCAACAAGGAATGAAATTGCCAATCGAAAGAAGTTGAAACATTATTCTAACAATGTCGTTCTGTTGTTTATTAATCGTTGGCAACAGCAATCGTCGGCAACAGCAATTGTCGGCAACAGCAATTGTCAGCAACAGCAATCAATCCGAAAACAGCAATCGTCGGCAACAGCAATCGTCGGCAACAGCAATCGTGGACAACAGCGATCAATCCGAAAACAGCAATCGTTGACAACAGCAACAGCAATAACAATTGTCGGCAACAGCAGCAACAGCAACAGCACAGTCTTGGTTAGTGGCATGTAGGTTATATTATTCTTTTGTTAGTATTTACTCTACTACATCAATAGATACTCACCCATTTTGTTCAATTATCATATGATTGTCACAGCGGTAGCAACAGCAGCAGCAATCCGCCACAGCAAGAGCACCGACACGTCGATTCGACAGCAAGCAACAGCAGCAGCAATCCGCCACAGCGAGAGCACTACAAGAGCAACAGCACTCCTCCTCCTCCGACAACAACGAAAACGGCATCCGCATCGGCATCAACTGCACTCCTCCTCCTCCAACACATCTCGCGACAGCGTACGATTCGCAACAACGGCAACGGCAACAACGGCAACAACGGCAACAACGGCAACAACGGCAACAACGGCAACAACGGCAACAACGGCATCGGCATCGGCATCGGCATTTTCGCACCTTCACGGATCATTCCTTTGGTCATCCCCCAGACACGACCGCCGCACCTTCGTTCGGTCATTTCGTTGGCTCCTCCGGTTAGTTCTTTCGCCGCAACCATTCTTTGCCATCGGCAATTGCAAAACGAATCGATCTGCAAAACGAATCGATCCAATCGATCCAACACCAACCGATCTGCAACACCAATCGATCCAACACCAATCGATCCAACACCAATCGATCCAACACCAATCGATCTGCAAAACGAATCGATCCAACACCAATCGATCTGCAAAACGTACAAGCAACCGGGAACGATCGAATACAAGCAACCAGGAACCATTGAACCTCAACCGGGAACCATCAAATAGAAGCAACCGGTAACGATCGAAGCGCAACTGGGGGGGAACCATCGAAGCAACCGGGAACCATCGAAGCAACCGGGATTGGTCTTCCACTCCATTTGCACCCTCCAATACAAGCAACCAGGGAACGGTCGAATACAAGCAACAAGCAACCGTGAACCTTTGAAGCAACCGGGAACGATCGAATAGAAGCAACTGGGAACCATCAAAGCAACCGGGATTGGTTTTCCACTCCATTGGCACCCTCGAATACAAGCAACCGGGAAAGGTTGAATACAAGCAACAAGCAACCGTGAACCTTCGAAGCAACCGGGAACGATTGAATAGAAGCAACCGGGAACAGAAATCGGGAACCATCAGAAGCAACCGGGAACCATTCAATCAACCGGGAACGATCGAAGCGCAACCGGGAACCATCGCCGGCACTCCACCCAAATCGATCCTCCACCGGCGCTCCACACGAATCACTCATCCTCCTCCACCGGCGCAACCCCTAGTAGGAGGCAACAACGGCAACAGTCGCTCTCCCTAATCGTTCTGCAAAACGAATCGATCCAACACGAATCGATCCAACACGAATCGATCCAATCGATCCAACACGAATCAGTTCTGCAAAACGAATAGACCAATACCAATCGATCCAATCAATCGGCAACGAATCAGCGAAACGCACCTCCTTCTCCTCCACCGGCAAGCGGCAACAAGTCATTGGCATCGAATCGCTCCTCCTCCACCGGCAAGCGGCAACGAATCGTTGGCATCTAATCGCTCCTCCTCCTCCACCGGCAAGCGGCAACGCATCGTTGGCATCGAATTGCTCCTCCTCCACCATCTACTCCAACGCCAAATCGATTCGTCGTCATCCAACGGCAATTCGTCCCGGCAACGGCAACAACAATTGAACTCCCACTCCATCGGCAAATCGATTCGTCGTCGTCATCCTTCCAACGGCAATCCGTCTAGGCAAGAATGAAACCAACCACAACGAATGGAAAGCAATTGTCAGCACGAGGAAGGAGGCAAAAAGCAAATAGGAAACATGAGAGAAGACATAAACAGAGAATGTCTTCCAACTTTCTGAGGATTGCTGCACCGGTGTCAAAGAGCCACGAAACTTATACGAACTTGTCTCTGATAAAACCGATGAAGAAGGAAAGGAATAGGCGTTCAACTTGCAAAGATGGCGTCCGTACAATAGCGCTGAAAAATAAATCCAGTACCGCTGCCGTGGCAGGTAAATACATGGAGACAGATTGGGGTGGCAAGACAGGCGGAAAGAAGAAGTATCAACCGGAACAGGCTTTGTCAATCGAAAACTACAATACATTGGATAGTACGAAAGGGATGAGCATATTCTTGCGTTTGATCCTTACGAATCATCATTGCGAAGTTTTGCCAAAGTTTCACGCCATTTTGCGGAACGACACCTCGCTTCGAAGAATAATATTGAATTGTTGAGACAGTTTGCTCCTGCCATTGTTGGAGCAAAACCAACCATTGGAAGAGGGTTGAAGCGGGGCAGTATCAATGATGATTATGCTATCATTGGAATTCGAACCAGAAAGATTGGATTCAAATATTGGTGAGTATGTTTTCAAAAGTCATGTCGATCCCAGCATCAAACTAGAGCTAGAAGAGACAACAGTTGAAATTGTGAAGCATATGCATCATAGTTTAATTGACGTGGAACCGTTTGTTGAAGAGGAAATGGATGTGTTGTCTCAGATTCTGTCTCGTACAAAGCTAAATGCAATTGGGCAGCAGGCATTAGCATTTTCAATCGGTCGCAACTACCATTCTAGATGCCATGTGGACGATGACATGTACTACACTCGTTTGACAGTCATTGCTCCGGCGGAAGTGTCTGCTGACGAGGTGATTTATTATTTTGTCTTCCCAACGTACCATATCAAAGTGCCGTTGCGTTCTGGAGATACTCTATTGTTCAACCCATTAGTATTACATAGCTGTTCGAATCCAAAATTCGAAGGGTGTTATATTATGAGTGCATACGTATCTCGCAAAACTGTGCTTAGAGCTAACCCTCTATAGTAATATTAAACAATACTTTAAAGTTAGCCGTTACATTAACCGTTGCTACTCAATCGGAACTGCTGTCCGAGCTTTCGCTCTCTGAACTGGATAGAGAATCACTGGATTCGTTATCATTCAATGCTATCTCAAATGGTTCCAACTGTATGTCGTCCTGTAGTGTGCATGCGTTGTACAAACATTCGTAAGACGGTGGTGTAGCAGCATTTTTGCTTTCAAAAAATTCGAGCCATGAGATCCGATTCGATATCACTAGCCAATCGCAATTGGTTATGCACCCATCATTTCCTTCCTCTGGGACAACTGCCAGCTCGGAATGGATAGTGTCGACATGAAATAGGTAGAGTGAATTCATCAGGCGCCCACGTTTGCACAAATTCAGAAGCTGTTTTCTTAGGCACATCTTGAAACCAACGAGCCACAGCATACATTCCGTTTGTATCAATTGGATAGCCACCAATACTACTGTATGGCTGCTTCAAATTCTGTACAGTTAAAAAGCATACCAGATGGCACGGTATGAGCTTGGGATTGTTATTTAAATCAAAGTCCAATTTCATCAAACACCAATCCATCCATATGGAGTTGAGCAGAGAACTATCCGATCTATATGAAGGATGCGAGCGAAATATAAAATTAGACCCACAAGCAACATCGAAACGATTGTGCTCTGTAACTCCACAAATATGCAAAGGATTCTCCAATAAAGGTAGCACAGAACCACAAACAAAGTCAAGTATGTCAGAAGGAAAAAATGGTTTGCTTTTGTTCGTAGAACGAAGCCACTTCATTGTTGATTCCCCATTTTCGGTTCTCATTATTTGAAAATGAGAACCGCCACCATCAGGGCGTTCAATTGGAGGAGGGTCAGGCGGATTCAAGTTGTAGTGATATGTTGCCTGGCTTAGCATCATTTTCTCGGACTTTCTATTGGCAGTTTGATTGATTAGTGATGCAGCATTACATTGCGTGTTCTTGGAAGGAGCTTTAATCTCAGTTTTGTGGTGAGATTCATTGGGAGCACTATCCCAGCCTGCGGGGCTTCCCCATAAAGAGATATAATCTGGTAGGTGAAAGTACAGGTGATTCTTGATTAGTTTTGTTCCCATCCCTTTCCTGTGACAAGTTGAGTTTATACAATTGATAAAGTGAACAATTGATTTTGGGAGATTCTTTAATGAACCGTATTTCATCCGACCGTGTTTAAGAAATTCTTCCATTGATAGAATGAGCTGAATTACCTCTATCTGTTTCTTTACAAAACGATGGTCACCAATAATGTCAGAACCATGTTTGGAAACAATAGCGATCAGAAGAGAAATAAGCATTCCAGAGAAATCATGCCCTTCTTTCTTCGTGGTTGATAAAAGCTGAGTCCCAAATTTGGTGCGAGGAAAATCTCTATCAGACTGCCGTGATAACAAACCACCGTACCGTTGTGCTAAATGGCCAATACTGTTAGCAACAGCCACGCCGTGATTCAAATTGGGGGCATAAACACATGGAACACTTCCGCGGAGCAACAATTCAATTGACTCGACAGCCCGTTTGGCAGTACCAAGCTGGTGCATGTGCAAACATTCACCGGGAGTTGCAAAATGAATATTGTTCTGATTCGTACCAAAGCATAAATCATGAAATACATTCCTGATATTGTGATGAGAGTTGTTTTTGAAGTTCTTATTGATATCATTTAGATCTGTGCCAGGAAAACAATGAAAATCAACAGGTGACCACTTCTTTGTTGCAGGTTGAACAGAAGGAATGTTTATGTTCGGAGAATAACAGTTGCAGTGACGGCACATCCGCATGACACCCTTATTGAAGGAGCCATATTTTCCACACAATTTATCGTGAAGTTCTGTGTCGCCAATAACATAGGCAATGGCAAATTTCATTTTTACCTTCCACTGTTGATTTGCGTACGGAAGATAATTCCATTCGATACCACCGTCTTTGTTACATGCGGCTTTGAAGGAACGAAACGCTACTTCCAAACCATTGTGAAGATTCTGAATTTTTTCCTTCAAAGTGGCAGGACGAGAGTGTCTGGTTGACTCCCATTTGGGGTCGGGATGGAAGTAAATAGTTGTCCATGCTTCAGGTTGAGAGCGGGTCTCCACATTAAAGATACCGAGTGTCATGTTCAATGGTGTTAACGTAAGTTGTCCGTGTGCATCCAAAGATATGCCGTCCATGTAAAATATAATAGGAACAAGAATTTCTTGCGAATTGGGATTGCAAATTTCTTTCCAAGAAGATTTCCACCACGAGCCGTGATGCAATTCTGAGATTACAGAATGAGGATTCAACTCAGGATTATTGTCGGGAGAGAGAGGGGTCGAATAGTCGGGAAAGGAGAGGTTTTCTTCTATCATTAGCTGCTGGTCAGAAAGAAGAGAATAAATGGCATCCTTAAAAGAACGGACATACACCTGAGTGGGCTTATTATCAGGTAACCAATTCAGTATATGAGGATGAAATTTCATATCAGAGAGACCAAGATTGGATTGGAGATTGTCAAAAATTGTTTTCCGAGATCTAATTTTGGCATCGCAAAAATCAAAACCAGGTCTCATTTGACTTTTCTTTGCCCACTGGAAAATTGATTTGAATGTGTTCAATGGCAATTTATGTCGGGCCATTAAATTCATGAGTTCCAATTCTGCAAGAAGATGATGGGGTGGCGGTAGTTTTGTGTGCCTTTGAAATGCATCCTCTCTTTCGTTCAGATTAATGATTGAATGAAGAGATGGTGGTGGAGGGGCTTGCTGAGCAGTAGCGACGTTAACATCAGAACGATTATTGGGATCTTCTTCGTTGTCTCCACAATCTATGTTGTTGGTAAAATTGTTGTCGTTATTTTCATTTACGTCATCGTCATTGTCATCCTCGTCATCGGAATTGTCAATATCATTATTCAGCGGGAATGCATCTTCATCTTGAACAGCGGAAACAGCCATGTAAGATTCAATGGCGTTCCGATCCATTGGCGGTAAAAAGACATCATGGACAATCGGTTGGTTTAGAACGGAATGAAGACCCGTGGCTGATTGACTTGTGACGGTGTGGTGCTGGGAGAGATGGGAAGGGGGAACAGATGGACCGTTTTGTGTCATAGTCATCCCAAAATCTGACAGGGAATGTTGAACAGACGGCAAGGTAAGCTGCACTTTGACAGAGGTGGAGAAGTTAGAGATCTTGCGTTTAATTAGACCATCACTTTTGTATAAGTTGTAGCATTGAATATTGTAGTTGAGATGTTTTCTTAGGCCGTACGAGACATATTTCAAGGTATTGCACTCTTTTGACCCAGATTTGTATCCTTTAAAACTCTTGGATTTTTTTCCTTTCTTATACCAGCAACCACGGCAGTAGAATAGAAGAGGGGTTTTGATAACAGGAGGCATGATGTTGCGGAGTTGCTTGAAGGAAAATATCAGTAGAATGGGTCGAGAGGACGGAGGTCGAAAAGATGAATCGTTGAAAGGAAAAAATTAAATAAGCGTATTATTTTGTGTGTGATGTGTTTTCTTGTACGGTAGATTTCCTTACTACCATACTTCGATTGCAAAAATGGTCCGTAAAGTAAATGCATTACTACTTAGTGATGATTGCAACATTCCTCGTAAAATATGTTTAGTAGTGAACAGTACGTACAGTCAACTACTTAAGAGGGTTAATACACAGCGCCGGACGGGTCAATCCCATCAGTTCTTCCAAACATTCGTTGGCAGGCGCGTCAGTTCTTCCATAAGGTGCACGGAAATGTGAATCGAAATGGAAATCGTGGACAATTGCGTTGTTGATTATCGAAATGGAAATCGTGGACAATTGTTTTGTTGATTGCGATCGAGTTGATTCCGACTTTCATGTACCCGTAAAACCAACTAGTACGCTATTTTGCATGAGTTATTACTAGTAGATACTAGTAGGAAATCGTGGACGATTGCGTTGTTGATTATCGAAATGGAAATCGTGGACAATTTTTTTGTTGATTACGATCGAGTTGATTCCGACTTTCGTGTACCGGTAAAACCAACTAGTACGCTATTTTGCATGAGTTATTACTAGTAGATACTAGCAATACATTATTTTCACTAGTACTTCATCATTATAATTGATTATTTCATTATATTTCCGACGAGGAAAACAAATACCAACGTGTTAGGTGTTACTACTACCTAATCTTCGAATAGATAATCTACTCTACTGATACTACTAATACTAATCATCCAATCGACAGTCGAACCAACCATGGAGGGAATTTACAAAATACAAAAGGTGGTTCAGGAACACCCAGCCAATATCGAACAAGAACTCCAGAAAATGATTGTTAATTGCAAGAAAGAGATTGCTGGACTCCAAAAAATGATTCGTAAGATTCGTGCAGGAAAAAGCAATCATCCAAATGTTAAAAATGAAAGCGTCGATCCTACTAGCAATCATCAAGTCGTTCCGAATGTAACCAGCAGCATCAATCCACCAACCGGGTTATTGAAGAGCGAACCAGATTTTGATGGCGATTCCGACAGTGTACCTTCTGAAAATACAGCAGATCTTCCTGCGATTAAACAGGAACCAAACCCTTGAGTGCAATAGCCCGCCTGGGGTGGATTTGACTTGGAGTTGGAGTTGGAAAATTTGGGTCGGAGCCCATTATACCGGTATGGTGGAAACATGTTGAGAAAATGAAATAAGTCATTCGTGCACAAGTTGTACACAAAATAGTGCTTGTCACGAAACGAATATGATATCCTTAACTCTAAAATAGTTATTTTATTTGAGGAGTGACAAGATATTGTCTCAAAAGTAAAGGTGTGCGACGCGCGAGGTATTTTAGTAGACACGCGACCTAAAAAGGTAGGAAATTTAAAAAATAGGGTCGAGAATTGTAAAAATAGCGCGCGATAGCCCGCGGGGGGTTGAGAAACAGTTGTCGGACGTGGGTGATACTGCAATACGAACAAAAGAACCTTTCTGGAGAACTTCAACCATTTGTACATAACAGTAGAGGTGAGTCCAAATGCCATCGACACAGATCTTGCAACGGATCCTCGTGTTCTAAACCAATGAAGTACTAGACCAAGACAGCAAGTCGCGTTTGCTTCACGGTTTCTTCCACACCATACTCCATTAGCGTTAACCTTCCTTTTCCGAACAGCATCGGTGTATCTATCAACTGTGTAACTATCGAATGTTGGTTCAAATAGACCGAGAAGCTCTCTAAAGACTGTGTGGTTGACACCACAGCAGTTGAGAAGAGCCTGATTGTTGCCAGAGTTGAATAGATAAAGAAAGGGAGACTCCGAATGGCGCCGAAGGGCTATCCTTGGTGTTCTCCTATCTCTTCCACGCCTTTCTTCTGCGTCATCAGCATCATCATCGTCATCGTCATCCTCCTCATCTTCTAGAAGATACAAGCAAACAAGCAACTCGAGTGACATATTCAACGGATGGGCAACTATTTGTTATGTTGGCGGTTGAGTAGTACCTATTGCCGGTTGAGTCAAAACGTTGAGTCGCTGAAATGGTGAGTACGAGTACAGTACGGTAGGTGAAAATGAAAAATGTGGTTGTGAAGTCACTGAAAAATCTGAACGTCACTGAAAAATCTGAACGGATTAAACCCACATGTTTAATCGTATGAAGAAGACAAATTTGGCTAATATTATTGTCCATGTCATGAGATTCCAGATTCCAAAATGAGATTTATGCACTTTCCCGCCAAAAAATTTATGTACGAAATTTTCATTCCCGAAATACTAAAAACAGAAGTTTATGTACGTTACAAAAAAGTATTTCGGGAATCACCCATTGGGTGATTCCCGAAATACTTTTATGTACTACATAAACCGGAAATTTTCTACTTGACCAGTCTTTTTGTTACAAATCATAGTCCACGTTGACTATGATTGGGTGATTCCCGAAATACTTTTATGTACTACATAAACCGGAAATTTTCTACTAAACCAGTCGTAATGTTACGAATCATAGTCGACGTGAGCTCACGTAGACTTATGATTTGTAACGTTACAAATTTTTATAACGGAACTCCTGACTGAATTTTTGTCACCAGTCCCCCAACGGACTAATCACACATCCAACGGATCAGATAGCCAATTTTGACTGATTACAGTACGAGTACGAGTACTAGTACAAAATATTGTCCAACGCACCACAACAACCAAACCGTATCACTAATAATGGTTTATCTGCTGTTGTTGCTGCTATGTGACAACGATGGAGGAAGAGATACATAATCTTCAGCTCGGGACATAATTTTTATATCAAAGCGACGATGGTGAAGACAGCAGGAAAAAGGTCCAGGAAAAGAAACTACAGCAGAAGAGAAGTCATGGAACTTCTATACACCCTCAAAGCAATCCTTCCTGTTGGTCCTGAGGATTGGGCGCAAGTCGGCCTAATCCATAATGACAACTTCCCTGATACCAATCGAAGTGTTGAGAACCTCCGTAGGAAATACAACGGTCTATATCAGAAACAAATTCCTACCGGGGATCCAAATTGCCCCAAGGACGTGAAGTTGGCAAAGAGGGTTAAGTATTTGATTAAGTGCAAGGAAGGAGTTGGTGATGGACAAGAGCCATATGGAATGGAAGAAGGATACCAGACCAACACGGAAGACGAAGAATACATAAGTAGTGGTGAGGAGGAGGAGGATGACGACGATGATAACATTCCTCCGATACCACCACTTGGTCAACCTTCACAAACAACCACTCAGCCTACCCAACAGTCAACGGACGAGCCAACCCAACAGTCAACAGAAGAGCCAACCCAGCCAACACAACCACCACTTCGTCAACCTTCCCAACCAACCCAAGAAGAACCAGAACTCAATACACGACCAACTGCCATAAACAATATACCAACGACTCCCATAAACGTACCACCAAGAATTGTTGTTCCGCGCTCTCGGTCTCGGTCAGCTTCCTCTTCTTCTTCATCTCAACGGTTTCCTGCCACGCGTGCTTCCCCTTCTCCCACCAGCACTCCGCGATCAAAGAGACAGTACCGCAGGAACGCCACCAACATCAGCACCACCGACAGCAACAGCACCAACGGACGCCAGGAAATTCTTGATTTCTTGAGAGAGAATTCCGAGCGCGAGAGGGAACAAAGAATAGAGTATCAACGGCTTGAAAGGGAACAAAGAGAGGCTGCCTTGGAATCGCTGAAGGCCGCCATAGTAGATGTTGCCACCATACTCCTAAACGGGCTTCGTCCCAACTCAAATTCCAACTCCAACTCCAACTCAAATCCCCCCCAGCCCGGCAATCCCAACAACTCCAACTCGGTTCCCCCCCATGGCCGACTCCACTTAAGAGTCTGGTGGTTCCTGTTTAATAGCAGGAACATCCGGCATAGGTTGAGCAGGAGGATCCGGAAAAATAGCAGGAACATCCGGCGTAGGTTCAGAAAAATCGGAATCGGAATCAGAGTTGGAATCGGAATGAAATAAATCCGAATCGGAATCCGACGAATGAAAGACTGATTGATTGGTTCGGGCTTCGAGAGTCCGGCGAAAAAGATCCTGTCGAATCTGTTGCCGGTTTTTATCAATCTGTAGCTGGTGTTTAACAATCTGTTGTTTGTATGTAGCAATCTGTCGTTCGTGTTGAACAATCTGTCGTAAGAGTCGTTGTTCGTATTGTCGTTCAACTTTGGCTCTAAGAGCCTTAAGAATTCTTTGTTGTTGTTCTTGTTTGGAAGCTACCACCATGATGTTGCTTTTGGCTTTGGAAGTTGCTTTTGGCTTTGGAAGAAATCAAATTATGAGCTTTGCAACTTGCCAAGAAAATGAAATAATGAATTACTAGTAAAAAGAATGAATTACTAGCAACTACTAGCAACTACTAGTAATATCTCCTGCAATCGTAAAGTTGTTGGGAGTACATGAAAGTCTCAAATCAGTCGGAATCAAATCGATAGGAGTCAACGATTCCCACGTCGATTCCCATTTCGATTCCCATTTCCATGTATGGAAGAACTGATGGGATTAACCCGTCCGGCGCTGTGTTGAACCCCTCTTAAGGAGTTGAACCCCTCTTGAGGAGTCAGTGCGGTTTTTACGAACCCGAACACCAAAAGCGAAACTACTCCAGATGGATCGATCTGGATCAAAACTACTCGTATCTACTCTAAATTTCCAGCAAGCTCTAAGCTCATAATTCCAAAAGTTACCAACAGCGAAAGCTATGTCCAAATCTACAGCAAAACCTACTACTAGTAGTACTAGTTTCTAAATTATTACTCATTATCTACTACACTTAGGATCGACCATGGAGAATCGATACTTGGAACCGACAATCTACTCAACCACCCAAAGCGAAATTCGAAGTCAGAACTTCCATTTGCAATCTAATCAACCATCATGGTCGATAACAGATCGATCGACCATGGTGGAGAACCGACAATCTACTCAACCACGCAAAGCGAAATTTGAAGGCGAACCACTCAACGGCTCAACGGTCGAAGAGGCCGGTGACATCTTCCGGTAGGTTGTCGTCATAAGAGAAGTATCCGTCCTTCTTATGCATGAAAACATTCAGGATCTGGTTGTGGCCGACAGTACTGATTTGGTAGTTGTACAGAAGTATCATTAAGTTCAAAATGACCTTCCTATCGCCAAACGTCTCCAATAGGAGTCTGTCTTTCAATCGCGGAAACTGCCCCTGGATCATTCGCATCCCCCACTCTGATAACTGTCGAAGGGACGTTGCTTCTCTGTTCAACAGAATAGCCTCGAGGGTATCCGGATTGTGCTGCGAACTTTGGACAAGGCATTGGTGTCTACCTGTGGCAACCCTAAATGCGGAGTCAACACAAACCATCGCTTGGAACTTGACAAACAGTTCTTCTATTTTATCATAAACACCATGATCGGCGATCGTGCTGTCATGCCAGGTACCCGGGCAGTTGTAACAGCAAATATGAATTCTCCCATCGGCAGCAAAGACAAAGACACTGTTGACATAAGTGTCGCACACCCAGCTGTTGTAATACCGGCTCTGAATCAACCAATTGGAAGACTGCTGAATTTTGACTTTGAGTCCATCGGCAGCACCCCAGACACGGCGTTCTTTTAGTCTTGGGTATTTGGCACCAATCGTGCTGATGTATTCCTCCAGTTCTTCTTCAGTTGGAGGTCTAATCATTGCCTTTGGATGATACTGCAATACAAACAAAAGAACCTTTCTGGAGAACTTCAACCATTTGTACATAACAGTAGAGGTGAGTCCAAATGCCATCGACACAGATCTTGCAACGGATCCTCGTGTTCTAAACCAATGAAGTACTAGACCAAGACAGCAAGTCGCGTTTGCTTCACGGTTTCTTCCACACCATACTCCATTAGCGTTAACCTTCCTTTTCCGAACAGCATCGGTGTATCTATCAACTGTGTAACTATCGAATGTTGGTTCAAATAGACCAAGAAGCTCTCTAAAGACTGTGTGGTTGACACCACAGCAGTTGAGAAGAGCCTGATCATTGCCAGAGTTGAATAGATAAAGAAAGGGAGACTCGGAATGACGGCGTAGGGCTATCCTTGGTGTTCTCCTATCTCTTCCACGCCTTTCTTCCAATGCATCATCATCGTCATCGTCATCATCATCATCCTCATCTTCTAGAAGATACAAGCAAACAAGCAACTTGAGTGACATATTCAACGGATGGGCAACTATTTGTTATCATGTTGTCGGTTGAGTAGCAGTACCTATCGTCGGTTGAGTCAAAACGTTGAGTCGCTGAAATGGTGAGTACGAGTACCGTACGGTAGGTGAAAATGAAAAATTTGATCGTGAAGTCGCTGAAAAATCTGAACGTCACTGAAAAATCTGAACGTCACTGAAAAATCTGAACGTCACTGAAAAATCTGAACGGATTAAACCCACATGTTTAATCGTATGAAGAAGACAAATTTGGCTAATATTATTGTCCATGTCATGAGATTCCAGATTCCAAAATGAGATTTATGCACTTTCCCGCCAAAAAAAGTATGTACAAAATTTTCATTCCCGAAATACTAAAAACAGAAGTTTATCCACGTTACAAAAAAGTATTTCGGGAATCACCCATTTGTAACGTTACACTTTTTTATGGGAATCCACATGTTTTCGCGCCATACTTATTCATACGAAGAATTCCACATGTATTCCAAAATGAGAGAAAATGAGATTCCACATTCCAAAATGAGATTTATGCACTTCCCGCCAAAAAAAGTATGTACTAAATTTTCATTCCCGAAATATAAAAAACAGAAGTTTATGTATGTCACAAAAAAAGTATTTTGGGAATCACCCATTGTCGGACACTTTTCTGTGTCATCTGTCACACAATGCGTGCAGATTTTACACACATGTGTGTTTTTTAGTGTTTACGAGACCCCCTCTTAAACATAGAAGTCTCACAATTCTCTGTCGGCCATTTGGAATCCATGACTGCACATTTTTCATTCGTCCCTTGTTAGTAATCCAATGGATGAGTCACATAAAAGAACAAAAACGTCCAGTCACAGTCAAACAGATTCCCAATTGCCAATTTCAATCATACAATGGTCTTCAAAAATTGAAAAAAAGAGAAGTCTCCAGAAATTAAAAGGAAAGAGAAGTCGCAACAACAGCATTTTACGAAGTAATTATTCTGTTCTTTCCACAATAAAGAGGAGGAGGCAATATTGTCAATTCCCCATACATTCATCATGGCAAAGGGTCCAACAAACTACACCACATCAGAACTCAGGTCTCTGTTGAAGAAGCTATTTCGTGTTAACCCTACTGTCTCTACCGAGGAATGGAATTTTGTTATTCAATCTCATAGAGATGCCTATCTGGACTGTCCAAGGGAAGGACAATCCATTCATCAGAGACTTAGCAATCTCTATCACCAAAAAAATCCAACTGGCAATCCAATATGCCCCTGGCAAGTTAGGGAGGCGAAGGCAATAAAGGCAAGGATGCTTTGGAAGTCATAAGGGGGTGATGGACACCAGCAGTATGACCCCAACCTGGCTGGGTCACCATACTCATTGGCACCAAAAACCCCTCTAGGAATCTCTACATAGTCCTGTTGCATCCCCACGGGGTGCCCCACCACCAAGAGTGATCCCCCGGGGCCCAATAGGATCTCCAAGGGTGAAACTTGGCACAACAGCAATGGCACACAGCACATATGAGATCCAATTGGCCAAACAGCTCATCGCCTACTTGCATGTAGCAGTGGGATTCCCGGTTCTTAACACAGGATCTCTACTCTCCCAGATCCAATTACACCTCCAGCTCATACAGCCCCTAAACTAGCTGAACATTTTCCAACTTGTTGCTAGCGACTGTAAGCCTATCATCAAATACTTTTAATACCTACTAGCAACACTTGTGCACGCGAAGGATTTGTTATTTTGTGTCACACATCCTCAAACAACACACTCTGATTGTTAATATGATGGGCATTTATGGAAAAATTGACTTCCTGATTACTGCCCAGTGCTTGGCGCTTACAACTAGTAGCTTCAATATGAATAGTTCTAGACAAGATCAACATCCATTAAGTGTGAAGAATTGTGCTGGCATAATAGTTTTGATGAAGAATGCTTTCATGCAATTTTGTTTTCACCTTGAATTATGATACATATTCATTTGGATTTTGGTAGGTCCAGCAACTGCCTTGTCACTTATTAATGATTGAAAATGGGGGAAGTAATTTAATATCTCCTATGACTTGGTTGATCCGCCCATTTCCACCGGAATTGGCTGCAAGCACAGTATCTGAAATGCAGTGCGTGCTTGCAAATCAGCACTTTAAGCATCAGCATCAGCATCATCAACATTGGCATCGTCATTATCATCATCATCATCAGCATTGACATCAGCATCAGCATTGACATCAACGGCAATGACAACAGCAACAGTGCAACCTTGCCCCCAAGCAACAAGCTCAAGCTCCCCTAACACCTTAACACTCTAACTGATACAACAGCATGCGTTAATCTTGACACATTTTTTGGTAGACCTCTATTACTGTGATGGATTCCCAGTAGTTATCCTGGATCTGGTTAAGCCTCCAGCTTAGCTAGTTTAGCTGTAATGGACATCAGTTCCCCATTGGATACCCAGAATCACAGCTCTCTGATTCCAAGCCATTTTAGATATCTTGAATCTGCTCAATCGTTAAGACACATAGCTAAAACACCCATTATTGTACTCCTGATTTTTATTCAAGAAGTTCTTGAATTTATACTCCTGCACCCTTCACTACTGAATCCTGGTGATACCACTAGTACTTAAAACATATTTCTCCCCCACACAATGACCTATTCACGACTTTCCACACCGCATATCTTCAATCTCCTTGATATTCTGGTCAGGCTGATACAACTCCCACCACTGAACTCTAGATATTGAACAAGTTGCTGAATTTATACTCCAGGTTCCATTCCTTCCAAGCCTCACCAACCTTGAACATTCATTTTGCTTAATGCTTAAGCAAGCCACACCTATTTATGGTAGGATTTAGGCGGTTCCAGATTTCTATTGCCCCTGTTAATAGGTATAATACGTACATTAATATGGTTCATACATTTTCAATGGGTCGATGACGCGTACGGTACGGCGTTCGTACAATGTTACACTCAGGAGTCATAATTTTAGAGGGGTGCGACACGATCAGTTGCAACTGAAACCATGATAGGAGGATTTTGGAAAAAACTTCCCCAGCCAATTTTTTTCATCACCATTTTTACTGCATTTTACTATTAAAAGTGACTGTGAAACACCTGATTCCCAAAGGTACTTCCAATCACTTTCTGACCTTCATATTACATACTACACACTTTCCTTATACTCTTGAGAGACACATAGTAAGTGGCATTTGGCTGTATTGTTCATCTGCGGTCTGGAATTGGCGTTATTGACAAGCACATATGGGGTGACCACCAAAAAATGGTTCAATGGTCTGTCTGTCATCCATTTTTGTTGGTCAATCCCACCAAAAATGATTCCAAACCCATAAACAATCTGTCCGTCATCCATTTTCACTGGTCAGTCCCACCAAAAATGATTCGAATGTGCCGCACAGGGAGCTAAGCACACAATTGCCTCTGGTGTTAACCGTCAGTTGAGGTGCTGATCGGGCGGAGATAGAGGGCTCTATAACCTGTTGTAAATCTAAAAATCGACCGAAAGGTATAGGATAATTGAAATTTAAAGAGAAGTGAGCATATCGTGAGATTGCTCTGTTACTGTGTATTTTACTGTATTCGACCGGTATCCCTGTGTTAGTGTTGTATGTAGGGATATCTAAACCGGTCGTCGATCATGTGTAATTCTTCGTCATAAGACAGAGAACACATGATATGACCTAAATGTCTGGATACTTGAAGTCATTTTTATCTCTGGAGGAGTATAAGTAACTTTTCAAGTTTAGAATGGATATGACCGCTGTAGAATGTACATAAGTAGGGTACGTGTATTTTTGACCGACAACACAAACAATCTGTCCGTCATCCGTTTTCGCTGGTCAGTCCCACCAAAAATGATTCCAAACCAACAAATAGTCTGTCTGTCATCCATTTTTGCTGTTTTTTCTTTCTCACAATATCTTGTATAATTTTAATATTGCTTTTTGATTGAGTTGCTATCATTTGAAAGTGTAGTAGTTTGTTTTACTAGCATTGAGTGATTCCCACCTCGAATAAAATAATAAAAGTTCACGACTAAACTAATAAATCTATTCACATAGTGCATAGATTTATTAAGTATTGAATATATTTTTTCAGTCGAGACCGCACTGACTGAAAAAAGCTTTCTTAGCTGAATAAAAAACAGAATAACCTTGAACGGAATCACTAAAATCAAATATTTTAGTCATCCAACGCACGAACCAGTCATGTGCACAAGAGCATGCTTGCATGCTATTTATTTCAAGATTCCAAATTCCAAATTTGCTCGGTTTGCATAGTTAATAAAAAATATTTGTGCGTTGAATGAGTGATTCCCGGCAGTGATAAAGTAATAAACGACCAGAGTAATAAAAAAATATTCGCGAGTGAATAGATTGAATAGATTCAACGCACGAATATTTTTTATTAACTATCACTCAGAGCAAATTTGGAATTTGGAATCTCGAAATAAGAAACAGTAACTGTCTGTTTATGTCTGTTGAATCACTTACCGGCCTAATTTTGGCAAGCAAGCCTGTTAAGTATTCAAGACTGGCCGGCAGTTGAAATTTTCAGAATTTTCTATGTACCGTATCGATTGGCTTTGCTGGTAAAATTACTAGTAGTAGCTATCCTCGCTAAAACACTCACGTTTCTCTCCAGCAAGCAAAAAATACAAGCAAACACTCTTTCGCGAAACACTCTTTCTTTTCCGAAACACTCTACTAGTACAATCGACAATTGACAATCACCATGGCCCTGGAGTTAACACTACTTGGATACTACTATGAAAACTACTTAACCCCCGATTACAACAATCCACTGCTTGGGGAGGAAGATAAGAAAAGAAGGGATCGTAGAACTCCTAGGATTGCAATTAAGCGATACAGCCAATCTGCTTTCATGTATCTCTATCGATCGGGCAATGATCAAGCCCTTCTCAACTGCTGTGGAGTCGACCATGTAGTATTCAGAGAGCTCCTAGATTTGTTTGAGCCTTTCTATAATCAATTCATGTATGATGAAAAGACTGGATCGATCCGGAAGTTTAAGCATCACGATTATAGTCAACGTCGAGAGTTTGATGCAACTGGATGTCTTGCTCTTATTTTATTCTGGTTTCGAACCAGAGGATCAGCAGCAAGAGCAGTTGCCATAGCATTTGGAATTACAGCTTCTCCTATGTACAGATGGTTGAAATTCGGACGCAGAATGCTTCTTTCCGCATTGCAAGATCATCCTGCTGCCAAAGTTTGCTTGCCAAACGAAGAAGAAACACAACAATACGTCGATGCTATTGCTGCAAAGTATCCAGCGCTTGGTCCACACCGGGTGTGGGCCGCTTGCGACGGGCTTAAACTCCATATCCAGCAGTCTGGTGACTGGAACAAACAGAACCCATACTACAATGGTTGGACGTCTGCTACATATGTCAACAGCGTGTTTCTTTTCTGCCCAGATGGGAGGATCCGTGCTTGTGTCTTGAACTGTCCTGGATCTTGGCATGATAGTACTCAAGCTGACTATGGGCTCTATCAAAAGATGCAGCTTATGTATCAGTTGTACATGGTAAAGGTGGTTGTCGATTCGGCGTTTAAGTTATCTACGAACAACTACCTTGTTAGAAGTAGTCAATATGATCCTCTAACAGCTCCTGTAGAAATACCTGAGGGTACACCTACTGAAGAGGCCGCTGCGATGAAACGCCGCGCCATTTGCAAGGCTATTACAGTGAACAGAGATGCAACTAGTGTTAGACAGATGTCTGAATGGGGGATGAGACAGATCCAAGGTGGGTTCCCTCGACTCAAAGATAACATGTTGCTGGAAGAAACGGGAGACAGGAGGATCATTCTGATGCTTGTCGTGTTGTTGTACAACTTCCAGACAGCTAAGGTTGGAATCAACACCATACTCAACACCTACATGAGCCAGACTGAAGGCTTCTCCTCCTATGGATTGGTACCAACTGAAACCGCAAACGATGTATTTTAGTACGAATTAGCGTTACAAATTAGATTAATTTACTTAGAGAAGTCAATGTCATCACGTCCAATCGATTCGTAGTACTATCGATCGATCGATTTGATCGATTGATTGATCGATTGATTAGTCGTATTTAGAGCAGTCGACAACACGTTTGAATAATTTTGCTCCAGCGCACCTCTAGTGGTGTTGGTTCCCTCTTTTAAGGTGTTGCAATAGAGTTTTTGTATTCTCTTTGTAGCCTAAGTTTCTGTCTGGAGCAATGATGGTGTTGTTGTTGAGTTTAACTAATAATTAACTAACGATCGATTCGATTCTATAAGATCAATTTGATTCTACAAGATCGATTCGATTCTACAAGTACTAGTCGACCGATTCGATTCTCACTTGTTACTTGTCAAACAAGTCTAAGTCATCGTCGCTGCTGCTGACACTGCTGTTGTCACTGCTGCTGTAATCGCAACGCTGCTGGAGAGGGTTCACTTTCTTTCTTTTGAGGTTACTAGCTTGGGGAGTAGACACCTGTGGAGTAGTAATATTCGGACGACCAATATTCGGACGACCAACGCCGGCACCACTAGTACTAGGAGGGCCACTAGTAGGAGGGCTGCTAGTAGTACGACCAGTAAGTTGAACAAGGAGTGCCTGCAGTATCACCTTCCTCTCTTGATCTGCCTGCTTCCTCTCTTCATCTGCCCTCTCCTGTCTTTGTTGCTGAAGTTCTAATGCTCGCTGCTGAAGCTTTCTATCCTCTCTTCCCTCTTTCAATACAGTAGCAATCACATTCATCATCTTTGCCTCATTGTCGCCTTTGCGATTGTAGTGTCTCTTTGTCTTGTTACTAGTAATGGTACTGGTAGGCGTCCGCTCGGTCGTTGTTGTTAGCTCTGCTACTTCTGACTGTTGGGTGACTTGTTCAGGTTGTGTTGGTTGACCGAGTAGAAGTGGTACCGGTTGAGTTGTGGTGACAGCAGCAGCACGTGGAGTGAACTCATTTGTTTCCGCGTTGTATCTATCTTCTCCTTGTACAACCCGTGCCTTTTCACCAATGAGATCCTTGATTTCCTTTGCCTCCCTAATGTCCCATTTCATGTTTGGATTGCCAGTTGGCGCCATCACCCGGTTCAATCGATTGTATTTATTGCGAATGGATTCAGAATCCCTTCCAGGATATTTTGTAGCATGTAGGTCTGCAACATCATCCCACTCTTCTCCTCCAGTGGGTATGATAGATCTAATGGCAGCAAACATGTGCTCCAACTCGGCTTTGGTGTAGTTACCAACGCCGGGTTTCCTTCCTCCAGCTGTCGAGGGCATGTTGTTGTTGATTGTTATGATCGATGGTATTGGTTTTTGCTTTTGCTCTTCAGACTTGTTCTTATGTGAACTCGATTCATTTTCTGTCGAATCGTCTACTAATAGTATCGTAGCAAGCGTGAGAAGCGCAGCAACAGTAGTGTATGACGACATGGGTTGTGCCAATGCCCTGTCTAATGCTGTGCTGGAGAGACAAGTCGTACTGTTGTTGTTGTTTCTTTCCGGACCTTCTTTTCTTTCGCAATTTTTCTTTTGCAATTTTTCAGCTCAGCAAAATTGGCGATGATCACCAAAAATAGCATGCAAGCATGCCCGGCAAAAGAGGTGCACATGATTCATTCGTGCGTTGGGGACTAAAAACTTTGATTTTAGTACCGTACCATATGATTCTAAGATTCCGTTGGAGTTTATTCTCTGTCATAAAATCTGGCAGTCGAGGCTGCTTCGACTGCCAGATTCTATTGAGTATGGAATAAAAACCGAATAAATCTATCACTTAGAGAATAAATTTATTACTCTGGTCGCAAACTTTTATTACTTTATCACTGCCGGGAATCACTCAATGTCGTATTCAATCTATTCACTCTTGGATATATTTTTATTACTTTGGTCTTTTATTCACTATTCGAGGTGGGAATCACTCATTATGGAGTAAAAATAGACTTTTAAAATTTTAGCTGGGGAAGTTTTTAACAAAATCCTCCTTTTATGGTTTCAAGGAACCCCCATTTTTTTCCAGTTTTTCTTCTCGTCCACAGACCGTGTGTCGCATCCCTCTAAAATTATGATTCCTCGTTACACTCCTCTGGTACACCGGATATTCCACGTGGGCATTTTTCATTACAGTAGATCTCGTTGACATTCGATTCATTCATTCATTCTTTTCTTTCCTTGTCGTTCACGATGATGATTCATTCACTCTCGAAGTTTACCTTCTTTCTGACAGCATGAGCTGTTCATTTCATTCTGGATTTATGAGCAATATACCCATTAATTATTGTTACCGCAGACATTGACATATTACACTCTTCCGACTAAAAATAAGAATCGTTCTTAAAAAGAAAAAAGAAAAGCTCTCTATGACGTCATCATTGTCGTGTTCTACATGCTATCGATGACATCACTGCATTCACGTTTCTCGCTCATGCCTGACACTTTCTCAAAAAATGAACCAATATCCTACCAACTGCAAGTAAGTAATACCGATGAAATTTTTTCACGCACTCGTGACGAGAAAATCGAAAACTGTTTTTCCTTTTTATCGGATTTTGCCGAACCCAAGCATCAACAAATTTTGTGCACAGCTGACGTTAAAACGACGATCTCCAAATCGTGCTGGCAGTCTGAGTTTGTTCCCCGATCATCAGTGAAACATCTTGTTCTTTGTCGATAAGATCAGGAGAATCGAACGCAAAGAACGCTATCAGATTCTTCCAGGCTGTTCCTAACGAAAACGCTACACCACTCCAAACTGACAACCTCATAAACTTGAAGAACCCCACTCGGATCAAGTAGCATATAATCAGCACAAGGTGACAAAAGTATAGCTACCTATACCCCTATTCTGTAACGCTATCTCGCCAATTCCAGCTGAAAAATATTCTCTTCTCTTTCACATTGAACCAACCAACCATGATGAGATCGGGACTCACTTCAAAATTGAGATTCGCAATGAAATTTCGAATTGCATCTGCACTCGCTTTCGTCGCCGTGACTGTTTGCAGCTTTCGACACCAGTTCCCCAACACTGATGGTACCGCCAAGCACGAATGCTCTGTATTTGTTGAGTCCTTCTCGACGTTCCAAAAGCACGGTCGTTTCCAGATTCATTCCTCTCCTCTTAGATTCGAATCCCGCTTTCCAGTTCGTTCTCAATTCCAACAACTGCTAGCGACTCCCGAGACGAAAAGCAGAATCGATGCGAGCTCATACGATGCAGAAGCAAAATCGGCTGCAATTGCCGAAGTGGAACGTGTCTGGACTTTAGACAGTGATGCCGAATCGAGCACAAACGGAGATCTATCGATTGGAATTTCCTCTACTACAGCTGCGTCGATATCGACGACTTCTCCGTTGCTGAGCGTCGATGTACTTGGACCGCTCTTTTGCATAGCTTTTGTCGTCATCTTTTTGTGCTCCACTTTGTTGAACAGTGGCGGGATCTCTGACACCTTTCTGGACATGGATCTTTCCCAAAAGATGACCGTCCTGTCTAAAATTTCCTGGTTTCCCGGCCAGGTTCAGGAGGCCCAACTGGTGGTTGGATTGGTGATGGCCTTTTCGGCCTTTGCCCAGGCCCTAACCGGATTTGGATTTGCCGTTGTGGCGGTCGGTGCCATGAGCAGCATGCCATGGTTGTTGCACAGCGAGCTCTTTAGTGTCATCACTCCAGTGGCTGCGACTCTGGGTGCGTTGGTGGGATTCATTTTGCTCATTCCTTTCGCATTTGGCGGTACGGACGAAGTGAGCGAAGACAACCCCGGCCTCGAATGGGACCAGATTTTACCCCTCCTGATCCCGTGCACGGTTTTGACACCACTAGGAATCCAATTGAACAATATGGTCGATCCACTTCTTGCCACTCGTCTCCTTGCCGCTCTCATTATGGGTTTTGTGGGATACAAGCTGGTTCCCACGATCCAGGATGCCCTTGCGTCGGGCGACTCCGACGGTGGCGACATCGAAGTGGTCGTCGATGACGACGCTGCCCCCTCCTTTTTGCAATCCCAGACGGCAGCGATTTTGTTCGGAAGCGCCGCTGGGATCTTCGGGGGAGCCTTTGACGTTCAGGGTCCTCCACTTTGTGTCTATGGCGATGCCAAGGGCTGGTCTCCGGCGCAGTTTCGAAACAACGTGCTGGCGGTCGTCTGTTTGAACTCGGCCCTGGTGGTGGCCATCGATGCAGCCCAGGGATCCCTCGACGACTTCTATTACAGTTACTTTTGCCTCACCTCGTTGCCGGGCGTTCTCCTGGGGGTCGTTGCGGGCCAGTATGCCAGCGAACGCATCGATCCCATTCTCTTTAAGAACGTCGTGTTGGTGATGTGCCTGGGACTCGGTATTCAGCTCCTGACTGCATCATAGCATCGCACGAGCGTTTTCATTCTAACCACGATGTCCAGACTCCGCGAGCACGAGCGCGAATCATCGATCGTACGAACGGCTAGTTCCAGTGAGGATTGGGCCAGAATCTACCCGTTCCTTCATCCAATCCAGCACGGATGTATCACCACCGTTGTATTGTACTAGTCTCTATTTCCTTTTGTAATACGAATCTTTATAATATGTTTAACAACTACTTTTAACATCATAGAAATAACAACGAATGTCTCATGTACTTTTCTCATTAATCGTGTTTTCTTTCCGGAATGTTCGATGATACTGGTGGTTTCACTTTGGCAACAAGCAGGACGCAACCATGACATGACTCTGTCAATTTTTTGAATCGATTCTTTCGAAGGATTGTTACTGCTGTGCAGAGATTGTGATCAAGAAGGGATAATATACCAGTGCTTTCCATAGCATCAAACTGCCCAGTGCTATCCGCGCACATAAGTAATGGCCTCCAAAATAACCAGTTACGCAGTTGTGGCCTGTGTTGCTTTGCTTCTTTATCTCCAACAAACAAGTCAAGCTCCAGCACCCTTTGTTCAAGCTACAGGAGTTGTTCTATCAGACTACTAGTGTTGAGCAATCCAACCACATGATTATTATGTCAGTGTAGAAACATAGTGGTGACCAAAATGAGACCTTCAGGGGAGTAAAATGGCCAAAGCAAGAAATTCCAAGAACGTCAAGTGTGGCAGCAATGTCATATGCCTTTAAGTGAAGGTAACGTAGTAATACAATGTGTAGGTATGTATGTGTTAAAAGTGTACAAAAATTAAGATTGTAAGCAAGCTCTGTAAACTACTTCGAAGAGTGTTGAGCTTGTATTTATTTGCTAAGACAGTTGCAAAGGCGTTGAACTTGAAATCCACCGTCTTGCACATAGAGGAACTAAGATATGTATACCGTCTGCACTTCAATATTGAAGAGCCGGCTGGCGTGTCATTTAGTCTGACATCAGCTTCCAGATTTGTATGAATGGTGGGAATTCAATCATGAGGGTTTGAATACTACACTCTTTTTCTTCTCGTAAAAACTTCAATTGGTTGCACAGAATTTTTGAGCTCACGCGCAACCAGTATTCGATAGTTAGTAATTTTTTAATTCGCGTGATATGGTTTGAGGTTCCGAATATTCATCCGTTGGATAACATGATCATCTAAGAGGAAGGAAACTGTACCATTCATATGAATTTGGGTGATGGTGTATGGATCCTTGCTTCTTGCTTCTAAAGCAGCTGGAATTTCTTTTCATTCTTCATCATAATTTGGTCTCCAACACAATAATCATGCAACTTTTGATGGCTGTTCTCCTTCATGGCATTCTTATCTATCTGATCTTGGCATTTGTTCCTGACAATGGCCAAGTCTGTAATCACCGGAATGGGAAGAAACATATCTCTTTGGAATACAAGGGAACCTGGTGTCATTCCAAAAGTCTTGTTGATGGTTGATCTAACAGCAAATTGAGCGGGCGCAAAGACACTATCAACCTGTTGCTTCCTGAAGGGTCTGTGGTGGATTGGTATTGATCTCTGTCTCATTGCAGACTTGATGGTATTGTGTACTACTCTTTCAAGGACAGCATTTGACTGTGGGCCGTGGACAGAGCAAACCTTGGGTTTGATTCCAAGATCATCAAGGTGGATTCTGAAGTCATTGCTCATGAAGTTGGTTCCTTGGTCAAAGATGCAATTCACTGGTGTTGGGTATCTGGAGAGCCAACCATTGTCAAGGGCATGAACTGCCATAAGTCCAGTTGGGTTGACTTGTGGCGCTTGAATTATTTCCAGGAAATTGGTGCACATATCAGTGATGGTGAATCCATTGAATGCAATTGTTCCATGGCCGGGGATCTTGATCTTCCAAGGCCCGATCCCATCAATTGCAATGGTATCCCAGGGAATATACTGGTGTTCTTTGGTTGGAAGTTGGCCATGGCTTTGGTGGCTATTCTTGTATCTTTGGCAGGCATCGCAAGATTTGCAGAACAAATTGATTTGGTCTTTCAAGTTTGGAGCATATACAAATTGGTTGATGATCCGATGCAATCTTTCAGCACCGGCATGGCCAAGCACATGGTGGTAATATTTGATTGTGGCTTCTACTCAGCTCGAAGGAAGTACAATTTTCTTTTGACCGTTGGTTGATTCAACAATTCGCAAGTCTGTACCATTGAAATTCTCAGTGGTGTATCTTGGATTGGTCAAGAAGGTATCTACATTGGTAGCTTGGTCTACTGCAAGCTGAGTAAAGGCTAAGGGATACATGGGGATGCCTTCTGGGTAGTTGATGAACAAGTCAGAAAGGGAAAGGGTGTCAGTTGGATTGTCGGTTGGATTGGTTGGATCGTTGGTTGGATCGGATCCTTGGAGCAATTTCCGAATCCATTCGAGCCAGGGATTCCTCCTTTTCCTCCAGGGATTGCTGAATAGGGAGCCTTGAGAGGGCATCAGCAATCACATTATCTTTGCCTTGGATGTATTTAAATACAGGAAAAATTCTTCAAGGAGCATTCTACAAGTCACAATCTGGTGACTCGTGAGATTTTGGTGAGTCAGGTTGATGTGGCCGGTCCACACTATGATTTCTGCACCCCAAAGGATTGGTCTGAATTTTTTGAAAACTTCAATAATACAAATCATGTCTTTGTCAACCGTTGGGTACTCCTGTTGAGCGGCGTTGAGTTTTCTGGAGAAACAGAGGATAATTCTTCCTTCGTGGATTACCACAGCACCAAGTTGGTAATTGGACGCGCCGGTGTAATGGAGGGGCTTGTTAGGATCAGGGAAGGCAAGTCCAAGCAGAATGTTCTTTGCAAGAAGGGCCTTGGCTTTGTTGAAGGCATCCGTGAGCTCTGGAGTTTGAGTTAGCTTTCCTTTGTATCCACCAGAGAGGTCTGTGAGAGGGGCAAGGACTTCTGCGCGTTTTGGATAGAAGTTTGGATAGAAGTTGACCATCCCAACAAAGAACCTGAAGTTGAGCCGTTGTTGAGGGAAAAGCCAGTTTCAAGATTGGATCTATCTTGTTCAGATTGGGTCTGATTCCATCTCTGGAAATGATGTGGCCAAACCATGTTACTTGTGATTGGAACCAACGGCTTTTGGAGGGTTTGACTGCAAAGTTGTGGGCTTTAAGCAAGGAAAGGACAGAAGAGACAGATTTGCAGTGAGATTCAAGCATGTCAGAGAGGATTCCAATATCATTGATGTATACTTAAATGTCTTTCAAATGAAGAAGCATCTGTTCCATACAGCCTTGGGCCCAGCTTGGAGATTGAGAAAGCCCATGGGAAGTTGTA
The DNA here is from genome assembly GCA_037355745.1 of Pseudo-nitzschia multiseries. Lineage (NCBI taxonomy): Eukaryota > Bacillariophyta > Bacillariophyceae > Bacillariales > Bacillariaceae > Pseudo-nitzschia > Pseudo-nitzschia multiseries. The sequence goes on along the minus strand of CM074786.1, from coordinate 7,303,793 downwards.
GGAACCAGAATTTTCCGCATGCTGTAGCAAGGACACAGAGCCAAGTGGAGGTTTCATCGAGCTTGAAAGTGTAGAATTGCATGCTGACATCAATAAGGGTGACATATTTGAAGCCTCTTCTTCTGCGGAAGATGTCTTGGATCTTTCAAAGTGGATAGTGGAGTTTCTTGGTGACCTTGTTGAGCTCCTGGAAATCACTAATGAGTCAAAAGGAGCCATCTGTTTTGGGGACTAAAAATGTTGGCATTCCCCATTCTGTTGCATATCACCTTTCTGCCAATTTTAACTTGTTGGTTGATTTCCTTCTTCACTGCTTCCTGTTGGTGGAGTGGAATTGGATATGGTTGTTTGATGCGACGTATGGCCTTGCATCTTGCTGGAGATCAATGTGGAACTCTTGATTAGGGAAAATGCCTAATTCCTTGTCATTCAGGCCTTCAAAAAGTTCTTCATTTTCAAGGAGAATATTCAGCAAGCAAGATTTCTCATGGTCTGAGAGGTGTTGTTGTTTAGACACTAGCTTGTACAGATCTGTTTTTTCATACTTGGAGGTGCCATTGGTATATGCTTGTTGAGCAGCTTGGTTTGAATATTTTTCAGCGACAGAGTGTGGCTCTGCTGACATGACCTTGTTGAGCAGGGACTTGTTATTGAAGTAGTTCCGAGGGTGGAAGTGCATGGTCTTTTCATACCATTCTATAGTGCAAGCTTCAAAGTCTATCTTCATTCCAAGGTCTCTCATGGTTCTTTGGCCAATGAGGAGGTGATAGTTGATGTTCTGGGTGACTACAAAACACTTGATTTGCAGCACTTTCATTGAATAGGAGAGCTCTGGGAACGTGATGTTCTCCAGGATCATATAATGGCTACAAGTGGCTTTACCATTGGTTGTCTGCATAGACAATTCAACAATGAGATTGTTGGTTGATCCAGAATCAAAGAGAGCCTTCAGGTAGTACTTTCCAGATGTGCCATTGATGGAGTTGTAGACACTGACTGTGGTTGGAACAAGATCAACATCGTTGTTGCCAGAATCCGTGGTTTGTGCTTCAGGAAATCTTTGAAGATCCAAATTATAGTATTTGGCATTGACATCCATATCTACATGGAAGAGATCAGGCCAAGTTTCTGGTGGAGCTGGTTTCTTCTGGTTCATTGATGAACACACACATGTGTTGTTCTGGCTCATGTGAGTTGTTGTATTATTTTCCTTCTGAATCCGATCTGCTGAGAGTCTGATTCAAAGGCTTCTGAAGAACAGCACTGCTGCGTTAGTGTGTTAGTAGACAAACAATTGTACTCTACTGCGTGGCAATTGTGGTTGGATACTTTCTATAATGGATAATCGGACTACAGGCGAGACTATGGAAACGCTGGATCTCTTCTTACTGTGAACTTGTTCAGATACAGCAAGACAGACCTTAGTAATGTAGATTACAGGTAGTTGTAGCAACTAGTGTGAATTTTGGGATATAAATCAGTTGAATGTTAAAAGTATGAGATAAAGTGAAATCTTGCCAAAATGCAAGATGTCTCTTTTATTGAGATGAAATACGTTGCAACTGCTGTTGCGTAGTGATGGGATTACTTGCTGATTATTTCCGTGCATGCATTGGTCGTTGACCGTATATATCTGTATGTATATATATATTGTGTGAGAAGCACACACCAACGGTTTTCTTCTCTTGTTCCGTTAGGAAGATCCTATGATATGTTTATCATTATGATCAGGAATTGCTCCCGTAGCTTGTGTGATACTTTATGAAATCAGAGTTTGCTCACCGAAGAACAAGGGCAATACTATAAAACAGAGATTGCTCACCATCAATGCGCAATGGGAATCGATGCTCCGTGGGAATCAATATGCTGTGGGAATCGATTACTTTGGTTGATACGGGACTCATTGATTTGTACGAATAGAATATCTACCGTCGTGTAGCTTTGGTACTTCTGGACACAAAAGGAATTTAATACTCCCCATGTTTCCTTGTGAAAGGTCATCACGCTTACATGATGCTTCCATCATCTTGGAGGAGGTCGCCGGTATTCCCACAGAAGTGGAAGATGGGCTTGAGCAGTGGATACACAACTGAGTGTCCCCAATGCTTGGTGAGGATATCTGCACAATTATCTTTACCAGGGATGTGCAGCATTAGAATGAAGCCTTTCGCTATCATGCTTCGTATGTAGTGAAACGATAGGATATGGTGACGCTTATGCAACCTTGCGTAAGGAAAGGTCAATGTCTGAATCATCTTTTCGTTGTCACCCCAAGAGTAGGAGATGTCATGGACTCGTGTTCCGAGGTATCGGAATGAGTGACGTAGGTCAACGATTTGCTCGATGCAAGTTCTTCCTGCAACGAATTCAGCTCCGAATGTGGCTGTCTCCGTTGTAGCTTGTTTCTTCAAGAACCACATCGTAGGAGTTCTGTTCGCAAAGTGAAGGATGCCAGTTACAGCCTTCCCACTGAGAATGTCATGCATGAGATTTGCATCATAAAAGTGTGTTAACACTACTGTCTTCCCAAGTGGTGCAAGAGCGTCGTCGGGTAGCTCTTCAGAATGCTCCCCATAGACGGTGTTGGACCAATCGATGGTGTCCGGTTTAGTCAGTATAAAATCTGGGGGTTCCACGCGGAACCTGATCTTAAAATGTCTAAACTTGGAGATATATCCGTAGATATGTTTGGCATGATCAAGGTGTCCGTCTTGTGGTTGAGCTCTGAAACTGGAGAGTGTCATCACGGCTGTTTGAACATCAAATCGTCCAATGACGATGATCCATTGAAGTGATCCAATCATGCTTTGGTATTTCTGGATACCAGTTTCCTCAAGAAAAGCCGAGGAATCCAATTCAGGATGATCGTTTTTGGCGATGGACGATTGGAACCTACTGTTAGGTTTGCATCTGAACATTTGTTCATAAGATGCTTCCATCTTTTCGATGAACTTGATGGGATTCATACAAAGAACACCATGTGCGTCTCGCTCAAATCCACAGCCCAGATGAAAATTCATAGGTCCGGATCCCGTCAGTTTGAAGTTATATGGCTCCGCCTGTAAGATTTCCAGGAACGAATTGGGATCTGCCATGCAAAGACATAGATCATCGACATATGTGCATATGAGTTCATATACACGTTCCCCATGCTTGTTCATTCCAGGCTTGAGAAAGATTTCCGGTTCAACGCGGGATCTTTTGAAACCGAGTTCAATAAGGCAAGCTGCTAGTAAATCACCAAAGCACTTGCCCGATGATCTAAGTCCATATAAGGCCTTGTAGATGATCAATAGATGACCTTCTAGTGATCCGAATTCTGGACCTGCCTTGATACAGACTTTCTCGCAGGTTACTGCTTCAAGGTAAGCATTTCCTATATTGGTACCCCATGCTTCTAGGCTGTTCAGTTCAGCTAGGAACAGACACATATGTAGAACGCAAAGTGACACGACACCGGCATAGACACTGTGTACGGGGGCTTCGGTGAGATTGCTGTTTGCAACAAGACGAGCCTTATGCTTACCATCATGTTTGATAGCATATATCATGTGTACCTTGATCTGTTGAAACCCATTTGGGATGGAGCTTGCCTTGTACATGCCTTTGTCGATAAAGGTATTGTATTCTTTGAGCTGTTCCATTTCAAGAGTGGTGGCGTCTTCCCATTTGTGGTTTCCGTTAGCTTGATCAAATTGGAGGGCTTCTTTGTGGTTACGAGGTACCTTGAACCCATATTGGTATTGTGGGGTGGTACGGAAAGACCAAAGTTTAGCTTGATGTACGGAGTCGATCAAGTTTCTTGGTTTGTCGTGCTAGGTTGATGATTTGTTTGAGACGTTTCCAACCTGGGAGGTCAAGCAAGTTGTTGTCTTTCCCATATTTGGCAACGGTAATAGGATCATCAGCTGCAATGTTGGCTAATGGTTCATATGTCCGTTCCATGTTTTCCCATTCAATCCAAAGGTTATACTTGGAACCTTTGTATTGAGGGTGCTTGTTATCCAATGGACCCTGGTGTCCTAGGATTTGGCGGAACGACCAAAGTTTTCCATCTTCTTGGGTCGAATCACGGTGGATGTAATTCATGACATCATTGTATGCAATGATATCATTAAGTTTGGCATCAGAGTGTTTGCACTTGAATTTGATGAAGTCCTTATTGCGTTCAAGACTGTCTTCTACATCGACGATGGTAAGACGCTTTCGAGTACCATCGGGGTTGGTTACAAGGAAAGATCTTCCGTGTAGATCGGCAATCCGGATCGTCGGAATGGTAAGAGGTTACCATCATCGTCAAATTGTGCATTCCCTTCTTCATCGGTGACAACTACCTGTGATGGGTCTACTGAAGGAGTAGCAGGGTTGGTGTGTGGCGTTGTGACGTCACTAACATCAAAGTATGCTAGCTCCGGTGGATCAAAATCATCTTCAGTAAGGAGAACACCATCGGATGTCTTGCTGAAGATGTGTGTCCTAGGAGGACCATCAAAACTCTCCCCATAGTTGTTAGGGAGTGGAGAAGGGGACCAGCTTGGGCTGTCATCGACCTTCTTATATAGAAAGCTTGGTAACGAGGGGTGGGCGGGTGGTTGGATAATAACCTGATTACCAGATGCGGAAGATTGACTACTGTCGGTTATTTGAACAGGAGGTGTCGCAGCCTGTTGCTTGGTAGGTACAGACGTCGTGAAGTCGTCATGTGCTGCAGGGGTGTCGAGGCTTCGATTGGTGTCGGGGTCCTCAGTGGAGGTGCAAAGAAGAGGAGTAGTCGGGATGTCCTGTGATTGGGAATCGGCATTGGGATCATCCGTAGTGGTATGCTCCCCATGTTTTGTGAGTGTAGGGGCGTCACCGGTGGTGTACAAGCAAGGTACTGAATCCTTGGCCTCACGCCATTTGATGAAGCCATCATCGGTAAAGAGGCCAGCTCGTTTGTTGCGTGACGCAGGTGTAAGAGCAGAACGTACACCAGAACGGTCAAGCAATTTGTTGGTAACTGGATCCCAGATTCGGAAACATAGTCCATTGCCCACATGTCCGGCAATGCCTACAAAATGACCGAGGCGTTTGGTAGACTGTGTACCAAAAGGGGAGTCATTGGTCTTGAAATAAACAGGTTCAAACCAGAAGAAACTGGTATATGCGCTTATATCACCAAGTGTACCGGTTGCAATGAAGACCGGTTGTTTGTCCAACAGAGTAGGATCAGAAATAACATTGAGGAGTCCAGCAACGTATGTCATGCACAACAACCATAGATGTGGTGGTGTGCCCGTGCGGTCCATGATTGGATTGACAATACGTTTAAACGTTTGATAGCGTCGTTCAAATTGATTCTGGTGTTGGTGATAGGGTTCACTTTGCCAACGTCCAATCCATAACATCTTGAGATAATTGATGACCCTCTTACTAGATTGGTAGTTTCCATGATCACATAAGAGGCGGAGAGGTCTGCCCCATTTTCGAACGAAATTCTGATAACATGATAGAAAGTCACCAGTGGTGCGCATCTCTTCAACATGTATGATATGAGACTTCCAACCAAAGAAAATCTGGGCAAGTTTGGAACCGCCATCAATCGCTGGGACGTCGGAATAAACAACGTCAGACAAGACATCGTCATTGAATGGTCGAACATTCATTGCCGGCTGAGGGGAATGAAAACATTTGAAGAGGTTACCATCAGGGCTAACCGCTAAGGAACCATATTGCGTTGAATTCTCAAAGGTAGCTTTGATGCGATCTGTGGAAACCCAACAAAAGAAGGGCTTCAGAGATAAGTAATCATGTTCGTTGTGATAGCGTTCACAAGGTGTAGTTGCGATAGGTGGAGTATCACTAACAGTACAGTCTGTGGGAAAAGCAGTGACCGTCTCAGAGATTTGAGGGGGAATGCAGCGCGTGAGGCGCTCCTGATGAACATAATTGGTAGGTGTAAGCCAGAAGGAGCGGTCGTTGGTTCCATGATCATCGATAGGGAGAAAGGGTGATCGAGTACAATGACTGGAGTGCAAACTGAGAGGCGTAACCATGGATGAGCCAGGAGATACAGAGATATCCAAGCCTTCAAGACACCATGGGTTTCCGTATTCGTCGTATTCGGGATACGGAAGTTGCTGCAACTGAGGAGGATATTTCTGAAGGAAGGTTTCATCCTTAGCACTGATTATGGTATTGAGAACGGATGGGTCCCAGTGTTTATCGGATGTCATGATAACATGTGGGAGCGTGCCGAATTCATCAGTCGTATACTTTCGCATGGCAAGGTATGGCAAACCATGCTGAATGCTGAGAGGCAGTGTATATCCATCGGAGGTGGTGATTACTTGCCCACCGCCTGCTTTGATGGATGTGTCGTTGACCGTGGAGAAGTATGCTTCCATCTGGCCGGAAGACAAAATAGAGGGGTGTTGTCCCGTGTACACACATTTGTTGAAAATGAGGATGATGGGACCTCTATTGGAAACGGAATAGGCTTCACATGTTGCAATGGGAATATTCTGCACTTGGTGATTGTTGATGCCGGTGACATTGACATATCAGGGCGGAATATCCTTGGAGATCAGACATGCATCATTACCGATGATACAACCATTGGCACCGTGGTCGACCATAGTGAAGCCGGGGTTGGAAACAGTAGCTTTGTGAGCACGGTAGGTGTATGAAGATACTTGAATATCATGTGGGAAGGTTAGGTCATCTTCAGGGTTATACCACTGATGAAAATTAACAGAATAGGAGGATTTGCCCACAGGTATCTGAGTATCACCGTCCTTTTTGTACCGAATGTCAGGATTCTCAGAAAGGAATCTTGCGGGATGGGCAGGCGACACAGAAGACTTGAGGGGCCGTTGGTCCTTGAGAGAAGAAGTCCGAGACTTGTATATACCAAGTGATGCATAGAAGACGCCTCTGCGGTCATTTTCCACAGCTGGATGGAGGTCTGCAGAGGCATTGGTATGTGTATCACCGCTCAAGGTATCATCTTCAAGGAATGAAACGGAATGCTCATGTGTATATGCCTTCCGGGTGATGGGTTTAACGGCATTGGGATCCGGCTGACCATCTGGGAGCAATTTGGACCGCAATGATGCGGCCACTATTTTCTTGCCTTCGGGGGAAAAATTCAGCCAATTTTTCATGTCTTGACGTGATAGGGCCTTCCATATGCCAGTGGGCAAGCGTGTGGTAGGGTCAGGTGAATGTCCAGCCTTGAATACCGCATAGTCTTGGTAGTCACCTTCGAATTCGATAGGGAGAGCATGGTCGTCAGAGTTGTGTCCTTGTCCAGAGGAGAAGTCATGTACATGTGCACGCACTGTGGACTTTGGAGCAGACATTTCGGACTGAGAATCGAGTCAAGTCGCTTCAAGTAGTAGCGTGATCTTGAGCTTGTGGATAGCAGTGGCCTCAGCGACTGCATCTGTCACGGTACTATTCGTGCCGCCGGGATCTTTGACTTTAGCAAACTGTTCACTTAGCTGAAAGCTGGAATAGCATGCCTGACATAATGCTGATTTTACAGTATGGTACTCAAGAGGCTTGTTGGGAGGTCGAAGCTTGTTGAGGTGATTCAATTCTTCAAACCAATGTGTGATAAACTTCACTTTAGATTCCTTCCAGTTGTTGACATTCAACTTCAGCAAAGCTTGCAATTGAGTCGAGTTGTCATATACCTTGGCTTTTGATTCACTGTGAAGGTTCACAAAATCAAAATATGCTTGACCTCCATTGCGTGTGAGGGAATGGCTGTGGACGCATGACGCAGATAAGTCGCTTTTGAAGACTTCCAACATAAGAACCCAGAAGAAGGCACACTGTTTGACAAAAAGGTTGCGTGTATAGCCTTGTAGCAGCAGCAGGAGGCCAAGTTTCATCAAGGAATGTTTTGGTGTCAATGTCGTATGCCTTGAGTTTAGCCTTGAAGCCCACGAGCCAGTGTTCGTATCTTAAGTTATTCGTGAGGGGTGTGAACGACTTTTCATCACGTGATTTTTGGCACCAAGATTCGTACTTCACTTGTTGAGGGGACTTGCTCTTATTTGTTCCCGGAGGAGGAGCTGGGGGATTCAGGATAGATTCATTCTGAAGGCGCAGTGCACGTGCCATACAGAAGGCACTGAAACTGTCGTACGTATATGACGCTACATCCTTCCAATTCTTTTTGTTCTTGCGCAAGTCATTTGAAAATTCCGCAAGTGCTTCTATGGTCCGTTGGATAGACCGATGGAGCTGGGTTGGTAGTCCACTGCCAGTATCCATATAGGTAAGCTCGCGGGCAAAACCATGCTCGATGAGTGCATCGAGGAAAATCGGCCACTCGCGTAATCCTCCCTCTCGGAGAGCCTCACACAGATAGCTACTTTCTTCCTTTGCGACACGGAATATGGTTATGAGTATCAACTTCATATGGGGATCAAAACTAGGAAAGCTGGTTGTGGTTGTGGCAGTGCCATCTCCAGCATTGTTCCCACCACCGAATGGATTGGCAGGCATGTTCAATCTTGATGATTCCGATTCGTCAGAGGAATCGCGTGATGAAAGGAAACTGCTCCGTAGACGGTTTGCAATTGGCATATGCCAGCGTAGGGATTGTGTTCAATTCCATTCCTGTTCTTTGTGTGCAAGCCACCTTGGAGCTTGCAACTGTTAATCTATTATTTTCCTTCTGAATCCGATCTGCTGAGAGTCTGATTCAAAGGCTTCTGAAGAACAGCACTGCTGCGTTAGTGTGTTAGTAGACAAACAATTGTACTCTACGCGTGGCAATTGTGGTTGGATACTTTCTATAATGGATAATCGGACTACAGGCGAGACTATGGAAACGCTGGATCTCTTCTTACTGTGAACTTGTTCAGATACAGCAAGACAGACCTTAGTAATGTAGATTACAGGTAGTTGTAGCAACTAGTGTGAATTTTGGGATATAAATCAGTTGAATGTTAAAAGTATGAGATAAAGTGAAATCTTGCCAAAATGCAAGATGTCTCTTTTATTGAGATGAAATACGTTGCAACTGCTGTTGCGTAGTGATGGGATTACTTGCTGATTATTTCCGTACATGCATTGGTCGTTGACCGTATATATTTGTATGTATATATATATTGTGTGAGAAGCACACACCAACGGTTTTCTTCTCTTGTTCCGTTAGGAAGATCCTATGATATGTTTATCATTATGATCAGGAATTGCTCCCGTAGCTTGTGTGATACTTTATGAAATCAGAGTTTGCTCACCAAAGAACAAGGGCAATACTATAAAACAGAGATTGCTCACCGTCAATGCGCAATGGGAATCGATGCTCCGTGGGAATCAATATGCTGTGGGAATCGATTACTTTGGTTGATACGGGACTCATTGATTTGTACGAATAGAATATCTACCGTCCGTGTAGCTTTGGTACTTCTGGACACAAAAGGAATTTAATATGTTGCCATAGGATGAATTGCTTGATTGATTGCTGTTGTTGCTGTTGGAATTGCAATCATTCACATGTGCATCATTGCTGTTGTTATCGTTGTTCCTGTTAGGTTGGTTTGGATTCTTGGCATTAAGATAGCATTGGCCCCAAGTGTGATTTGCACTCAGGTGAATATGACATGGTGAGCTATCAGCTACGCTTGTGGAGGGATTGTTGTTGTTGCCTTGGCTGTTGTTGGAGCCTTGTCGTCAGTTTTGGTTGTTGTTGTTGTTGTTGTTGTTGTTTGATCAATTGTTGTTTTGGTTGTTCCGATTGTTCCAGTTGTTGTTGCGGTGGCTGTCATTGTTGTGATTGTCATTGTTGCTGTTGTTGCCACTATTCCTGTTTTGAGAGGAATTATCTTGTTGATTATTTTTCTTACTTTTCTTGTTTTCCTTATTTTGGTATTTCTCCATCCTTGTCACAATCTGCGTATGGGTGTCCTCACAGGGAGAGTGGTTTTCTTCATAGGAGTCTTTCCATTTGGTAGGCATGGATTCAAAAATCAAGCTCTTGAAGTCTTCATCATTGATGGCGGCATTCTTAGGTGGATGTCCTGGAAGCAGTCATAGGATCACATGGTTGTGGAAGGTAACCATGGAGACAAACTGGTGTAAAGTCATGTTGGTGGTCTTCTTGATGTTGTTGAGGAACCTTTTGTGGCATCAATATGCATCAGTGTTGTTGTTGAATTTGTAGGTGATGAAGGCATCAATGGTAGTTGGAAAGTTCTCCACAGTTCAGTTTGCTAGGGTCAACACATACTCGTTCCACCAGTTCCTGTCGGCATAGTCTCTGAGGAGATCAGCAAACTTTTCATATTGCTTGGGTCCTGTTGTTAAGGAAAGAGTTTTCTTTGCATGTGAGAATTCATTAATGGTAAAAAGGACTTGGAAAAGTGATGCTCCTGCAGTAATGAGAGGTACTTTAACCTTGACAGTCTCTAAGACTCCATTGGTAGTACTTGTGTGCTTAAGCTCTATCTTCTCAAGTGACTCTTGGTCAAAGTCAAACTTGAAAGGAATAACAGAGTAGCTTGTCATTGTTACTGGACAATCTAGTGGACGAGTGTTGGTCGCTTGTTAGTGTTGTTACTCAAGTGTAAGATAGCAGTATAGGTCAAAGCAGTTTTTTGACTGTTTAAACTGTTGTAACTAAAATTTTTGACCGAATAGGTATACTAATGATGTTTAAATTAAAAGAGAAGTGAGCATATCATGAGGTTGCTCTGTTATGGTGCTATTTCATGTATTGGACCGGTATCCCTGTATTATTCATGTTGTAGTAAGGATTTCTTAACCGGTCATAGATCATGTGCAATTTGTCATATGACAGAGAACACATGATATGACCTAAATATCGTGATACTTTAACTCACTTTTATCTCAGGAGGAGCATAAGTAACTTTTCACGTGTAGAATGGATATAACTACCGTAGAATGTATGTAAGTACTGTACATGTATTTTTGACCGGTAGCATAAACAGTGCCGTATGTCTCTAAGTGAAGGTAACACAGTAATGTGATGTGTAGGTGTTGTGTATGTGTTAAAAGTGTACTAAAATTAAGATTGTGAGCAAGAAGCTCCTCTGTGAGTAAACTACTCCGAAGAGTGTTCTAAGTTATGTATATCATCCGCACTTCAATATTGAAGAGTTGGCTGGCGTGTTATTGAGTCTGACATCAGCTTCCAGATTTGTATGAATGGTGGGAATTCAATCATGAGGGTTTGAATACCACAAGCAAATCCATCATGATTCAATCACTTTGGGTTTCCCAAACCGTCCGTCCGTCCGTCCGTCCATCCATCTGTCGTCCTCTCTGCACGTCTGATTGAATCACGCACTTTCACCATTTTGGGACTATCTCAGTGCTCATGGTTGACCGTCTTGCTGGTCGGCGATCCGACAGTCTGAACGTCTCTTTTCGAAAATTGAAAAAAGGCAGAATGCGATGGAGTGGGGGGGGGATCCACTAAGTCTCGAATTTATCGTGGGCTCCGCAACCCTACGGTACGGAAAGTATCGTGCCCGCACCTTCCGTAGATGCTGTAGGGCAGTGTACGGTAAAACGGGATTTACATTGTGGTACATCATTGGTATTTTTTGCACAAAGGAAGACCGTCGATAACAACAACAACAACAACAACAACAATCCTCCGCACCATCCTCCACTGCTCGAGTTCAGAAAGAACAATAACGTTGGTTAGAACACAGTCACAGCTATTCGAAGAAGATAATTTGAATACATACCATGGCTATGATGGGACCTAGACCCGGCCCTGGCCAAGTGATGGTCTTGAGTAAGTAATGCAGTAACAATTTCTCACCGGGATGAACAGTACTTGCCTGTCGGTCGAAAACCAGTGAACGACGAGGGTATGATAAGAATCACCCCACTTCGTTACTATTGTCATCCTCCTGCGTTCGTGCGTTGTGATTGCTATGAATGCGGGTGTTGGACACGATCACGATTCGGTTCGGTTCGATCGATGGCCTGTGCGACAAAGATTCCATTTCACGGATCCCTGGTACTTAACTCTCGCAAATCGCTTACCAACGTTTTCATTCATTCATTTATCCATTCATTCATGGTATGATCTTCCATTTGTCGCCTGCATCTAACTCACTGATCGACGCATTGGTGTATCCCAAACATTATCGACGAAATTTCGACGTGGATGGCGACTGCCAACATCGATTGATTACATACATAATGATACGCCACCCAAACCAAATGGAAATTACACCAATCCAAACCGAATCAAACCGAATCGAATCGATTCAAACAACAACAAAAATCACTTGACAATCCATTGATCATATCATCCCTTTTCCTACCCAACAATTCGTCAAATGCAACCTTTCCATGAATCATTGGTGACCGAATCTGAATCCACTATTATTATTTGTTCACTCCTGTTATGTTCCTTGATGCATTGATTCATAATTATTTGTGTATCACCCACCTATTTTCACTCACTCCGATAGACGCCAAGACCCAGCGCCAGACCGGCCGCGAGGCTCAACTCGGAAACATTCGGGCGGCCAAATCGGTCGCCAACATTATTCGGACAACCCTTGGTCCCCAATCGATGCTCAAGATGCTGCTGGATCCTATGGGAGGGATCGTCATGACCAACGACGGCAATTGCATCCTCCGTGAGGTCGATGTGAGCCACCCGACCGCCAAATCGATGATCGAACTCAGCCGGATGCAGGACGAGGAAGTCGGGGACGGGACCACCTCCGTCATTGTCCTGAGCGCACAGGTGTTGGCAGCGGCGGAACCCTTTTTGATGAACAAGTACCACCCTACCGTCATTTGCCAGGCCTACACCAAGGCACTGTCCTTCGCCCTGGAGGTCTGTGACGACCTCGCCGTCACGATCGACGTACAAAAGGACAAGGATTGGGTCTCGAAGCTGGTGCTCAGCAGCATCGGGACCAAGTTTTCCTCCCGCTGGAACGAGCAGCTCGTCGAAATGGCCATCCAGGCCGTGACAACCGTCGTGCAGCAAACGCCCGGCGGAAAACCCATCGTAGACCTCAAGCGGTACGCCAAGGTCGAAAAGATTCCCGGGGGACAACTGGACGACGCCGGCGTCCTGAAGGGAATCATGATCCAAAAGGATACCGTCCACTCCAAAATGAGACGCCGGATCGAGAATCCCCGCGTGCTCCTCATCGACAGCCCCCTCGAATACAAAAAGGGCGAGTCGCAGACCAACGTCGAAATCACGGACGACCAGGACTGGAATACGATGCTCCGATTGGAGGAAGAGTACGTCGAAAACATGTGCAAGGACATTATCGCCGCCAAACCCGATGTTGTCTGCACCGAAAAGGGAGTCTCGGACCTGGCCCAGCACTACCTGCAAAAGGCGGGCATCACCGCGTTCCGCCGCCTCCGAAAGACCGACAACAACCGGGTGGCCAGGGCGACCGGGGCCACCATTGTTTCGCGAACGGACGAGATCGAGGAATCCGACATTGGTACCAAGTGCGGCCTCTTTGAGATGCGCAAGGTCGGCGACGAGTGGTTCTGCTATTTCGACGAGTGCGAGGATCCCAAGGCCTGCACGATCGTCCTGCGGGGAGGATCGAAAGACGTTCTCAACGAAATAGAGCGCAACCTCCAGGATGCCATGCAGGTGGTCCGCAACGTGGTCTACGACCCCAAACTCCTCCCGGGGGGAGGGGCGACCGAAATGGCACTGGCCGTGGCTATCCGCAAAAAGGGCCAGTCGCTGGGGGGCATCGGGACCCAGCAGGCTCCGTTCATTGCGGTAGGAGATGCCCTCGAGGTCATTCCGAGAACCCTGGCACAAAATTGTGGGGTTTCGGTCATAAGGACCATCACGGCGCTGCGGCAAAAGCACGCTTCTGCCCTGGAAGCCGGCGACCACAAGTGTTCGATCGGCGTCAACGGAGTCACGGGCCAGCTGGTAGACATGCACGAGCTGGGAATCTGGGAGCCCTATTCGGTCAAGGTCCAAACCGTCAAGTCGGCGATCGAAAACGCCTGCATGATCTTGCGGATCGACGACATTGTGTCGGGGTCGAAAAAGAAGGGCTATTGAGTAGTGAAAAATCACAGGAGCGAAAGGATAGTCTTCGGTCGTACCGTACCATAGCAGCAGTGGCATATTGCGAAGAAGTGCAAAGCGGTGGATCTGGTTGGATCTCTCGAAACGAATGCAGTAGACCGCTCGTTCGTTCTCGAAACAAAATAAAAGGAGAGAATTGGAACGTAAAAGGAAAACGAAACGCGTACACGTAAAATGTTTGAAACATAAACTGCAATTAATGAATGCGAGAATTCGTAGAAATCTACTAGTTGTGCAGCAAAGTTTTGCTCCAGTGCTTTTCGCTCTTGCCGAATTCGGTAAGGATTTGGTGACAAAAGATTTTGGAACCTAAGAGTAAGAGAAATCTCGTATCATGGCTTTTCGAGTGAAAAATCACTTGCGCGTTCAAACCGTACCCAAACCATAGCATTGCAGATTGAGTTCACTTCTTTTTTATGCTACGAGTACCATGAATGCTCTCTGATACCAATGTTCTGTCGATGGCACGGATTGAATTGGAACGTCTTGTGAAAGATCGTTATCATTCGATTGGCCGAACTAGAGAAAGGTCTCTCAGTCGCTCGCTCACCAGCCTCTGGTTTCATTTCTCTGGCCAGCTACCTGTCGATTGAAATGGCATGCAGGAGCACGTATGTATCCATGGACATCGCTGATATTCTATAGAATAGCTCCAACAGAAAATACGTTGAGACGGATCAATTGACGGAGCCAATCGTCGAACCGCGATATAATATTATATCAAATTAAAAGAATTGGCCGTAAAAATCATCCAGCTTCCCCAGGCATGTCTTGCAATTGCTGAGATGAGAGAGATCGCAAGTTTTGGTGCAATTCGAACACATATGGTGCGAGCATGTCTCGCATCGATCGGTGGTTCGACAGCCTATACAATAGCAATCTCCACATCGTTGGCAGTTCTTGAAGACAATATTGAATTCAAGTTGCTCACACGAATCGCACATGTATGCTCCGCAGTCGGCGCACGACTTTTCCTTCTTGGGAATACATTCGGCACAAAAATGAAGGCCGCACCCAATGCACGACCGTATCAACCCGCACTGCTCGCAGAAAAACCGATAGCAGAGTGAGCACGACTCATTCTGTTTCGAGCAGATTCGGCTTGATTTCTGACCACAAGTGTAGCAGGAGTTTGCACCACCACATCCGGAGCAACATACGACGTTCCTACATTTTTTGCATTGTACTAGCACGGATGGCTGGTCGCAGTAAATACAGAAGGACTCCTCGCAGACCTCGCAACTATAAATTTTAGCACATTCTTTGCAAGAGGTTACATAGCATATCGAACACGCCATTTTGCCTCCCTCTTCGTAACATTCCAAACTTTTCCGTTCTCCACAAACATTGCATTTATGCTGTGGGACGCATTCATTGCAGCATATACTATTCCCATTCTTGCCTTTCAGAGCCCCACCATCTCTGCAACGACGACAAAATGATCTATTGCAAATTTCACAACAGAAGATCACATCGCATTCACTACAAAACTCGCACGAACAACGGGAGCATTGACGAAAGTCCAACTCCAGATTCTCCTCGCATCCCTCGCAAACGGATCTAGCGCAACGTGTACAGGAATGAACCTTGTGCAAATCACTGCAAAATTCGGTCGAGCATTGTCCACATTCGTACGCGTCTCTTCTCCCTCTTGTTTCCCGACACATTGGGCAGGGCAGCACCCTTTCGCAATTCTCCTTTCCGCACTTGCGGTCTTTTGAACAGTCGTAATAAGAATCGCAAAATCTGCAGTGTGCCATCCCTTTTTTCGCTCTCTTTCTGATTTTCGCTTCTTTTTCGCACTGAATGCATTTCTTCATCTTACGAAAATACTGTCCATAATCTGGATCCGTGGAGAGAGAAATCTCCGGCAGATTGACAGATTTGTTCTTGGCCAAGTGCGGCGGGAACACTTGGGTTCGAAAGGCGAGTTTGTTGCGAAATACGATTGGATCCTTACCGTCTCGAACTATTTCTTGCAAAATGTCTGCGAACAGCACGTATTCTCTTTTCTTTTTCCCAGTTTTGTTTCTTCCCCCCCCCTTATTTATCTTAGATTCGGCAGCTTTCAAAATTTGGTTGTCGCACTCGTATTTGTGGCCGTGCTTCGGACAGAAATAATTTTCCAGCTGAAAGTTACAACGAAATTCCTCAATATCGAACAATACAGTCCGCTCCGACGTCGAAAGAAAAGGAGTCAGAATGTGTCGAACCATTGTATCATTCGCCGAAAGGAGGGATAACGCCGTATGACTATTGGTTTCTGTTTCGTTGTTGCCATTGGTTCGTTCCACTGCTCGCCCCAAAGATGACAGCTTTCTTTTGCCTCTTGTGTTGTAACTGTCACTGTAACTATTACCGTTTTGATGAAGTATAATGTCATCGCAGGTTTCTGATGGAGTAGGACGGGCAACCAATGTACGGCAAAATACACAAGGATCTTGATGGACAAACCAGCTATCAACCTGATTATTGTTGCTATTATTGCCGTTGCCACTGTTGTCGTTGTCGTTGTCGCCTACTAGTTCACAAGACAACCTTCGTCTCATCAAGTTGAAAAGAAACTGCCGGCATCCCGGCTTCGGTTTGCTTCCATTTTTCTTGTTGCTAGTGTTGTATGCTTCCATTTCAGTTTCACCCCTATGATTCAAGTTGGATTTAACAGTGCCAGATATGTTCTTTGCGGTGCCATCCTCAACGAAATCTTGTTGTTGCTGTTGTTTATTTTTGTTTTCGTTCCGACAATGGCGCGAAGGATCCAATGCAGGCATCTTCGCCATCACGGCGGATTTGTTTCTGGACACTCCACACTGATGTTGATATTGATGTTGATATAACGAGGGGATATCGTCAGATTATCTACCCTACACGAGCCGGCATGATCCACAACAAACGACATTTAGAATTTTCGCCTTACGGCCCTCCAAAATCAATTATCCACAACGTATCCGCTTGGAGTTGAGAGTTGTGGGTATTTTTGTCGTTCGATAGAATCTGTCTTTGATCATAGTTAGTACGAGGTACGAGTATCTTACTTCGGTAGTACACTATCCATGTTTTATCATGATTTTTAAGCATACTGGTACACAGACGCCGCCCCTGGCAATTGAGACTCTTTGAAAGTGTGAAAGTGAGAACATATAAGTTGAATTCGCTGAAATTCTCTAAATTCAATTGAATGTGAGTTGAAATTCGATGTTACTGTAATTGTTACGAAGTACTTCGTATCTGTTACAGGTAGGGGCATGTTGAGTACGTACTCGTGGTTGAAATTCGGTTTGGATTGGATGAAAACTGGATTGATTTTCTATGATCACTGAAAACGTCTCAATTGTTAGACGCAGCGTACCGGTAGTACAGGTACGTAATATTATGAAGAAGATGTTACCATTACATACCATTGAGAATACCGTACGTCCCCAAGCGGTATTAATGTACGTTACTGCGAATCCGACAACAATTGAGACTGACGCTTTTTGCAACGGAGTTGTAACCAATTGTTACATCTGTCGAAAAATTGTTGCTTCTACTAATAAATTATAGAAACCCCTTACAGGATAATAAATAAGAGTTTGCATAACGATTTTGGAGTCAGTGGAGAACTCTTGAGAAAGACTCCAATTTTTTAGCTATTCCTAAATGAGTGATTCCCACCAGATGAAAGTGAACAGAATTGAAAGTTAATAAAAAGTATATAGAATGAATACTTTTTTATCACACCCAACCCACGAATACTTTTATTAACTGCCAAATTTGGAACTTGGAATCCATAAAGAAGAAACAGTAACTGTCTCCTGTTAGATCACTACAATGGGCCTTTTGCTTGATCTTGATATATGGAATAAATGAGGCTCATTCCGATCCGGTATTGATTTTCATTATTGCAATAAGTAATTGCCTCAGGGGCTGTCATATGTAATCTTTTGAATGCACATATGGGTTCCAAGTGTTTAACTATCAATTCGGTCTTTGTTGGTGTATTGGACCAAATCGACTAACCTGTTTCGTTTGTAGCCTCAAGTGTAATTGTTTTTACCACTTAAGGATTTCAAAGTAGTGGAGGTGCATGCCCGGCAAAAGAGGTGCAAGAGGTGCACACAATTGATTAAGTCTGAAATCTTTGATTTTAAGATTCCGTTGAAATTTATTCAGTGTTAAAAAAGTGAATAAAAACTGTCAGTCGATATGTATGGACTGACAAATTTTATTCAGAAGTGAATAAATCTATGTAGAAAACACATACTTTTTATGTGTTTTTTTATTAATTTTATTCGTTTTCATCTGGTGGGAATCACTCAATACTCCAATTTTTGTTTATTCCTAGTACCGGTACCGGTACGTACGAACATCGTTTTCAATGTTGTTTCATAATTGGATTGCGTCCCGTAGTACTTTGTACCATGAATTGGATGTAAACTTGATCTAAATTGGTTTCATTTTGGTTGCAAAAAAGTCAGTCTCAATTGTTGTCGGATTCGTAGTACCGGTATTGACAATCTAAGGCTGTGGCTATGAAATGAAAACCAGAACGAGAACCCCCAAACAAACTCAGCCAATCAGAACTGTTGAATACCCAAAATCTTGAACCTTAATAACTTTCCATTTTCGTTGAAAATCAATTCTCAACGGAACCTTGTTTGATTTTTGTCCAGATTTGATTCTCAACTAAAAACAGATAAACAAAAAGAACACAGTGAATTTAATGATCCAATCACATTCCAAAAAATTATCCAATCACATTCAAGAAAAAATGAGACCGCATTCAAGAAAAAATGAAACTAGTTCAGAATGAATCAAATACTGTGTTTTCTTTTTGTTTTGACTTAATGCTGTGTAGGGTTAACCATTTTCACTTCACCTAATTTAAAGTCATTTTCGTTCTCGTTTCATATAGCCACAGCCTAAATCTCCCCAAAAAAATCTTTGCTGCAAGATCCATGCAATGGTGTGACTCTAAAATTGAAAATACTGCATTCGAAAAACGTGTGGTTGTTTCTAACCACTAAAAAGAAACTAAGCTATTGCATTGGTAATTTTTGAAGTGACTGACTTATACTACTCTATCCATTATTTTTACCAGAATCAAGCAGTTGCCAGACTGTCTGACAGACCTGTGCGGGTGCGGTTTTAGAAGGTAGTATTAAAAAACCGAATTATTTCATACTAGACTTTGATAATAACCTTAGCTATTATTGATCCTGTCAGCGTAGGTTCTGTACTAAGTTTAACACTCTTCGAATGCATGACAAACCCAAACCCAAACCGGAAGTGATGACCAGTCCAGTTTTAAAATGAATATGAAGAACTGAAGATCAAACATAAATTAAGACAGCCCTACACACTGGGACTAAATGTGCCGGCCGAGTTAAATCCCAAAACTTTTTCTACAATGATTTCTGTTTTTTGATATTCAACTAAACACCATGCATTGTTTGATACTCAACTAAATGGGATCCATTTCCACAAGCGTTGACATGATTACTTGGAGAGATTTGCAAAAGGAAACTCTAATTTAGAAAAGAAAAAACACGTGATTCCACTATGTACCACGTGATTTTACTATATAACAAGTGATTCCACTTCATAATTTCTACTTTTGCAACAAAGTTCTCATCATAGTTTCTAATTTGGAAGGAAGCTCTGCATCTTTTTTGGCTCTGTAAACTTTGCTAAGCTGAATAATATTGGAATGCAATCGACCATGGGATTCCTCCACCAAATCTACGAAACCGATGTTAAGCAAACAATCTTTGAATCTTCAAATCAAATGGACCATGGGATTCCCTGGAAACCAAACACCAATTGACAATTGGCTCTCCAATTGACTCTCCAATCTCCTCTCCTCTCGAATTGACTCTCCTCTCCAATCACCTCTTCAATCAACAATCTACAAGTCAAACGGCTTGCAAAGTGTTTGGTGCTGCTGGTGCTTTGGCGACAGCCCATGAATGGATTGCCAATTGGTTGTCCGTGGTGGGACTAAGTCTAAAGGGTTTGGCTTTTCAAAGATGGGTACGGGTTGTTGAAAGGGTGTTATTTGTCTCCATTAAGTTGTCACCTTCTTCCAGTATTGCCTCTAAGGATTGGCTGGCAACAACTCTACCCTCCGCATAATTGATAATGCACTTGAGGCAGGAGAAATACTTCTGCTGGTTGGCTGTGTCATATTGCTTTCTCCATCGACTGCTGCTCTTTTCAAGGTCTTTGATACCCCCTGGGGGGAAGTTATTGTTGTCATCGAAGTCTCCAAGTCTGAACCACTCATTCCACATTGGCGAAACTGACTTGTTGTAGTGATTACAGAACAAACTTCTTGTTGGAGTATCCGGCGTGCCAATTGTTGTGTTGTTGGTGTTGGCATTGGCAGTTGAGATGAATGCATGAGCTGCAGGAAGTGGTGAACTCGGGTGTTGACAACACGTTTTTCTTGTCTGAAGCCAGTAGCTGAAGCCTTTATCCTCCCAATGTCCTTTGAAACATTATGTACTTCCAAATGAATGTTGTGAACCAGGTCCTGAATCCCCGGGCAATGTCAATACTCCTTTTGATTGAGAAAGGCACAGAGAAGAGCCAGTTTTTCCTACCTTGGTGGAGCAAGATGGTGGCGTCCTGCAGTACCACAGATTGTAAATTGAGGAGGAGGAGTTCAAAGAAAGCTTGACCAGTTGGCTTTTGGTCACCACTATTGACTGTGTTTATTGCCATGTCAAGGAAGGGGAACACTTGGCGCCAAAGCTCTGGAGGCAAATTGATAGTACTTCTTGGCAAGAAGAATCCCCCTTTATCTTGTGAATGGTCAGCCAATGTCTGCATAGCCTTCAAAGGGAGTTTGGAAGAATATCGGTCCTTTCTGACATCAACATTCCAATTACCAATCATTTTGATGTATTGTGGATCAACCTCTTGTATCTCACATGCAACTGCACTGGTTCCTTGGCTGAAGTGAATGAAATGCGTTGAAGTGATCCCCAAGGCCTTGCATGCTTGTTTCATTGTGGTGGCGTAAGCTTGATTGGTGATCAACTGTTGATAGTTCCTGCCCAAGTTATTACAATTGACAAGTAATTTCATATTGAACCACGATGTATTATCCGGAAAGTTGTATTGAGCAAGCTCAGCCATTGAATGGAACCGTCTCATCAAATAGAAGCCCAACACACCAACGCAACACATGTTAAAATTTCTGTGCCTCATAACTTGGCCATATAAATTTTTCTGACCATTTGTTTTGCCTTTCATTATTTGTATGATAAAGATCTGGCAGGTGTATGTCCCTTCATCATATTTGATAGGGTTGCACAGGTTGGACAGCTTGCATTTAAATAAGGACTTACCGCAAAGAACACCTCCATGTGACATGAGGAAACAGAATCTGTCTCTCAAGGCTGGCACATGATAATTTGGTTTGTACCAATTTTTAGACAACAAGAAATCCTTGATCCTCTCAATGTTTTACACATTCATGTATGGTAACAGTGCATGATCTATCTTCTCATCAAATCTCCTCTTTTTTATCTTTTTCTTTCAGAATTGAACAACTCACAGTAGTTGGGTGACTCTTTCAGACCGAATGTGTTCCTTTGTAAGATTATAAGCATTTTGATGTCTCTAGTGGTGCAACATTTTGAGGATGGAACACAAGTACTGATTCACAGTGTTATAACCTACAGGGTCATGGTCCATCTCCAGCTCCAACAGGGATTCACAATCCATATTATTGCTACTACTACTATTGCACTTTGCCATCATTATCCCATAGCCGCCAGTGTCAAATATTTGTGGTGTTCCTCCCTCTCTCTTCAGCTTCCGGCCTCTTCTCCTTCTACAGCAACAGGCCTGATAGAAAAGGAAGCCAAATACATTTTCTTCAGTCACTGTTTGAGGATAATCCAGGTAACTCAATACACTACTACAATACTGCAGGAACTCTACCCTTTTCTGACCATAGGCAAGTTATGTATTTGCTGGAACGCCATCACGGTCATCCTGTTGGACATGTCATGCTGCTCTGGCAAATATGCTGCTTGTGTAAGACATTTGGTTGCTGGAGACCAAGGGGGGTGTTTTGTTGAGGATGGATCGGTGTTGTTGGAGGGTATTTCCAAGAGAATGTGTATTGTTGTTGCTGTTTGCTTGTTTGTCGTTTTGTCGTCATTTTGTCATTTTCGTGTTTTTTGTGGGTTTATGTTTGTCTGTTGGGATCGAGGTGTATGTGTTTGTTGTGTTTGTTGTTGGCGAGAGGGGGCCCTTGGCCCGGGCCTAGGCCCGGGGACTTAAAGCTGATTGGCCGAAGAATTTGAGTATTGGAGGGTCCAGTGCGGTCGCGCACATGGTTCACACATGGTTGAATTTGGTTGAATTTGATTGGTTGGTTTTACTAAAGTGGTTATCTTAGTCTAGTATGTCAGAGATTTTGGTCGTTACGGTTAAAGCACGACGCGCAATTTGCTAAGAGAGGAGTCCGACATTCTTGCTCTGACATACTACTACTACTAGTAGTAATGATAATCTCTCATTACTATTGAGTGATTCCCACCAGTGATAAAGTAATAAAAGTTCGCGACAAGAAGACTAATAAACTTATTCTCTAAGTAATAGATTTATTCCATTTCGAATATTATCTGGCAGTCGAGGCAGCCTCGACTGCCAGATTTTTTAAGAGAGAATAAACTCCAACGGAATCTTAGAATCGTACTAAAATTAAAAAAATTAGTCCCCAACGCACAAATGAATCATGTGGTGCACCTCTTGCACCTCTTTTGCCGGTCGCGCTTGCATGCTTCTTCTTTGGTGATCATCGCTAAATTTGGCCAGCTGAAAAATTGCAAACAAAGAAAGTCCGGAAAGAAACAGCAAAACTGTACAACTTGTCTCTCCAGCACATTAGACATTGCGGCACCACTGATGTCCTCCTACACTACTGTTGCAGCGCTTCTCACGCTTGCTACGGTATTAGTAGACAATTCCTCTGATGACAATGAATCGATTTCCTGCTCACACAAGAAAGAAAAACCAATACCATCGATCATAACAATCAACAGCATGCCCACGACTGGTGGTGGAGGCAGGAAAGTTGGCGTCAGCAACTACACCAAGGCTGAGTTGGAGCACATGTTTGCTGCCATTAGAGCTATCATGCCCACTGGAGTCCTCCTCCTCCTGCTGTTTCTTCTGCTACAACTCAACCAGTACCACTTCTACTTGGTCAACCAACTCAACCAACACAACCCGAACAAGTCACCCAACAGTCAGAAGTAGGAGAGCTAACAACAACAACAGAGCCGGCGCCCGCCAGTACAATTGCTAGTAACAAGACGAAGAGACACTACAATCGCAAAGCCGACAATGAATCAAAGATGATGAATGTGATTGTTGCTACTGTATTGAAAGAGGGAAGAGAGGATAGAAAGCTTCAGCAGCAGGCATTGCAACTCCAGCAGCAAAGACAGGACAGGGCAGATGAAGAGAGGAAGGTGATATTGCAGGCACTCCTTGCTCAACTTACTAGTGGCTCTCCTACTGCCACCGTTGGTCGTGGCGCCGGTCTTACTACATCTCCTATTACTCCAGCACATGGTGTTGACAATACTCCCCAAGCTAGTTATGTACGGGGGAACCTCAAAAGAAAAGCGAGGCGCCGCGATTACAGCAGCAGTGACAACAGCGGTGCCAGCAGCAGCGACGATGACCTGTTCGGAATCAATTACTAGTAGTGAAGAATCGAATCGATTACGAATCGAATCGATAGTAGAATCGAATCGATCGATTAGTTAGTTAGAATCAATCAATTAGTCAGTTAGTTAGTTAGTTAGTTGAAATAAAAGAATCAACAATTAGTTAAGAAGAAACTCAAGAACAACACCATCGTTGCTCCAGACAGAAACTTAGGCTACAAAGACCATAGAAAAACTCTATTGCAACCCCTTAAAAGAGGGATCCAAAACCACTAGAGGTGCGCTGGAGCAAAATTATTCGAACGTGTTGTCGACTGCTGTAAATATGACTAATCAATTGATCACGATACGACTAATCAATCGATCAAATCGATTGATCGATACGACTAATTCGTACTAGTACTGCAATCTAATTCGTAGCGCTAATTTGTACTAACTACTATCGATTATTGATCGATTCTCAACTCTAAAATACATCGTTTGCCGTTTCAGTTGGTACCAAACCGTAGGAGAAGAAGCCTACAGTCTCACTCATGTAGGTGTTGAGTATGGTGTTGATTCCAACTTTAGCTGTCTGGAAATTGTACAACACCACAACAAGCTTCAGAATGATCCTCCTGTCTCCTGTTTCTTCCAGCAACATGTTATCTTTGAGTCAAGGGAACCCACCTTGGATCTGTCTCATCCCCCATTCAGACATTTGTCTAACACTAGTTGCGTCCCTGTTCACTGTAATAGCATTGCCAACGGCGCGTTGTTTCATCGCCGTGGCCTCTTTGGTAGGTGTACCCTCAGGTATTTCTACAGGAGCTGTTAAAGGGTCATATTGACTACTTCTAACAAGGTAGTCATTTGTAGATAACTTAAATGCCGAATTCACAAGAACAACCTTTACCATATACAGCTCGTACATAAGCTGCATCTTTTCATAGAGCCCATAGTCAGCTTGAGTACTATCATGCCAAGATCCAGGACAGTTCAAGACACAAGCCCGGATCCTCCCATCTGGGCAGAAAACAAAGACACTGTTTATGTATGTAGCAGAAGTCCAACCTTTGTAGTATGGTTTCTGTTTGGTCCAGTCGCCAGACTGCTGGATATGCAGTTTAAGCCTGTCGCAAGCAGCCCACACTCTGTGTGGACCAAGCGCTGGATACTTTGCAGTAGTAGCATCGACGTATTGTTGAGTCTCTTCTTTGTTTGGCAAGCAAACCTTGGCAGCAGGATGATCTTGCAATGCACAAAGAAGCAGTTTGTGTCCAAATTTAAGCCACCTGTACATAGGAGAAGCTGTTAATCCAAATGCTATAGCAACTGCTCTTGCTGCTGATCCTCTGGTTTGGAACCAGAATAAAATAAGAGCAAGGCGACCAGTCACATTGAACTCTCGACGACACACAAAATTTTGTTTATTACTTAAACTTCTGGATCGATCCGGTCT
Organism: Pseudo-nitzschia multiseries; assembly: GCA_037355745.1. Lineage (NCBI taxonomy): Eukaryota > Bacillariophyta > Bacillariophyceae > Bacillariales > Bacillariaceae > Pseudo-nitzschia > Pseudo-nitzschia multiseries. Next base: position 7,278,607 of record CM074786.1, on the reverse strand, counting down.
TCTTATCAATAGTGTATTGATTGTAGAAAGACTCAAACAAATCTAGGAGCTCCCTGAATACAACGTGGTTGACTCCGCAGCAATTCAAAAGGGCTTGATCATTGCCCGATCGATAGAGATGCATGAAAGCAGATTGGCTGTATCTCTTAATTGCTATCCTCGGGGATCTACGGTCCCTTCTTTTCTTATCTTCCTCCCCAAGCAGTGGATTGTTGTAATCGGGGGTTAAGTAGTTGTCATAGTAGTATCCAAGAAGTGCTAACTCCAGGGCCATGGTGATTGTCGATTGTTGATTGCGTTTCGCGAAAGAGTGTTTCCCGAAAGAGTGTTTCGCGAAAGAGTGTTTGTTGTTGCCTGCTGCTGGAGAGCAATGTGAGTGTTTTAGCGAGGATAGCTACTACTAGTAATTCGTATCAATAGCTACTAGTAATTCATATCAGCAAAGCAAACCGATACGGTACATAGAAAATTCTGAAAATTCAACTGCCGGCCAGTCTTGAATACTTAACAGGCTTGCTTGCCAAAATAGGCCGGTAGGTGGCGCGGGTAGTGATTCAACAGAAGTAAACAGACAGTTACAGTTTCTTATTTAGAGATTCTAAATTCCAAATTTGCTCTGAGTGATAGTTAATAAAAAATATTCGTGTGTTGAATTATTCACTCAGGAATATTTTTTTATTACTCTGGTCGTTTATTACTTTATCACTGGTGGGAATCACTCATTACCGTACCGTATGTAATTCCGGCACATCATTCTAGACACCGGTACGGAAAGCAATGTCTTGCAAAAGTCTGATAGGTCTTTTCACCTTAACTAGCTTACAGTTACAGCTATCCTGTAAGAAAGATGAATCAAATGACTAACTTAATAATAGTTCGTCTCGTCATATTCAGCACTCAAATAATAGAGAACCAACTTCGGACGTAGTAAAGTTTTAGTAAATGATACAACAGCTTCTTTCATCTGTTTCTTTACAGGTAACAGCCAGGGTACGAGTACCATACTGTGGCCATTCTCACAATTTTTTGAACAGCTTCTTGCTGCCTTGAAAACAAGAACTGCTCAAACATACTTTCGGTAGTTATTGCAACACACATTCGAGTTGAGACTTTAGTACCGTACGGTACGGTACTATGTAGGATTATCATAATATTTGTATTCTTGTACCCATACTAGATACTAGTATGCCGAGAAATGAACAGAAGGGAAGGTATCACACTTAGGATCAGTAATAATATTTGTTTCTAATATTTCATTTTGCATTAATGAGGAGTGCTTGGCGGTGTTATCAAAAACACTTTTGCCACACCCGTTAACAAACTAGACAAAGCCTCTATTACACTTAGCCTGAAGTATATAATATACTCTCCTAGTTTCTTGCATGCGTTCTCATGACAGAGGCAACCAAATGGCCTTGTTTGAGGTCGTCGCATGATAGGTTAGGATGGTTGGCTGCTGTTACAGCTCTAGAATACAGCCCTTGCAAAGCAAAGTAATCAATTCTTGTGGCCGTTGGTTGCAAAATTGAGATTTTCTCTGTCTTTGTTCTGAAGTACTTCGTATGCTCTAATAATTAATTTCCCCATCCAATTCGCCGCCTTTAGTTGTGATAGAATCGTTTGGTGGGTTTTCTTTGATTCACCTCTCTCTCTCTCTATTTTTGCGTCCGTAACTCACGCAGCCCTGTTACATTGGATATGAGTAGGTCTGTTTTTCCCTGTTCATTCGATTCTAAACGACCACCTGTAAACCCCGTCGGAACATGCTCCTACTCCTCGTCGAGATCTTCAAAGAATTCGACAACGGAAAAAGTCCCGACCCAGTGGTACTGTTCTCGGGTTTCCATCGCCCCACGATAACGCTTGACCGCAATCACACCGTCTTTGGCAAAGAGCAGACCCTTGGGGCCCTCCACAAATTCACGACATCGTCTTGTTTTCGTCACCACCAGTTCCGACTCGTCCAGGGGATAGGCTTGCTCCAGCTCGGCGAGCTGGCCTTCCACTACCTTTTTCTGTTCGACGCACGTCGTCATCTTCCGCAGGCTTGCTACCCTCCCCAGGAGTCCCTTGGATTCCGACGAAAGGGTCGCCAGCTCGTCCCCGAGCTCGTTCCAGCGTTCGGTCAGCTGCTGGTGGCGGCTCCGAGCCCGTTCAAAGGTCACCTCGTCCTGGATCCAGCACGAAGTGATAAAATAGATGCGTTCCGCCGGCAACTCGACGTCGTTTCGCTTGGCCCCCTCGGGAAAATCCAGGAAAAAACGGAGGCCGTATTGCTGGGCTTGAAAGTTCTGGACCTCACAGCCGTAGGCCCCCTCGGTAACTTTTATGGTCTGCAGGCCCTCCGACGAGACAAACGTCGGATCGTTGAGGGGCTCGACGGCCTTGATCGATGCCGAGTTCGACGACGATCCCCTGAGCAGGCGCTCCTTGGTCATGTCGTAGTCGGCACAGGACTCGTTGCAAAACTCCACCTCCAGCGGAAATCCGAGCTTGGCCCCGGAGGCCGCCCACTCCGGGGGCATGGCCGTCCCGGGAATTCGTCCCACCGAAACCTGGAGCCCGCACTGGGCGGTTTGGATGCGGGAGAGAAAGGCCTCACGGCTTCCGACGGGGGAGAGCGAGAGGGCGAGTACCGCGTTGGGTGCGGTTTTTGGAACCCAGCCGAGTTGGAACAGGTGTGTCCTCACCGTTGCAATCGTCATCATCATTGCAATCAACCGAACCAGGGAATCGCCCCGATTCGTTCGTCTCGATCCGACACTCGAGAGGACTCGTCCTCTCGGAAACAGCAAAAGCAACGGTAGCATAGTCCTCGGCATTTTGTTGCAATTCGAGAAAACTCACAAGCTTTCCTGTTCAACTGTCGGTCGAAGGCTTTTCAGAAGGAGTTGCAATGGTTAACTCTGGGTATGGGCACGTGTTGGTTGCGCGTACGGAACTGGTATGTATCTTTGCTATTGTGTGTCTCCCATTGTTTGACATTCTTTCAGCTTTCTCGAAAGTTCACAAGTTTGAAGAAACGTTTTTGAGAAAGTTTTGGTTCAGCTTCCGATGACGACATCGTCAATTTCAAATTATGGATAAGAATTTTACCACTTATGTCAGTATCCTACGGTATGTATGATAGAGTTTACTCGTATCATACCGAAAATGAGACACGAGTTCGACATAAGGCCCGACACGAGACCAGACAGTCAGAATCGAGAGAGGCGAGCTCCATCCCAGAAAGTGGAAACAATCTTGTTCGATGATAATGCATTGGAGAGAATGAAACTCTAAAAATAATACTTTCAACTCAACAATAAGCTCGTGATCGCATACATAAACTATGGCGTACTGGCACAAAGTGAGCACAAGAGCGCACACCAACCCCCATGAAAGAAATCCCGTTATGTCCCTCAAAATGATAAGAGTCGTCCATCTTTTCCTTTCCTTCCCAGTAGTGACTCGTGCCTTCTCGTGTGGCAACAACGATGGGATCCTCCCGAGCAAAACAGTTTGCAAACACCAATGCCTAGCAACTTCAACACCACCAGCCATTACCCATTTGAATGCGGAACCATTGGGCCAACATCAACAAGAAGGGGTTTCGAGGCGAGACGCCATCGCTACTGCGGCATCCGCAGCATCGGCATTTACCAGCGGAGTAGCAACAGCCGAGGTCACGTGGAGAACCTTTGTTCGGGATGCGCGAGTTGCACTGGCCACCGAACCGGCATCTTCGTCCACTATGGGTGCCATTTCCCCGTCTGTTCTCCCCTCCTGTACGATGGAAACCATCGAGGCCGGAAAGGCCGCCATCATCGACAACTGGTTGACGCCGGAGGAAACCAGGGCACTCTGCGAGGACGCGAGGGACTGTTTCCGGGGGGGGGCACTTCACCAATTTTATCCTGTCCCGAAATCCCAAAAAGGCCGACAAATTTGCCAACGACCGATGGATTATGCCTTCCTTTGCCTCCTCGCAGGGAGTGAAAGACGGGCCCTTTGTCGATCCGGCTGTGGGAAGCCTGCCCGTGCGGGAATCCCTCAAGCGAAAAATGGCCGCCGTCAAGGCATCTCTGGCAAGCGGACTGACCGATCGGCCCACACTTTCGAACGACAATGCCCAAACCCATGAAATGGAATACCTGCGTTATGGGGCCGGTGCTTTGCTGAACCGGCACACCGACGAGCACCACCTGGAACTCAAGCGTCCCCACGGATCCTCGCTGCCCCTCAAGGCAAATGCCTCCCGTCGATCCATCACCTGGTTGGTCTACCTGAACGATGACTGGACGACTGCCGACGGTGGCGAGCTACGGCTCCACGAGCGTGCCCACGAGTCGGTCGTTCCGGTCGGTGCCCGGAACAGAAACGACCTGCAGGTCGGGTGGCTCCGGGCGATCCCCGAAGCGGAACTGGGCGAACAACCCGTCTTTCTAGATCCCTTTGGCAAACAACCTGACGGACGCGTGGACCCCAACGAATCCTGCCTTCTCTACACCTTTGACGGTTCCAATTCGCGGCGGCGGGAACTCTCGAGGCAACCCTTTGCCAACGCGGCACTCTACCTGGGAGGAGGCGACGCACTGGCACGAGGTTTCATGGTGGACTATCCGGTCGACCGTAGGCGCTTTCACCTGATCGATGCTCCCAAGAGTCTCGTGGCGGAGTTGGCCAAGACCAGGGCGCCCCCCCACGGGGAGGACCGCGGGGAAAAGTATCGCGACGTTCTTCCAAAGGCCGGTACACTGGTCCTGTTTGATAGCGTTTCCCTCCCCCACGAGGTCCTCACGACGAATCGAGAGCGGTTTGGTGTGCAGGGGTGGTTCCACGAGATGATCGAGCAACCCGTGTAAACGGGAGAAAACGAACCGGCCAGGGTCAAGAAATCGGATTGAAAGGAGTAGAGACATCGACTGGGCGGTGAAATCGTTGGACGGAGGCGATCCAAAGCAACATTTTGCGCTACCACAGCATAATTGTTTGATCGTGTATGCAGAGTCGAGTTCCACAAAACGCACCATCGACAGAAAACGCAAGGCTGTAGAACTCTACATTTGACATGCTTCATGGTATGTGCCTGATTGGATGAATCTGATGCGTCTACCGCTACAGATGCCTCTGAAGTTCAGTTCTAGCACCAAATGGATTGTATTCCATCGTGATATTGCTAGGAGTGCATCGCCATCCACATCTTCTTTTGTGTCACGCTCTACAGTATTATGCTATGCTATGCCATAAAGTGCTTGTTGCAATCATTGCGATTGGCAAATATTTGGAGAATAGGCCGTGCTCCTTTAATCACCAGTCTAATTTTGATACATTGGATTATCTTGAATACGCGGTCGGTTTTCAACCTCAACGTAGAATCTTTTTAGTTGGCGTTGGCGTTGGCGTTGGCTTCGGATTTATTTTCAGTACTGCATCGGAAACCAGCCTCGAACAAATGGACTCATGACAGTGATGCGCATAGAATCCGCGGCGAATACAGAAACCGAAACAAAAACGCGAAATCTAAAGTACGTACATGTGCATCTTAAAATCATTATAACAACCCTTTATGTCGTTATTATTGATCTGATACACCTACTGGTTTTAGTAGCATAGACTGGGTCTTCCAACGAAAGCATAGATAGCAGAATTTGAAAAATTGATCGCCGGACAATATCTCACTCACGTGAGAACTTTGTTCGGAGAAAACGCTAAGTCTTATTCTTTTCGGCGTAGCCAGACTTCATTAAACGCAAATCAATGGAGAGGGCCTACAAACACAGAAAATAATCGATTCTTCTCGTAGCGCGGAGCGAACCAGGTCAACTACACCTCACGACGATTGATTTTCATACAGCATCGTACCGGGGGATTCCAGTTCTCGGCGTCAGTTAGTACGTAGCGTCCTGCCGTGCTCGCTGCGCCTAGCCTGTGCGTTTTTGTTTTGCTTTTGCGGATGACTTGACTACACGTAACGGACTGCGCGAGCGTCCACTGTCGAGCTCAGAAAGTGGTTGGTTTCTCGCGTTTGGTCAATGGTCTGTTTCGTCCACCGTTGGTTTCGGTTTCCGTTCGATCTCGAAAGCTCCGAGTGACCACCGTGTTTGTCCCGTGTACGTCCACCATCGGTCGTTTCCGTCCTCTGCCGGTCCGGTAACGACCGCCCGGAGGGAAATTGGTGGTTGGGCATTAGCATTGACATTCCTATTCGTGGCATCGCCACCATCGTTGCCACCTTGGTTCTCGTCGTCGTCGTCGTCGTCGTCAACGGTCGCTTTCGCTGCTTTCAGGACAATCCCGTATTGGTAGAGGGGTCCGCCCAGGACCATGGAGTGGTATTCGCCGTTCTCGCCTCCCAGATCGAGGGGAGTTCGCCTCGGGTCCTTGGCCCCCCACTCGCTCATCTCCTCTTCGGCAAAGGAGACACGGTCGCACCGTCCCTCGCGGATGGCCTTCATCTCGAGCAGGGCCGCTTCGTCGAGCCTCCTTCCGCACCAAGAGGCATCGAACCAGGGAGACTTGACACAGGAAAAGACAATCTCGCAACCGTGTGTGACAACCAGCCTCCGGAGGCAGTCCTCTCGGTCCGCCTCCCACAGCGGAAGATAGGTCCGGACGCCCCCGCCGGGAAGGAGTTCGCAGCACTCCTTGATGTAGTTGTCGCTGGAGTTTTCAATGTCTACCAGGTCCATGTCTCCCGTCGCAATGACCTGGATGCCGACATCGTCCCGGAGTTGCCGGATGGCGTCCACGTAGGCATCGCGGTAGGAAGAAGAGGCCGGGAGCACCATGGTGCGCAGGTCCAGGCCGAGGGAATCGGCCTGGGCTCTCATGAGGGCCATCGGGTGGGCCTCAAAGTCGGCCCTGCTCTCGGGCCGAAAGACCACCAGGTCCGTGACCTCGAGGGACGGATCCTCCCAGCACGTCAGGAGGGCGAGGTTGCAATCCTTGCCGCCCGTCCAGGAGATGCAACATCGTTCCGGAGGGGGATCCAGTGCGAGGGGTTGGTCCGCTCTCGTTTTCGTCATGTGTGTGCGTGTCGGCACGAAAGGATGGCAGTTGGATTCGAAATCGGGATGTGGATTGACCGACCGATGCAACTGATACCGAGTCACGCTGGTTTCCTTCGATGGATGCCCACGTAACAAGGAAGAAAGTAGCGTACAAGGACAACTTTTGGATAACGGAGAGTATCCTTTTTTCTCGTCGGATGAAAGGAGTACGAGTAAGTCTTACCGGTATCACAGGAAACATTACTTCTAATTTTGATTTTTTGGTTGACTGTTGGATCTCAAAATCATCAACCATCACCACAATATTCTCGTCGAGCGTTTTCTTTAGCACGTTCTTCATTATTTATGTGGTTGCGCTTATTAGTCTTAAAAAAGTACGAGTACGGTACGTACGGTACTCGTACGCACCAGCTAAGACTTACCTGTACGATAGCAGTTCGCGCCCAAAACTTGTATCTATCGTCTGACTGGATACTGGATACTGGATATTCGTATCCTATGATACATACCGTACTTATCCAGGTACATACATTACGGATATCGTCCGTCATTCTACCGTACACTATTCGCGAATCAATCATCACGAAAAGGAAAAACCTTCATCAATCATAAAAATCAACCTGCTTAAAAAACAATACAAGTAATGAAGTACCGTACGAGTACGAGTACTCGTTGTACCGGTACGAGTCTTACCGGTAGTAATAATACTCCGTACTTCGTAATACTTCTAATAATCCAACCCTCCATGGAAGTCAACAATCGTCGATCCTTTCTTTACCTATTCATTCAACGGCAAGAAGGAGGCATCACATACCAGTACCGTAGCTCTACCATCGACTTGGAATTCCGTACCACAGAGGCAGACCTCGGACTCCGCTCGCAAAATCGTACCACCGTGCAACCCTCGAACAGACTAGATGACCACGGTGATCGATGAGACCAACGACGAGATTGGGACGGCCACCAATGGCACGACCACTTCGGCCGGTGATGCTGTTGCTTCCGCGGGAGCCGTTCCGTCTTTGTTCCTACCACAGCCACGGGCACTGTCACGGTCACTGCCCCCCGAATCGCCGACGACGGCGACGACGGCGGCGATGAATCCATCTCGAAACGAGCCACCAAGAAATACCGCAACGGGGAAACCGAAATTGCCACCCAACAATTCGGATCTGATGAACCGGCTTCGGAATTTCTTGCCCCAAATGCAATCGGCGAATCAAGAATTGTTGTCCAACCCGTTGGCATCGTTCGACGGGACTCTCCTATCTTCCGGACAACAACAACAACAACAAATACAACAAGCGAACCACTCGATTCGACTGGATGCAGATTTGAAGCTGGACGAGGACAGTGACAGCGATGACGACGACGGTGACGACGAAACCCGCCGTTCCAGCCCATTGATTCGAGAAGTTGGTGCCGATGACTCGGCACCCGTCGCTGCAAATGAATCCACTGCCAGCGAAACCTCAAACCAGACAACGGCTTCTTCTTCGGAAGCCGCGACGACTCCTACCATTCAGCTGCAGTTTAGCCTCGGTGCCATGTCCGAAAATCCGCTGATGAAACTCTTGGTGGGAGACGACGACAGTGATGACGACGACGACGACGACGATAGCGATTCCGACAGCGACGGCATGGAGGCGGCCCGGCTGCAAACCGTGTCGAACCTGTTGCGGCAGGTGCCCGCAGACAACAAGGAGTCTGCGTCCTCCGGGGCCAAGCCGCAATCCGTGATCCGGTTGTCGGGTGGGGAAGCGACGGCAACAGCAACATCAACCGCGGGGACGAAATCTAAATCCAAATCGTTGATCACCGAGCTGTCGTGAAACCGTTGTACGGAAGATTGATTCGAAACACTTGGGATACTGCTACGATACGAACCCACCAGGAATGGTTTCGAGTAGGTTCTGTCGACCAATTCGATATAGTGCTTGCTTTGGATTATCTATTGTGTAATAGGAGTGATATATTCAAAAACTATGAATCGAATGCAGGCGTGCATGTTTGTACGCGTCGATTCGGTGTTCGATGAGAGATTGCTGTTCTGCTCTTTTGCCATTATTGATTTGCTCACTCCCAAACCCAACCGACACGGATATTTTTCCTACCGGGCCGCCGGTCGGGCGGC
>CM074786.1:7098462-7268981 GCA_037355745.1 Pseudo-nitzschia multiseries | reverse complement strand
AAAGTCCCCGCAATACCGGAACTCGGTCAGAATTCCGGCAACGTTGAAGAGTCCCCACATGCCGCCCGTCGTTTCCGTCACGTCCTTTTTCACCGTGATGGTCCCGTCCTTGAGCGCAATCCCACCACCGTTGTTGGATTCTTCGATGCGGGCCTGTAGGTAGTATCGGTCCGTTTTCCCGGGCGTCTCCGGGTCGGACGCCGGAAAGACAACGTCCATGCTGAAGAGCAGGTAGTCCAGGTCGTCCTCGTTGGAAGTCTCGCGGTCCCAGCCCCATATTTTGGTGATCTTGATGTCGTTGTCGGCACCGCCACCGGCACTCGTGTCGTCTTCGGCTTGGACAAGACGCTCGGAATACCCGTCCGCTTTGAGCAGGAGCGTGAGTTTTCCGGAATAAAAGGTCTTGGGTCCCGGAGCTCGGCCGTCGTCGCCGTTGTTGTTGTTCTTCGTCTTGGGATCGGGCTGGCTGGAAAACCGATACGAGACCGTCCACGTCGATCCTTCAAGTCGCGTGACGACGGTGGGAACGGATGCCTTGTCGGATGCCGAGACGGGGGATGCCGTTTTTGGTTTTGTCGCTCGGAGGTTGTCTTCCAGAACACTCGCTTCTTCCCGCAGCTTGCGGGCCTTTTCCAATAGGTCGTCGTTGTTGCTGCTGCTGCTGCTGCCGCTGTTCGTATTGTCGTTTTGCTGGTTGTAAAGCTGGGTGGAGAAGAATCCAAACGGCGGCGGCACCCTCGATTGTTGTTGCGGTGCCGCTGTAACAGTAACAGTAACAGTGGGGACGACGATGTTGCTGCAACTGCGACCGCTCGAGCGACCGACCACGGCGGAAGTCTTTGTTGTTGTTGTTGTTGTTGTTGTTGTGGGAAACCTCACAACAAATGCGCTCGATGCCCCGATGCTGCTGCCGATAATCGTCAGCCACGCCGCGATCGCGAGGACGGATGCCCACGAGGAGAGAAACGCCAGCCTCCGAATAGGTTGTTTCCTTGTCGTCATCGTCGTTGATTCGGATCCGCCATTCATCGAATGCGGTGTGTCTGATGTCATGGTCGTTTAGCGCAGTGATTGTACGGTAGAGCAGGGATAGGTTTGTAGTTGTAGGACACGACACCGGACGCTAGTGCTACGGTACGGTAGAATGCGCAGACAGTCATGGCGGTGTTCCTTGGTCTCGATAATTGGGTCTCTCCCTTGCGGGGCCAAGGGCCGAGTGTTACATTACTACGAAGTATCATTGGTTTTTGCTATTTTTGAGAAACACTTCTCCAACAAAGGAATGAGACGTCACTCGTGCGTTTCGACTTAGATCGATTGAATCGAATCGATTCATTCGGTCACGAGTGCTACCGGTATCCAAGACTCATTCAGTTGTCGATGAGAAGATCCGGATCTGGCCCCGGGACGGAACGACGAGTTCGGGTTTTGGCGCGGATGGTGACACCTCGCACTCTTTCTGTGCGGTGTTACATAAGACTACGAGTAATTACAACACCGTACGAGACGATACGGTACGAGTACAATACGGTACCGTAATTACTCTTCGCGTATTATTTTCACAGAACACGATGGTTGCCGGGACCGCAAGCAAACCGAATGCGGAAATATAGGTACAGTATCACCAAAGCTACTCCGAGTGATTTCTCGCTGTCAACAAAGAGCACCACGGGTGGCAGGCGTGTTAAGTATGCTTCGGATGTGACGTGGAAACCAAATTTATCTTGAGAGGAGAGCGAATCCCTCCAGCCCCGAAAGGGTTTCCGGATCCCTTCGGGATTGTGACGCCGCCAACCACCCACCGGCCAAGACGTGCCGATTCCTTCGTACCGCGACAACACGACGAATGGAAGGCAGTCCGCGTCGCTCAAAGCGAGGACACAATGGTGCGAAACAGAAACGGTGAACTATAGTGCTGGTGGTGCCGAAACGATACTATGAATATTCTTCCTTGCGAGAAGAAGTTGCAAATCATCATTATTATTGTTATATAAATTATTATTATTATCACACCCGTAGAAGTAGCACTAGTCCTACTTTGCAGTCTCGAACAAATATGTCACTCGGCGACAACGGTACAAAACGAACGATCCAATGATAGACAACGCAGAAAGGGGAGATATGCATGTATACAGCATGAATAGATTATACATTGAAGTAACAACTTGAAAAACTACGACAAGGAATGTTCATGAAACCAATGGATTGATTTCGATGATTGCAAACCGAATTCAGAATGCAGGGATTGGCAGTAACGGTTTTGAACTCACTGTTTGCTCACACCCGCGTTTTTCGTTGGGCCTGGATGTACTGCGTGGATTGTACGATCAGTGCCACGCCTTTCTGAATTACCATCTTTCTCCACTCCGTCGATTGAGGATAAAAGGCGTACTTCAGAAAGGGCGATCGGTACGAATACGGCTCGGTCCTTCTTTCCCTGGATTCCTTGGCTTGTTGCTGGACCATTTGGTAGAGCTTGTTGTCTAGTATCAACCCCCGTCCAACCAAAATCGATGGCAAGGTTCCGAATTCTTGGAACATGAAAACACCCGATTGCTTTCGGTCGCGGTTGGATTCGTGGAGCAATCGCACATAGACATTTGCCAGAAAGTCGAGAAGCACGCCGGAGACAAATTCGTAACCAGAAAAGGCTTCGGACGTAGTCATTGCGTTCTCGCTCGTTACGCTATAGGCAGTGGTCAGATGGTCTCGGAATTCGGTTGTTGGGGCCCCGGCATCGCCGGCTCCGGTATCCGGTGCTCTGTTGCGTGCCAGGTAGTGAACCGAATCTTCGCCAAACGGGCCTAAACCGGTGTGGACGTCGATCCACACCAGCGAGGCCGAATCGCGAAAGAATTCCGGGTGGTCTTGCACAAAAAAGTCAAACAGTCGACGGATGGATGGCTGCCATTCTTGGCCGCCGTAATTAAGTCCCTCTGGATGGTGGTACTGTCCTGTAGGGCGGTAAGCCGTGATGTAGGTATAGCAGTGTGTTAGATCGGACGCCTACAGAGGCATCCGGTACATCAATCAATGTTTGCCACGGGGCTTGTGGTGGGAAGAGAAAGCAACACGGCGCACTTACCGGACACTAATGCTCGTTTCAGTTTCGTCATGCCGTATTGTCTGATGGCCGGAATCGCTTTCGCAAAGTATCCAATAGTTCCTTCGTACAGTGACAGACTTGGATCCTCTTCACCGCTGACTTTGTTCACTTGGGGGACGAACAAATAACGGAAATCATCGTATCCCGCAATGTTCGGATCCCGTTGGGCCACAAACTCGTCGAACGAACGGTACGCTCCGTGGCCATTTTTGTTGCCATTGCTCGTTTTCTCGTCCGCGATTACGATGCAATTACGATTCAAGTCGACATTGTTTTCGTTGAATCTTCTATATTGTTTCATCCCGACAGGATTCACGGCATGCACCAGCACAAAAGTGGGTCGTTCTTTCAGAATATTTGGAATGGCACTCTCGCTATCTCCCGAAAACAACATTTCCAGCAGAGCCAATTGGATGGCACTCCCCGCGTACCCTTCGACACCATGGACGCCGGAAGAATGAACGATAGTGCCCAGGTCTCTTGAATTTCCCGGAATGATTGCAATATCCAGTGTCAACGCCGTCTTCTCGTCACCCACCGGGGTCACCGGCAATGAGAAGATACTCACATTCGAAGAGTAGTTCTTCTTTAAGGACTCCACTGCATCGTGGAATTTTTGCCTGGCTTCTTCGTAGTCGGAAGAAAAGAGCTTGCACGGGTCTTGAAAAGTGTAGCGAAGATTCTTGCTTTCGCTCTCGTCTAGAACCCCAACACCGCTCCAATCGATGTGGATCGAGGGATCTCTGTTGCAAGGCGTCCAGTCGTAGTACTGTCGTTTGAACAGGTAACAAATGGCTATGCTTGCCACGACAGGGATGACGGCGAGCGAAACAAAATAAGTAGGCATGTTTGTCAATTGTCAATGGTTTCAGATCAATGGCTAAATCTACTTTGGACAACGGAGCCTGTAACGGAGTCCCCGAAAGCAAGTTTTAGAGGTTTTTCTTTGACTTTCTACACCAGGATCTTACAAGTACCGGTATTGTACCGGTACGTACGGAATTCCTAGTAACACCTGTCCGGCCCGGCAATTAAAAAATCCTTCCTGCAAAAAAACTCCTGTAATGAATTTCTACACGAATTCACGTACAAAATACCCCTCAAACCCTCCTGACCTTCTTGGTGATGATAATTAAATAACCCCAGCACTACTATAATGTTGTTGTCATGGGTAGTCCACCCTTCCTTATTACCAGACTTACTGTCAGTGAATTTCTTTCTCTTCCTCGTGCCCTTTGTTGTGTTTAGCCACAAGTCATAGTCATTGTAACAGAAAATCAATGCAAATACTTCATTGCTTGGGGTGAAAATGCTACTGATTGTTGTTCTGAATGATTTTTCTTTTGAAGTCTATCTGTTTTGGTGTCATCCCTCCAAGAATTCTTTTCATGAAGTATTGGAATTCCGGTGATTTTTTCCACCAATAGTCTTCGTCCAATTGGTACCTATTTTCAGAGTTCATGTTTCCGGTGTATGTTATTAGAACCGTTCCTGGGAAACTATCTGGTATCTGGTTGTTCCATTTATTGTCTATGTGTCAGTGTTAAGAAGACAATTGTGTTAGAAATAATGATGAAAGAGTGTATACTGGCAATCATTGTATTGCCGGTTCTTACCTTTGTAGTTTTTCCTGGCAAGAGTTTGAGCATTGTGCTACATGTAGTGATTGTTCAGCAAAAAATTCCACTCCACTTTTGATCCTTGATATTGATCGTATTTGGTATTTCATTGTTATTCCCTAGTTTTACAATTCTCACGATCCTTGACTCTACAAATGGTTTGCGGGGCGGGAATTTCATATTCCTGAATGATGTTTCTTTGACGTACCGGGTAATGTTTTGTTTCATGTTATAGTCATTGGTCTGTTTTGTTGTAAATAGAGTATCGCTGTTGATACTGTTGGGGGTTCTATCTGTTTGGCTATCATTTGTGTTTGTTTGGTCACTTCCCGATGCACTGCTGGTTGGGCTGTTTGTTGTATGTGTAACAATGGTGGTACCCTGCACCAAACTGCAACTTTATTGTACCATTATTTCTTTGTTGAATGGTGAACAGGAACTTACCGTTTTTGCATTTGATTGTTTTGGCGCGCTAGTTTCTTGATAAAAGTGTTGTTTTGGAGCAAGCGTTTGGAATGTTTTTTCATTTATTGTTGTAAATAGCCGTGGTAAAATTATTACTTGCTGTAAGTGCTTGATTTACTGTGTTCCAGGAAGTGCTGTATCACTAACATTATTTCTTGTATTGTTGCACTTGTGAGGGTGGTTGTACTGACACCCGCCTATCTTTTGTTCACACATGCTCTAATAATCAGGAATGAGGTGTCCTGAAAATTTTGGCGCGGACCACAACATTGTGGTGTTCCAAACCCTATCAATCCGTAGGTTCCATGGATAATCGTAGCCCAAATATTGATTCACGTATTTATTGTTTTTCCATTTTCTGCAACAGCGTTGCAGGAAGTGGCCTTTTTGTTTTATTTGGGGAACATCAAACAACTTGAGGAATTTTTCGAAATAGTGCAATGGGGTTACAGCGGCCCCCCTAATTAGAATTGCATGTCTTCACGTTCATTGATTCACGTATTTGTCGTTTTTCCATTTTCTGCACTGGCGTTGCAGGAATGGATCTTTTGGACCAACGGATTTTTTCTGCAATCGAGTTCTCATTTTGACGTCAGGATGTAGTACAAGTACTACTTATCATGTTTTTTTTTTCATTTTCTGCAATGAGTGTTGCAGGAAATGGTCTTTTTGTTGTATTTGGGGAACATTGATAAACTTAAGGAATTTTTTGGAATTGTGCAATGGGTTGCAGCAACCCCCCTAATCTCAATCCCATATCTTTATGTTCATCAATTCATGTATTTTTCGTTTTTTCATTTTCTGCAATGGTGTTGCAGGAAATGCCCTTTTTGTTGTTTTGGGAACTCGTGCAATGGGGTTGAAGCTACCCCCCTAATTACAATTGCATGCCTTCATGTTTGTCTATTCACACTTTTTTGTTTTTTCATTTTCTCCAATGCCGTTGCAGGAATGGATCTTTTGGACCAACGGATTTTGTTTCCCACAATTGAGTTGTCATTTTGACACCCAGATGTAGTACAAGTACTACTTATCATAATTTGAATCATACTAATTGTACCTTTAAAAAAGTGGCTGGGTTTTAATCCATAGTAATTCATCTCAAACATGAGAAATCTGAATACCTGCAATGCTGTTGCAAGAATTGAAAGATCTTTCAAAGTTGCAGGTTTTCTTTCTGAAATCAGTTTCCCGTTTTCATTTACGTCACCCATCACCGGTTTTTGAGATCTGGTTTTTCCATTGTTTCCTATCATTCTTGTCCGGTTAGGTTTTTGTTGTCTGCTTTAATTGGTTGAAAGTTTTTGAATGATTTACCGATCAAATGTTTGTTCATAATGGAGGATAGTGTTTTTTCCTCAATCATAATTCCAATTATTTTGAAACAAACAAAGATCTTGTTTCTGGACCAACTTTTTCACATCGGATTCTACAGTCTTCATATCAGGTTCAACATAAGCAATGACAGCCTCTCAAAGACATAATAAACGTCAAACCAAATCTCCATCTGATGTTGCTTCACAAGTTACTATCCTAGACAATGATTCTCAAGCAGCCGGAACAAAAAATCATGACGTGCCACCACCAGTAAAGAAGAGCTGTAAATCCCCACTTCCATCAAACGCTGTATCTACAGTTATTACCCAACCCGATTTTCCTGATGAAGCTTCTGAGACAGCGGCAAGAACAAACAAAGTACCTGCTGTTCTTACCCAAGTAGAAACTTTTTCTGGTGAATCTTTTGAGACAGCGACAAGAACAAATGCAGAAGTTGGTGTTCAAGCTCTCCCAGAGGATGATTCTCCAGCAGCTGGAACAAAAAATGGCTTACCACCACACCAAAGAAGAGTTGTAATTCCTAAGCTCCATCAAAGGTCGCACCGGAATACATTTCCCAAGATGATGATGTTCCTGAAGAAGCTTCCAAGACAGCAGCAAGAACAAATGAAGTACCTGCAGTTCTGAACCAAGAAGTACTAGGAAGCGTTTCTGATGAATTTTCTGATGCAACGCAAAAACTGAACGCAGAAGTTGGTAATCCAAAAGCAAACACCCAACAAAGGAAACCTCCACCTATTTATCTAAAAGTGATAATAATAATAATATACTTATTTAAGTAACCTTAACCACCGAAGGTGGATCTAAACTACTCAGTCTGTATCCAGACTTTAACGTCGCCTCAATCGAAGAGAGTTTAAGCCCCAAGTTGTAGAACGACAAATTTTTCAAACGAATCCTGAAAGCAAGCAGGGAGGGTACAAAAAAGCAAACTGATGAAAGGTGCCCGAGCCAACAATCATACAGTAGGAAGGGATACACATAGGACTCAGGCGGGCTGGTCCTACGGTATGTGGGATGGAAGAAGACAGGGGCCATGGTCTTGAAGGAAGAAGAACAGGGCGGGCGGGAAGGGAGGGTACAAAGAACAAACTGATGAATGATGCCCCAAGCAGAAGCCGAACAGGAGTCAACTGCCAACAATCATACAGTAGGAAAGGTATACACATAGGAAGCAGCGCCACATGGCACCACTCAGGCAGGCTGGTCCTACGGTATGTGGGATGGAAGAAGACAGGGGCCATGGTCTTGGAGGAAGAAGAACAAGGTGAGGGAGTTTGGGTAGTGGAGGTGCGTTTAATCTGAAGGCGTCCGCACCTCCGTCATTGAGTTGTTCGATCGAATAGGGTTTTTTCGATGGTATTTGCCACCGACAACAGTAAGAGTTTTGATCGAATTCGCCGCCGACAAGGGTAGGGTTAGGGTTGGGTTAGGGTTGATCTGGAGTCTTCCGCACCTCGGTTGTCAAGTTGTTCGATCGATTGATTTGCCGCCGACAAGGACAGTAGCAAGGGAGAAATCTTCCGCACCTCGGTCGTTGAGTGAGGAGGTTTTCGGTCCGATCGAATTTGCTTCGCCGCAGGAAGGGCATAGCGCCACACTGCTTGGTGGAAGAAGCAAGAGATCGGGTAAAGAAATGGAAGCCCCTAAGTGGAATTCAGTTGGTGGAGGGGCACAGGGGCCATGGGCTTGGAGGAAGAAGGACAAGGCGGGCTGTACACTGGAGGGGTCCTATGTAGGATGGGAACCATAAAAGAACAACACTTAGGGGCCCAGGGTCATTGGCGTCGCAATCGAGTTTCAAATCTTTCGCACCTCAGTTGGTCTTGGAGGAAGAAGAACAAGGCGGGGAACTTTCGATCAAACTTGCCCCCGACAACAGTAGGAAGGGATACACATAGGACGGGCATAGCGCCGCACTGCTTGCTTGGTGGAAGAAGCAAGAGATCCTACGGGAAGTAAATGGAAGCCCCGAAGTGGAATTCAGTTAGTGGGGGGCACAGGGGCCATGGTCTTGGAGGAAGAAGAACAAGGCAAGCTGTACACTGCAGGGGTCCTATGTAGGATGGGAACCATAAAAGAACAACACTTAGGGGCACAGGGTAATAATATGTAGGCTGGAACTTGAAGTTCGACCTGTGAGACCTCTCTTATCTCACAGGGAACACTTGAAGAACAGGGTGGAACACTGGAAGGAGGCCCCTATGTAGAATCGGGCTCTAATCGAAACCACTTAAGAACCAATGGGCTGTAGGTGTGAAAACAGATGCCAGCTGTAGGGCACACCTGAAAGGTATATGTGGGAAGGAGGGCCTAAAGCGGAAACACTTAGGAACCATGGGCTATAAGTGAAGTCGCACTTAAAGGTCAGGAAAGGAACAGAACGGAACTTGAAGTTCACCTGTGAGACCTTTCATATCTCGCAAGAGACTTGAAGAATCAGGTGGTACACTGGAGGGTCCTATGTAGAATCGGCCTCTAATCGAAACTGCTTAGGAAGAGGGCTGTAGGTGTGAAAACAGATGCCAGCTGTAGGGCACACCTGAAAGGTATATGTGGGAAGGAGGGCCTGAAACAAACACACTTAGGGACCAGGGGCCATAAGTGAATTCGTACTTAAGGGTCAGGGAAGGAACATAGCGGATCTTGAAGTTCGACCTGTGAGACCTCTCTTATCTCACAGGGAACCCTTGAAGAACCGGTGGGACACTGGAAGGAGGTTCCTATGTAGAAATGGGCTCTAATCAAAACCATTTAGGAACCGAGGGTCTGCAGGTGTGACAACAGATGCTAGCTGTAGGGCACGCCTGATAGTATATGGAGGAAGGACGTCACAGGGCCTTAGGCGAAAACACTTAAGGAACAGGGGCTATAAGTGAAGTCTCGCTTAAAGGTCAGGAAAGGTACAGAAGGGCACTTGAAGTGCACCTGTGAGACCTCTCTGATCTCACAAGAGACTTGGGGGAGAAGCTCGGAAACACAAAGTGGTAGCGCATCGCGAAACCGAGCGAAGAAGGAGCTTTGTGGGGTTAGTACTCATCTACAGGATCCAGCGTAGGTAGAAGTAATACTGGATTCAGTGTAGAAAATTAGTGTTGGTTTGCAAGCCCAACGACCAGCACCGTGACGACGACGACCGACAATGGTGAATTGGCAACCACAGAGGCCAAGGAAAGCGCCAATCGACCAAGCTGATAGCAAAATCAAAAAGGCCGGGTCTTGGTTAGTATGTGTAGGGCCTGGTGTCGGGTGTGGCGGTGGAGAAGTGGGCAAGATATGGCAGGGGAGATGTGTGTAGAAATCTACGTGAGTTTAGTACTGAAACATCGGAAATTTGGAACGTCGGACAAAGTTGCTCGAGAGCAAAATTGTATTTATCTAAAAGTGATACCTTCTCTTTCAGAAGAAAATTTAGATTACCAAAATCACCAGAGGTCTGTGAAAAAGAATCTTTGATCGGCACTGAATGGTCAGATGTATGCAAATATGGAGTTTGTGGAGGCCTTAAGTTCGGATGTTTCAACCTCTTTTACTCAATTGATGACCAAGGTTTCCATTGTATCCAAAATTATTCAATCAGAACCCATTCCCAATTTCAGGAAGAAGCCATCTACTCCATCTCCAACAAAGAAAAAGAGAGAGAAAAAAAAGAGAGAGAGTTCAGTGAGTATGTTTGGTCCTATACCTCATCAAATAGACGTGATGGTCAATTTATTTTTGTACAAAACTGACAACGGTGTTGCTGGAGAGTTGGGATTATTGAGTAGGAATGACATAAGCAATTGATTCAAGGACTATGAAATGAAAAAGAAATGAGACAATTTCCAGTCTCAGCTACGGCATATTCATGGTAAAGAGAGGTTGGTGACACAAAACCACGTTTGTATGGTCATACTGTGGTAAACTACATAACAATTAAGAAGTACATGATACTGTACTTGTAGATCCTTGCTTGGTACATGGAGAATGTTGACTATCCCCCAGTGCCTGAAAAAATGGATAAGGATTTGTGATTCTATACCAAATGTGATGTCGGCTCTTCACACAACTCATGAAAGTATGTTGCTGTCATGAAACAATTCTTGGATGACCTTACTGCCAATTTGGCACTCCAGGTTTCAATGAGTCAAAGCTACAATCAGACTACCTTAGACAAATATTTCAAGTCAAAGCATGTTGAATGCTTAGAATCCCTACCCAGAGACAGGCTTGAGTTTGTTCCTCAGAAAGAGTCCAAAGATTATGTCTGCAACGAATTGATGAATTTTACCAAACCAAGAACTGCATTTTGGCAGGCACTTTCTTTCCTGTTGGTAAAATTTCAAGGAGAGTCAAAAAGAATTTTTCCAACACTGTCTCTGTGTCACCTTGACATAACACTTTTGTCACATTAAGATTTCTAAGGGTTTTTTTAACCCAAATTATTTGAGAATTTGTTCATCTTGGGAACCACGGTAGTTTGCGGGGAAAAGCTGGTGCAACAAGGCTTTCATTAAGAAGGGGCAACATGCCCAGCACCAGTCAAGTGTTATTACCAATCCATTTGCCATCAGTCTCCCCTTTTGTCCTCCACTACAAGGACCTTGTTACAAACTTGTATCACATTCATTTTGATTTTGATAAGAACATTGTTACTCTATTGCCTTCTGAAATTGGTGAAGGCAAGATTTGTCTGGCACCCGCAACTGTTGAAGAAGGAATCATATATTTGGTGAACAAGTGGTTGATCAGGAAAATGGTAGATGTGGAGGAACAACTTGTGGCAAAGGTTATTTGCTCTTTCAATAGGACATGTAATGCGTGCATTTCTCAAGTATAATGTGCCTCTATGTTTGCAAAGAATATTGCTCTGGTTGGTTGGTTTTGACAATGTTTGCAAGGTAATTCGTCAAAAGGTTTTAAAACTATTTCACACCGGGTCTTTTGGTTTGAAAGATGTGATTTAAACAATTGAAGATTTGGTATTGACCGAGCAAAGATATCTAGGTCAGTCACAGTTTGGTGAGGATAAAGAATACGAAGGGTTGCAACGTAATGATTGTTTGTACATTTACCCTGCCCTGGGGGTGGGGTTGATACTAAATGTACCCATGTCAGATTCAAAAACAACCCAGTAGAACTAATAAAAGGTTTGTTGGAAAACCCAGTATCGGCAGTATCCATCAATTCATTACATCGTTTCTTCAATATGATGTTGAGTCCCAACAAGAGTTGCACCAATGGCTTTTTATGGAGCACATTCCATACATGTTCCGTGAGATATTCGTTACTGACCCAGAAGTGCTCTGCATTGATAGATGGATGGATGGAAATACTCATTCACTACAGTTATGTGCCAGAAAGTAGGAAAATATTCACCCCATTGACACAAAGTCTTGCAGAAACGTTGGTGGGAAAGTCAGATGAACTATTCACGGCAAAGCTTGAAGTTGTATTTTTCTCCTGAACCGATGTCCAAAATGTTAATGGGAATTTTGGCAAGGAGGGTAACGAGGTATATTTGAGTGGTGTATTCAAACACCTTGAGGGTACAAACTTTAAATATTGCACATTGCCGGACTTCGAGACGTGGGATTGCTTCCAAAATACCAAGGCTGACTTAAAAAAATTCAAGGAATCCCAAACGTCATGAACCGGTCTGTATGAGGTGTATTTGGCAGGATGGGTTATGTTCACTTGCAAACCTAGAGAATCTTTGCTCCGTGGGTTCATCCCCCCATGGTTGGTTCAGTATAGAGTGAAGGACAAACCCCCTCACAGTGACGGCGATTTGGGTAACGATGGTGACAATAAAAGGGGCCAAAGTCAGGACAAGAGAAATCATGGTGACGATGGAAACGTCACAAATGGATCATTGGATAACAACGGTGGTTTGAAACCTGCAGTCAACAGTTCAAAAGAATCTGGAAATAATGGTGACAATGCCAGTAACCCAAGTCAGGACAAGGTCAATAAGAGTCATGAGGAAAATGTCACAGATGGATCATTGGATAACAACGGTGATTAAAACCCCCGCGCAAAGAATTTGAATGAATCTGGAAATACTGCCAAAACTAAACCTGTGGGTGCAAAGTCATGGGTCATCAAAATCTTGAACTGGCTCCCAAAGATTGGAGGAAAAAATTGGAAGAAAGTGTTCAATCATTGAATTATAGTCTGGATGTAAATGTGTCCAAATTTCATTTGAAAGTTGGACGTGTCTTTGCATCGCATGACATAAAAGTGATGTTGAAAGACCCAGATCCAGCGATTTTATATCCTATTTACCGAATTGGTCAGAAAGTCATTTGCATGGGTGATCTAAGTCGCATCGGATTGGTTGATGCATATGTTTCTGAACAATACAAAGATTATGATGCGTACCCTGGTTACAATTTTTTTTTCAACGTGATGATGGGTTGGGTAAATATGAGTGGTTCCGTTTTTTGAAGTGTCGCATGGTGTGAGTTACCAAGATTGTCCCATGAATAGAATATCTGATTTAGTACAATGTTACAGCAAGAAACATGGGAAGTCTGGCAAGGCACAGTGCAAACAGAAAGGGAAGTTGTTAGAAGATGAATATTCTGAGTCCTCTTCTGACTCAGACCAAGTCTCTGTATATGATCCAGTTGACGACGGCGATAGTGAAGGTGAAGAAGACAACAAGAAGTGTTTATAACATTTATCACTCCATCACATGAAATAAATGTAGGACTGTAAAAGTATAATAGTAATAATATGTGGTAACAACCATTTCTTTGTATCAAAAATGAAATCATTGTTACTGACAATGAAGTCAAAACAGTAGTATCCATAGTACTAGTACAACTACTATTCTTCTTATAAGCATAGCTTCTTACTAAAATTACTAATAATTTGTGTATTTTTACAACCATAACTTCTTCTTACTAAAATTAATTTATGTATAGTACCTATCAAAAAAAGAAATGAACTGTCTTCAATTTTTTGTGTTAGTTATTGTTCAACAATTGGGAAATATTCGTACTACTACTCTCATTTGGAACACACAATGATTTTTTTTCTCAGTCTTGAATCATGTCCACCAATTATTATTGCATCTGTGACAATGTTGAATCATGTACATATATTACAAGATCAAAAAGTAGGAAATATTCCTGCTACTGTCATTGGAAACACAGAATTATTGTTATCCTTTCTGTCACAATCTGTACTACTCATGTACATCATAAATTATTACTTCTTCACCAATTGGAAATATTCATATTACTAACATTCCTACTACTACATTCATATGGTCAGAAATAATGGCTAGCTGCACACATCTTCACAGCATCCTCTTGCTACGACATCATCCTCAGACGTGGCGCCCTTTGACATTTCAAATTGTTCTGAACTTCCATGAAAATCTCATTGCAAGTGCAAAGTGAATTGTGCCCATGCCAACCTTCCCTTGCCTTCTTGCCAATGCTGCAGCGCTTGCCCTTCAAATTCACGCACTGCAAATCAACACACCAACCCCAACAGTCAGGGTTGAAAGGTTTGCAGTCACTGATACAAAAATCAGATATCTCAATGCAATACTACACCTTCATCCTTGACAACAAAACCAAAGATCTCACAACAATCACAACTCCCTTTGGCCTCTACAAATACAATTGCCTCCCAATGGGAATCCCAATGTGAGTTTTCCAATCACCCAACATAGCACAAGAAATTAAGGAAAAGGTCCTACAAGACATATCTGATCTCGAAATTTACATTGGCAACATAGCATGCTTCAGCAATAACTTCAACAATCATCTACATTTAATTGGCACCGTCCTCACTTGGCTACAAGACAAAGGCTTCACCATCAATCCTCTCAAATGTGAATGGATTATCCAAGAAAGCAGCTTCCTTGGCCATTGGCTAACACCAAACTGCATCAAACCATACATTAAGAAAGTCAAAGCCATCTTAGCCATGCTTCGGACAACGAACCCCAAACAACTCAGAGCTTTCCTTGGCCTCTTCATTTACTATCAAGACATGTGGCCACAACACTCTCACATCCTAGCCGCACTCACAAATCTACAAAAAGCCCCTAGAACCTTTCAATGGAACGACACATGTCAAAAACCATTCAAAGAAACAAAATTCATTGTTGCCATTGAGACAATGCTTGTATATCCTGATCACAACATCCTGTTTCACATATACTACACCAACACCTCCAACTTCCAACTCAGCGCTGTTATGAAGCAAAACAACATACCCGTCTTGTACTTCACCCGAAAGCTCAACAAAGCTCAGGAAAATTACACAACCATCAAAAAGGAACTCCTCTCCATTGTCAAAACATTCAAAGAATATTGACCAATGCTCCTTGATGCAGTAATTCACCTCTACTACATCAAAGGACCCAAAACACAGTCGCAGACTCTCTCAGTTGCACCCCAACTACCCTCACTTCATGTTTTGTGACAACAAAGTTCCACAACAATGTCACCAACAATGATTCTTTCAACTTCTCACAAATGGCCAAGAGCCTAATGGCGCTGCCATCATGCGACATATTAACTGACAGTTATTCTATCAAAGACAACTACGGTATACATCCACAATTTGACCCCAAAGGCAGATTGCCATTCCACTTCGCAACAATACATGAATACCAAGCACATGATCAAAAAGTTTTAGCACTTCCACAAAAAGATTCACGCAGATTTTTCATTTAAAAACTCAATATTGTTGACATTGTTTGCCGCCTCAACAAATTGACCCCAAATTCTCCATGGAAAATTGTTATTCCTAATGACATGCACACTCCTCTCGTTAAATGCTGGTATCACAAAATTACAGTTCATTCCACAGGCATGGACCAGCTCGGAACCCTTGTCAGAGGACACTTTCACCACCCTGATCTAGGCACAATTTGCTGTAACGTCATCTCCAATTGTCTCATCTGTCTGCTCATACGCACTTCCACTCGCCAAGCTGGCCAACTTGCACCTCGCTTGGCACCCATCAATCCGTGGTTCAAAGTACACGTCGATTGTATTGGCCCATGGAACGTCAAAATCAACAAAATCAAATTGCGTTTTGACGATCTCACATGCATTGGCCCAGTTACCAATCTCATTGAAATAATTTGTATCCCAGGCTCCAAAACAGCAGAGAATATAAGACATCTCTTAGAAAATTGCTGGCTCTCCTGCTACCCTCGCCCCATGCGCATCATTCACGATCATGGACCAGAACTCAATGGACACGGCTTTCAATTTCCGCATGATTACGCAGGCATTAAATCAATTAACATCTCTCCCCACACTCCCACAGCTAACGGTATCATAGAATCATCCCACAAAACCATTGGACAAATCATATGCACGATGATTAATCTCAAACCACCCAAATCAGAAGCAGCCGCAAATGACCTCATTGACAAAGCAATATCAAAAGCAACACACGCTCTCCACTGCAATCCTGCTTCCACCCTCAGAAATTTTTTGCCCGGTGCACTCATGTTCAATTGCGACATGCTCCTTAATATCCCACTTCACGCAGACATCATAACGTTGACGAAACATTCTCAAGCTCAAATTGACAATCTCCTCGTTCGTGCAAACCACAAACATACCAAACATGAATTTATAGTAGGTCAAGGTGCATTTGTAAACATACAGGACCAAAACAAACCTGACCTTCTTGTTTGCGAAGGTCCCTATCCAATCCTCCAAGTTCACACCAACAACACCATCACCATTCGCCGGGGTCTCAAACACGAAGACATCAGCAGCATTTGTCACCTTACCCCAGCCAAACCAAAATAATATTTATATTTCATGGTAAGGGAGACTGAACAATGCATAGACACTTCAGTCATGAGTCACTGACACACTCCATCAGTCCAGTCATGAGTCAATAACCACACACAACAACATCAGTCACGAGTCACTGACACATTCCCGGCGGTCATCAGTCATTGTTCAATCATAGTGTTTGAACATCAAGATAGTCTTCTCCTTGAAGTCTCATCCGAATTCAGATTATCAAAGAACACAGTTTTTTCAATTGCATGGCATAACTAGCTGAGAAGCATCTTGAAGGTATCTCAAAGTCATCTTAGACCCTAATCTCAACAGCACACCACAATTTCATACACAGCGTACTAGTACCGTAGTTCATAAACCTTATTCAATACCGCGGTATGTACGTACAGTACTTGTACTTGTAGTGTCTCACCAAGCTTGGTCACATAACAGGAAAAACGAAGTACCCGGTACTCGTATGTTATACACAATTTTTTTAAACAGGTGATGTCAGCGCGCGCATTCTGTGGTCCTTCGGTCACATGCCGTATCAGGTGGGCAGTAGTTTTGTTTCGTATAATTGTCTGAGTAATCTAGGTTTACAAGATAAACTGCAACAAAAACTCTTTCGGCGAACAATAAGTAAGAAAAATTGCCTCGCCAGTAATATTATGGCCAGAAAGAATGTTATGCTGGTTCGGATGATTGCTACCCTAAAATAATCACTCCCACCGAAATCTCTATGTGATTGAAGAATAAGCCGTAGCTTCCGTGTTGAACGAGAAGGAAGAATTTGGCTATGAAATCCCTCCTCACGCCGGCGCGATGGAAATTTGTTGACGGCATGGATTTTTGTTGTACGAGTCCTTTGGAGGGAGATGATTCTTTGGTTAAATTCTCTAAAAGTAAGACTTACCGGTACTTGTACCGTAGCAATTTCGTCTGTAGTAGCCAACGTTATGGTAACTGTTGCAGCGCCATCATAGGCCAAACCTTCATATCTTTCACATACAACAGAGGTGCGGTTGCAATTCCCTGCTACATCACCGTTTCTGTCACACAATACAGAAAGCGCAATTGACGAGAAAGAAACTTTGTCGCCTTCGTTTCAGCAACTCTACCAGCAGAGAGATCCAAACCTTTGACTTGAAAGCGAAAGAATATTTACGTGCTAGCACCGGTGTGCCGCAGAGAAAACAGAGAACAACAATGAAAATCTCCAAATCGGTTCTATCCGCCGTTTTGATTGTCTCGTGCCTCCTCAACGGCACCAGTGGTCAAACCACCCCCACTGAAGCTCCAACTCAAAATCCAACTAAAAATCCAACTCGAAATCCGACGAAAAATCCAACGAAAAATCCAACGAAAAATCCAACTCTAAATCCAACTCTGAATCCAACGAAAAGTCCAACTCTAAATCCAACGCGATTGCCTACTCGAACTCCAACAATAAGTCCAACAAGGGTTCCTACAGTTTCTCCCACTAAAGCACCAACAGCTGCTCCCACAAAGGCCCCGACAGCAACTCCTACAATTTCTCCCACTAAAGCACCAACAGCTACTCCCACTAAGTTCCCGACGGCAACTCCTACAATTTCTCCAACCAAAGCACCAACAGCCACCCCGACATTGAACCCAACGAAAGCTCCGACGGTCAGCCCCACACAAAATCCGACAGCCACTCCTACGAAGAAGCCTACGGTTGGCCCATCCACTCCTCCAACGAAGGCGCCAACAGCAGCACCAACTACCCCGCTACCGACTGGCAGCCCCACAACCGGGGCACCTAGTAGTTCTCCGACAACCGGGGCTCCCAGTGCTTCTCCAACTACCGGTCCACCCATCGCCTTTCCGACTTTTCCTCCCGTCCCTGTAACAGCGCCACCTATCCCAACCGTTACCGCGCCACCGGTCCCTGGCGCCACTGCTGCCCCTACTGTCACGCAGACCGCTGCCCCCACCCGGCCGGTGACTCTTTCTCCCACTGTGAAAGCCAACATCATTACTTTCAAGCCCGTCGCAACCCTTCCACCGGCTTCGGTCACGACAGGTCCCACCATTAAACCAACGCCAGTCAGTATCCAAAATTTGGTGCTGGGACCCGTTCCCGTCCAACAACGAGAAAGCGGAAAGGCACTGCCTACGCCAGCCGCGCTCGAATGTACGTCACAAACAACAAACGCGAATTGCCGTAACATAGCACGAAGGGAGGCTTTTCTCGCGGCTTTCTTAGGACACGGTAGTTTTGGTTCCGTTCTTGCTTGACCTCACGGAAAATCCTTTTTGTTTCCTTCTCTCTCTTTCTTTCTTTAGATATTGCCACCAACGTCGAAAGGCCTTCGTTTGCTTCGCTTCCTCAGGCTTAGGGATGAATAATTTTGTTCGGTTGTCTTCGTGGACAATCAATCAGCGGTCTATCTGTAGGCGACCACGCACAAATACGACAGAGGACAGAATGCACACCTCAGTCCACTTAAATGTCATCCATTGCATTGCACTAAACTTTTCATACACGATTCCGCCACAGTTGTTTGAGTAGAATACATATAAATTTGAGCTGTAACCAAAGAGGACGAAATTTTATACTTTGGATGAAGTAGCTGATACCTCGTATAGTTATCGAATGCATTCTATGTGTACCAAACAAAGAAACAATTCCCTTGCGGTATTGTAGCATCTATTCTGCTTTAGATAATGTCGTTGGCCATATTCATTTCCCGCAACAAGACAGCCACACTCGTGGGGGGGATGATCCCGAGTTCGGTGATGATCCCACTCACGAACGTATCGGGAGTTACGTCGTACAACAGATTTGCGGCTTTGAGATTGGCTTGCCTCGATGATTTGCTGGTGCTGTTTTCCTTGTTGGAATTGGCGGCAAGCAGCAGAAGATCGTTGGGATTTCCGAGTTCGTTTTGGGTAATCGATTCCAGCTGAACCTTATTGGAGATCTTGTAGGTTTCACAGCAAACCAAGACCGGAACGTGGTGGCTCTTGGCCAGCAGGGCGACGCAGGCAGTTCCAATCTTTCCATAAATACTTCCGTTCACCAGCAGGGCGCTTGCACCCACAAATACCTTGGTCACCTGCTGCATAACGTAAGTCAGCGCATTGAGTCGGATGTAGCCGCAGGGGATTCCAACCTCCCGCAGGCTCTGCAACAATTTTTTTCCCTCCGCACCGGGCCGGGCGTCGACGACCCAGACGTAAAAGTCGATCTTCTCCTCGTGGGCCGTCCGCAGCAGGACGTCAATGGCTTCCGTGTGGCCAAATGTTAGCAAAATATCTCCGTCGTGGATCTTGCTCAGGGCATGCTGCGCAATGGCACGATCGGCATACTCCAGTCGTTCTTGTAGGTAGCGCTCAATGGTGTCCTCCAGCTCGTCCTTTGCATCCTCCAGGGAAACATCTCGGTCCAGGGATGCCACGGCCGTTTTGAGGAAGGTAAATGCGTTGCCCATCGAAACACTGTGGGGCCGGCACTTGACGGTCCAGAACTGAAAACTGGGTTTCAGAACCTGGTGGTCGAAGTGATGGCGAAAATCTTCGTCGTTCGCGTTTTTGCTCTTGCCAGAGTCTGTTGTCGTCGGTGATACGTAATCCTTCAAGACTTGCAAAAACACTTGCATCATCGATCGACACCGCTCGTTATCACCCTGAATTTCTCCCGAGGCGTACTTCAATCCCAGTTCGATGACATCCGGATGCAGTGTTTCGGTATACTCCGGAGCATACGGATCGGGCATTTCTTTGAAAACGAATTCAACCAAGTGTGTTGTTAGGGGGAATAAACAAAACCATCAGAAGAATGATCAGGGCAGTCCATCATTAACACATTCTACGAACGCAACCGTAGCTCGAACGCCTAAATCGCAACCGCCAATAGGTCTCATCCGAGACAATGCCTGGGGCACGATCGGCTTGCACGCAACCGACTCACCTTTGTATTGCGGCAAATGAGAAAACAGATCCAAGCAATCATTCCCGCCGCTTGCTGCCATCTTGTTGCTTTGGGTGTCGTTCCCGAATCTTCCGCTGTCGGCGGATGGTCCGGGTTTGCTCTCGGCTTGTTGTTGCTGTTGCTGCTGTTGTTGTTGCTGCTGCTGCTGCTGCTGCTGTGATTCCAAGACGTGCTTCTTTTGAGTCGGTTGAAGTTGTTTTCCTCCCTTTGCACCCTGGGCGGCCGCCTTGGCCGCTCGTTGTTGTTCTTGGAGTGCCCGGCGTTCTGCTTTCGTCAGCTTGGGTCGTTTGGGTGGAATCACCAAACCGGGGGGAGGTTTCTTGTCTTTTTTCTTTTTTTGGCCATCTGCCGCGTTGTTGGTGGCCTCGGCGGATGTCGGGGGCGTCGTTTCCTCCGCCATTCTGTCAAACACTGAAAATGCTACTACTACTACTACTACTTATCGTGTCGTGTCGTGTCGGATTACCGGTACGAATGCAACGATTTATTATACTTCGGTATTCGTGTTGAGCTTGCAAAGAACGATGGATCGGTCAACAGTGATTTCGATGGTCAATGAAACTCGGTGGATAGATTTCACAAACTGTGCGAGGTGCGATTGCTATCAAAGGCAACAAGTCCTGTACTAGTACGAGTACCGGTACAAGTAAGATTACCATACTATTCATGCGTCTTCAACGGGTTCAACGGGGTCGGTTGCATGCATCCTTGTACGTTTCATCGGTCCTTGCATCGTATACGACTTTGAACGCCTGTCCGTCAGTCCACAGTCACCATCATCAAGGGAATGTTGTGTACGGTACGAGTACGTACCGTACTATTCGTAAAAATGAGTACTCGTACCTGTAGTGAGCCTTCCAAGTACCGTACGTCGTAAGTCTTACCGTGAGACTTCTCTAGTACGGTAGATCTTGGTCCAGCAATTTCGACAATACTCTAGTAGTATTACCGTACTACTACTACGAGTACTATCTAAAGATCTTCGTGTAGCAATTGAAATTGCAACAACCCTGCTGTGGAAGATAGAGAGCACTGAGATAGTAGTAGGCTTTTGGAACTCATTGATGTCATGCCGCGACAAGAAGCATAGGCAGGCATCTTCCTAGCCTGCCCCGCCCACACATGACTAATCTTAATGTTGTTGCTTGCTTGTTGGGTTATGCATTCGTGGGTTACTACTACCTACTAGTATGCATTGGTCGAATGCACCGAATGGTGGTTGTTGAAAACCATCTACCGACCAAGTAGTAGTAGTAGTAGTAGTTGCATCTTCGTGTTGCCTGTTTTAAACAGTAGATAGTCTATCCCGCCATCTTTGAAACAAGATGCACACTTCCTCCCACAATCGTTGCCGATTTGGCCGAGCTTCCAGTCACATAAAGGCAGAATCACCCAGTTTTGATACGCACTCCAACTGCGGTGACAGGACTATTCATTTACTTCTATTTAGAACGCAACACTCTCGTCCAGCCCTCATGAACGCGAGGTATCGGCTCGGGAACTGCTATTCCACTATCGGTGTACGAATCTCAAAGGTTTGATCGCTACGTGTACCGGTACCAGTATTATAATAATTATTATTATTTAATACGAAGTACTTCGTATTCCATCCAGAATTCTTGCATGATACACGTAGCAACTATTGTTGTAACGATTTTTCGAGGCACTCGTGGAGCTATACCTTGATTGTGCGAGCTTTCGTTTCGAATGAATGCCGGAACTCCGGACGGGATGTTTCGGCTTAAATTTTTTTCTCCGAGTGCTCGCTCGCTCGCTCACTCGCTCACTCACTCCGTTCCCACGTGTGTGTGAGTGTAATCACGCAACCGGCAGCTGCCATCCATCCATCGCGCTCTGCTCCGAAGCGAATCGCAATGCGTTTGCAATCCAGGATCGTTCATTCATGCCGCTCCACTCCAAATCTCGTCGATGCTCGCCTCGCCTCGCCCTTCCTTTTTTCCTTCCGACAAGCAGGACCGGACCGAGGTTGCGATCGCGGGAGCAGTCACGCACGCACGCACGCACGCACGGGCGGACCGACCGAGTCGCGGCCGGCAGCAGAACGATGCGGTCGAGCACGTTCTCGGTATCCGACCTCGACTCGATGGGTCGTGTCGCTCGCTGCCCGCGACAAACAAACGTTGCGTCCTCCACGGAGGGAATGGAATGAAATGGGACGGGATGGAATAGAATGGAGTTCTGCAACCTATACGAACGTTCCGTTCCGTTCCGTTCCTTGTGTTCAGGTTCGTTCCCACCACCTCATCGACTCGATCCGTTGTCGCGAAAGGGTCTTTTCGCGTCGTTGTTGGGCGGACGATGGTTCTTCCGCGTTCGTTTTCGTTTTCGCTTTGACTTTCGCGTCGTTCGCATCGTCGGGAGATTCCACGCACATTCGGCTCCCCGGAATCCGGCTCAGGGCGGGAATCCGCAACCCCATCGCCGCTCGCTTGTGCTTGTGCTTGTCTTTGTCTTTGTATTCGCTGCTTCTGCTGCTGCTGCTGCTGTTCGGGTCGAGAACGATCTCGACGTTGGAGGGGTCGTTTGCCGCCGCCGCCACTACAAAGTGACACGCGCGGCGCTTCCCCCAGGTCGGTGCCGGGGACAGGACCCCCCTGTTGGACCCCGTGTTCAGCGGCCCCTTCTCGTGGTACAGCAATTCCTGGTAGAGTTCCGTGGGGAGTTCGTTTCCCGCGGCGATTGTTTCCTCGCGGATCTGGTCCCAGGCCCGCTTGAGGAGCAATACCCCCAGCGGTCCCTTCTCGACCCGATTCGTTCCGTCGTAGTGCTTCTCGAAGAGTTCCAGGTACCGGTTTAGGACGGGATTGTTCGGGGAAGCCCCCAGGATCGCCTGGAAAAACCCTTGTCCGACCCAGTTCGACGCGTGGTGCACCCGGGCGGTGACGAATTCCGTGTCGGGTCGCAAATCCTCCCAGAGATCGTGTCGGATCCCCACGTCGACGTCCAGGTAAAAACCGCCGTGCTCTAGCAGGGCCGTCCCGCGGCAGATGTCGGCCTTGTACATTCCCTCGGTTTCGGCCTCGAAGTAGGGAACCAGCGCCGGCCGCGTGCGACGGAGGGATTCGATGCAGTCCCGGTCGTTCCAAAACAATACCGTTGGTGGTGCGGCTTCGAAGAACGAAGCGGTAGCAGTCGCAGTAGCAGTAGCAGTCGCGGTAGCAGTACGGTTGTGCACGTCGATCGAGTGTTGAACGTTGACGGCCAGGGTGGTCAATTCTTCGAATTCGTCTGGAGTAGTGAAATTGGCAGTAGCAGCAGCAGCAGCAGCAGCAGCAGCAGAAACAGCAGATGCATCAGAATCGGTCTGGGAATACTCGTAGCGGTCACTTTCGAGCCACGCCTTTGTTCGAGGCACGAGCTCCAGCAGGTTCTTCTTATAGTGGGTGAAAATCAAAATCCTCGGAATTTTGTCGTTTCGTCGCGAATCAGCGTGACCATTATCATTATCGTTATCATTATCGTTATCGTTATCATCATGATCATCGTGCGGCCGTGGATGCTGCTTGTCGCGATCACTTCTCAAAGGAGAACGAGGACGTACCTTTTTCTCCTCCCCGCCAGATTCGTTTGCCTGATCTCGGAGATCTGGGGCGGTTTCGGCTCCGTCGGTTTCCTTCTTCCCATTGCTGTTTGCATTGCTGTTTGCATTGCTATTTGCTTTGACGCTGGGATTGCTATCGACATCGACATCGGCATCGGCATTCGCCCTGGCTTTGTGGTCGATTCCGTCTTTGCCTTTGTCTTGAGCTACTAGTGCTGCCGTGGGCGCTTCTT
Organism: Pseudo-nitzschia multiseries; assembly: GCA_037355745.1. Lineage (NCBI taxonomy): Eukaryota > Bacillariophyta > Bacillariophyceae > Bacillariales > Bacillariaceae > Pseudo-nitzschia > Pseudo-nitzschia multiseries. The sequence goes on along the minus strand of CM074786.1, from coordinate 7,244,942 downwards.
CGGCGGCAGCCGTTTCCGTGTCCACCTTTTCGGTGGCTTCGTCCTCGGTGCCGTCGTCTCCATCTTCCCTTCCGTCATCGGTCAGATACGCCGGGCGGAGACGGAGCTGTGAGAAATTCGGGGTTCCACCGCTGCCGCCACCGCTGCTGCCACTGCTGCTGCCGCCCCCCAACAGAAACGGCCGTCCCGAAGAGCCGAGGATGATGGACATCGACCACAACACCACCACAACAACAACAAGAAGAGTGAAAGACGACAAACCAGTGATACACCAGCGCGGTCGGTGCCTTCCCCGAAAGGGATTTCGGATCGGGGACAACAGCGGGGTTGGCGAAGTCGTTTTGGTTGCGGATGCCGTAACACTTGTTGCTACAGCCGGTGAACCGTCGAGGCCAATGCCAATGCCAATGCCATTCGTCGACTTTTTGTTCCGAGATATCACTGTTTGGCCCGCCATGGTCTCTAACTTGGTGGAACTAGGGCAGTAATACGGTACGTACTGTAACAGCAACGATTACCGCACCGGTGCTCGTAACACTACCGTATGGGAAACTACCAGTTCCGTACTACTGTACGAACTGAACGAATACGCAACTCGTACTCTTATCGGTTCGTAACGGTAATACTCTCTGGTGTTACTCGTACCGTACGATTGTTGCCATTCACAATTCATTGTCAATTCCTGGGATGACTTGTAACGGTATACCAGTACCGTACGAGTAGTACCTCATACTCGTACTCGTACTCGTACTGACCATTATGCGGTATTCCGTACGAATAATACTTACAACCAGGGGTCTTCCAGCGGCTACCGGTCCCGTACCGGTAGTTGTACGAGTACGAGTAATTACGGGTGCGAGTACGAACCGTACGGTACGTACGAGTACCGGTAGCTTTGGACAAAAAATACGACCAGCAACTTTGGGAGGTCTGACCCCGACACACAGACACTTCAGTCATGAGTCACTGACACACTCCATCAGTCCAGTCACGAGTCAATGACACACAACATCAGTCATGAGTCACTGACACATTCCCGGTCATCAGTCATTATTCAATCGTATTGAGGTATTCAAACATCAAGATAGTCTTCTCCTTGAAGTCTCATCATCCAAATTCCGATTGTTATCAAAGAACACAGTTCTTCTTTTCCAATCATATCACAGAATTACTAGCTGAGGAGAAGCATCTCGAAGAAGTAGTATCTCAAAGTCATCATCTTAGACCCTAAATCTCAGCAATAGCACACAATTTCATACACAGTGTAGCTCATATTGAATTCAATTGCAATATCGATTTGAAATATTATTTTTATCGATAAAAATATCTAAAAACTTACCGTAACATCTGCAAAACAAATCGTACCCATGCAAGCCTTCCCTTGCCTTCTTGCCAATCCTGCAGCGCTTGGCCTTCAAATGCACGCACTGCAAATAGACACAGCAGACCCAATAGTCAAAGACAAAAGCTTCGCAGTCACAGATAGTACAAAACCTGCCATTCTCAATTCCACCTGTGACCAATACAATGCTTGCACCATATGTGTCAAATGCAAACATTTGACTACACAACAGCGCAATCAATTGCACGACGTATTGAGCAAATATCAAACAATCTTTGATGGAAACCTCAAACATTATCCCAATGAAGAAATCCATCTGGATATCGATCCTTCCGTCAAACCCAATTGCTCACACGCCTACCCTGTACCACACACACAACTAAGAACACTTTTCAAAAAGGATCTTGGCTGTCTTGTTGACATTGGTGTACTCTCACGTCAAGGTTGTTTGACATGGATCTCTCCAACATTCATCATCCCCAAGAAAGATAGAAGAATTTGTTGGGTATCCAATTTTTGGGCACTCAACAAAGCCATTCAGCGCAAAGTTTATCCCATCCCTTGGATTCAAGACATGATCCTAGTATCTTGTCACTCTGGGTACAAATATCCCACAAAAATGGATATCTCAATGCAATACTACACCTTTGTCCTTGGCAACGAAAGCAAAGATTTCACAACAATCACAACTCCCTTTGGCCTCTACAAATACAATCAACTCCCAATGGGAGTTTCCCAATCACATGACGTAGCACAAGAAATTATGGAAAAGGTCCTACAAGACATCCCTGATCTCAAAATCTGCATCGCTGACATAGCATGCTTCAGCAATAACTTCAACAATCATCTACATTTAATTGGCACCATCCTCACTTGGCTACAAGACAAAGGCTTCACCATCAATCCTCTCAAATGTAAATGAATTATCCAAGAAACCAACTTCCTTGGTCATTGGCTAACACCAAACGACATCAAACCATACATCAAGAAAGTCAAAGCCATCTTAGCCATGCTTCCGGCAAAGAACCTCAAACAACTCAGAGCTTTCCTTGGCCTCGTCACTTACTATCAAGACATGTGGCCACAGCGCTCTCACATCCTAGCCCCACTCACAAATCTACTAAAAACTCCTACGTCACACAAACAATATATTTGGGGTTCTTTTGGAATCACGTGCATATTTGGGCCGAACTCCACTGGTCCCCCTTTGTAATTTCACCCTATTTATTGAAATTAATGTCAAACTCATAATATTTTGATGCACATTGCATTTTCCTACCCCACTGGCATCTGTTTCCAAAGTAGTGGCATGCCACTGAATTTTATGTCTGAAACAAACAGTGCATGGTCACAATTTCTCAATCTCAATCGGTTCCTCATTTTTATTGTAATTACTGACTATCATACTAACAATGGTGACAACACCTAAATATCAGGTTTATTGTGTACGTTGCTACCAGGACTCTCCTCTGATCACTATAGGTAGGGGAAAGAAGAAGGTTACCAAGAAGCAGAAACCCCCTTGTTTACAGTGTGACTAAGAAAGAAAACGGGAGTAGTTGTTTCTCCCGGTCTTCTGCACCATATTTCACGCAATCCAGATACATGTTATTCTTATTACTACCGGTGTTTGGGGGTAGATGATTTTGCATCTTCCTTATTCATTAGAAAATTGAAGAAGCTCGAGGATGCTACTCAACAATTAGGTCTAACGAGCACCCGTAACGGTCCACAGAGTAGTGACAGCGCATTACCAGAGGTGCTCGACAATCAAGTTATGTATGACCCTTCTGTCAAACCGATTGGGCGTGCCTTGATTGGTTGGGAATTAACAAACATTGAGAATGATGATGATTCTGTTTCCGATGACAATTTGTTCTTTCCTAACAACGGCAATGAGGAAGAAGGAAGTGAGAGCATATAGGCCTCCCACTCTTTGAGTGTCAATGATGAAGAAGGCAACAACATTGATGTTGACGATTTTCATCGTGATTCAAACACGCTAGTAATTACGACACCCAATGTAGGAAGGAACATATCTGACAAACTGAAGGTCAAGATCAAGTTAATGAAAATCATGCAGAATCATAGCATACCATTAGTTGCAGAGAAGGAATTGTATGAATGGGATATCAAATCAGAGCGGCTTAATTTATTTTCATGGACTAAAGGCAATCTCATAAAGACCAGGACAAGTGTCATGAAGGAGATTTCCGCCACTGTGCCTGAAATAAAAGGCGATGGGTTTGAACCTCATCTTATTGACTGGTGTTCTAAGAAATCAAAGAGTGCTGATGTTTCTGGTCGTAAACAAATCTACGTCCGCTCTTTCCAAAAAGCACTTCATTCCCTATTAACAAACGTGACTTTGGTGAAGGAAGACAATCTGTCTTTCCCCCATGCTGAATGCCCAACCTTACCAGTCCGTTATCCAGAACTTCAAGGTAATATTGATATTGATGAACTCCATCACAGTGAATGGTGGATCAACACTTGGGAGAAGAGATGCAAATCCGAATTGAATGAAATTCTGGTTCCTATTATTCTCTTCATGGATGGAATTGCAATCGACAATAGTGGTCAAACCACTCTTACCCCACTGGACATGACTCTTGGCATATTCAACACCCTAACTTGAAACTCCTGGCCGGATGCCTGGGAGGCTATATATTATCACCCAACATGTCCAGGTGATAAAGGTGCCGAATCAATTGACAATGGGAACAATCTTCACTCTGGCCTTCGTTTGGCTCTTTCATCTTTGAAAGATGCCTGCAACCAAACGGATGGTATTGAATGGTCTAACTTGCCGTGGAACAAGAAGAAATGGTCTGTTTGAATGAAATTTGCGGTCGCTTATTTAATAGGTGATACTCCCCAGCACGACCAACTTTGTGGACATTCTCAAACGTTGAATTCAAAGATGATCTGTAGGCATTGCAATTGTCCCAGAGCACTTGGTATTAATGCTTGTGTGAATGTTTTGAAGGTTCCCGTTTCAGTTAAAAGTGGTAACATGCAGGTGTCTAATCACCAAAATGGGGACAAGTATTAATCCATTTGGCTCTGGAATATATCTAATTTTACTGCTCCAACGGTTGACAAAGGAGTGAATGTTGAACAGTATTTCAAAAACATTTCTCAGCATGGCGTACATAACGGCAACGTTTTTTATGATCTTAATTTTGGGGAAAACCCACATAAGATTCATCTAGCATCGCCGGGAGAGAGACTCCATATGCACCAACTTGGTTGTGCAAAGCGTGCAGCGGAGACGTTCCGCAAGGACTTTTTTGGCAATAACCAGCGGCTTCTTGGTGAGATGGAAATGTTAGCCAGTTACTACGGTGCTGCTGTTCAGAGGCAATCCAATCACAACTTCCCACAAACCAATTTTTCAGAATCAATACATACAGCGAAGAAGGAGGGGAACCAGTACATTGACATGCTTTACATTCAGATGCTATCACTTCTGTCTGCTGGAGGTTGTCAATTGTTGTTGTCTTGAAAGACGCCATCCAATCTTGAGAACAAGAGCAGAAAGTGTGAAGACAACATTGACCAACAGATTTACGCCATTGAGTTGTTGTTGGGTATGGAGGAGTTCCTGAAATACGCTGGAACGTTTGACGAGGTTTTCAAACAAGACAAGAAAGGTGTTTTGAATCTTGACAAAATGGTTTTTTTTTTCATCAACTGTATAAATAACAATCTTCAACGAAGTAAGGGAGAGGGTAACAATCTGGTGAAGAATCACATGTATTTTCATTTATCACAGTACATGAGATTATTTGGTCCTCCAACTGGATGGGACTCTGCTGCGAGTGAGAGCAATCATAAAACTGAAGTGAAGGCTCCTGCTAAGAGAACTCAACAAAACAAGTCCACACTAATCAAGCAAACTTGCAACCGAGTGATGGAGTATCGAACTATTGATTGGCTTGACCGTGAATTTGATTTGTTCAAACATAGACCCATAACCGGACCAAATCATCCTAAGGAGGGTGGTTGGTCAGCTGGGTCTTCGTTTTGGATTGGTGTGACGAATGGTCTCCCTTACATGAAGTGGGATGAAAAAAAAAACGCAAGTTTACCCTGGTTTCCATCCGATGTTCTCAAATTTTGTTGTGACGTGGTCCTTCTGGCTGTGGGCACCAGCAAGCTTTTTGGAACCATGGAGCACAAGAGGTATGGCAAATATCGTGAGATGAAATTACTATTTTGTGCCCATCCATCGTTTAAGTCTGATTCTGGACAATTGTCCAATGTATGGTACGACTGGGCTAATTTTCAACTTGACCTCCTAGATGGGCGTGGACTGCAAGTTTATCCATGTCAGATTCTGTGCCTGCTTTACCTCAAAGGTCCTTTCCCCGTGGGTAACTCCGTTAGTGGTTTTGAATTAGTGCACGATGGTTATTATGCCGTTGCTTGTTGCTTTGTTTCTGCAGACCCCATACTGAACAAGAGGGATAAAGGGAAAAAACACCATCATGCATCAGTAAAGGAAGGTGAGTTGTGGAACAAATTGTATTTGTTTGACTGCAACGCCATTGAGTCCAAAGCTGCTGTTGTTAGAAACCATGGTAGTCCTGACCAATACTTTGTCCTGGGAAATCGTGAGCTATGGTTGTTTAATTTCCATGAGACAATGGCTGCATTGGAAAACAAGAATTTAGAATCAATCGTAGGAGATGGTGAAAACAGCACATGAATTGAACGAGCAAGAAGTTTATTATCAGTGATATTTGGACTTAAATCGATTTACGTACTTTTCATTTTTCCACTATTCTGCAACGCCGTTGCAGAAAATGCTTTTTTCGTTTTGGAGGGAGTACTCGTAGACTGTTTTTTGAAAAGTTGTGTATTTGTGGTTTTTGAGGTACCCCCCCCCCCCCCCCTGTGGGGAACACAAATAATAAATCACTTCATCAGCAGGCACTCCCGCTGGAGCAATGACTGTCAAATGAGTATAGTACATATCATCATCAACATGGCATCAAGAATGATAATTGCGACCAATTGAAAACACTAACACCTGCTGCCCAATGGCATTTAGCTTTGTACAAGAATTAATCTGAGACAACACATCCATTTCCTCCTCAACAAATGGTTCCACTTCAGTTAAACTATGATGCATATGCTTCACAATTTTCACTGTTGTCTCTTCGAGCTCTAGTTTCATGCTGGGTTTCACATTACTTTTGAATACATACACACCATTTTTGGAAGACAATCTTTCTGGTCAAATTCCAATGATAGCATAATCATAGTTGATACTGCCAGCACGCTTCTGTCCTCTGGCAACTGCCAGTTTTGCTCCAACAATTTCCAGAGCAAATTCTCTTAAAACTTTGATATTTTTGTTGGAAGCCAGTTGTCGTTCTGCAAACTTTCCGGAAACTTTTGCAAAAAATGCGCGACAACGATGTAGAATCGTCAAACGCAAGAATATGTTCATCTTTTGTACTATCCAATGTCTCAAAATTGCCGATACACATAGTCTGTGACGATTGATATTTCTTCTTTCCTCCTATTTTGCCACCCCAACTTGTCTCCATGTATTTACCTTTGACCACAGTTGTTCGGTATTTGTTTTTCAATGCTATGGTCTTGACACGTTTGCTGATTGGCTTTTGTTCCCGTTTGTTCCTCTCTGGTTTTATCTGAGACAATTGTTTATAAGTTTCATGGCTCGTTGACACCGGTGCTAAAATCTTCAGAAATTTGAAGACATTCTTTGTTTACTTTTCCATCGTTGCTTTTGTCTCTTTGCTCCTTGTTTTTTTGCTCTTTCTGCAATTTGCTTTGGTGTTCTTTTGAATCCCATTATTGTTGTTGCCGTTGCTATACGACGACTGTCGCAGAAAGGTTGGAGTTGCGAAGAAATCATTGAAATCTGGCGAATGTTCCGATTGCCGGAGAACAAAGAAAGATCCGTCAAAGAAGTAACCGATTGCTGGAGAACAACCGAAAGCCGGCGAATGTCTGAAGAAAGATCAGACAAAGAAGTAGCCGATTGCCGGAGAAACAAATATTGGGTAGTCAATCTGAGGCCAATCTGAGGGAGATTGGAATGAATGCTTTTTTTGTGGGTACGCCGGTGTTGTTGGAGAAGGAGCGCCGGTATTGTGGCGTATTGCTGTGGCGTATTGCTGTGGCGTATTGCTGTGGCGTATTGCTGTGGCGTATTGCTGTGGCGTATTGCTGTGGCGTATTGCTGTGGCATATTGCTGTGGCGTATTGCTGTGGCGTATTGCTATGGCGTATTGCTGTTGCGTATTGCTGTGGCGTATTGCTGTTTCTGCTGCTTGTCGCTTTCAGTGTCGCCGCTCGCTGTTGCTGTGGCCGATTGCTGTTGCTGTCGCCGCTCGGTGTCGGCGCTTGGTGTCCCCGCTCGGTGTTGCTGTTGGCCAATTGCTTTGGCCAATTGCTTTGGTCGATTGCTGTGGCCGATTGCTGTGGCCGATTGCTTGGGCCAATTGCTTGGGCCGATTGCTGTTGCTGTCGCCGCTCGGTGCTGCCGCTTGGTGTTGCTGTTGGCCGATTGCTGTGGCCGATTGCTTTTGCTGTTGCCGCTCTTCTTGGTGTTGCCGCTAGTAGGTGCCGCCACTCGCTGTTGCTGTTGCTGTTGCTGTTGATTGCTCTCTGTCGCTGTTGCGGATCTATAACAGTATATAATAATTGAACAAAATGGGGTGCGTGAGTGTATCTATTGATGTAGAGTAAATAATAACATGAATAGAATAATATGATTTACATGCTAACCTACCGCGTTGCCGTGTTGCCTTCGATTCGGTGTGGCCGTGTTGCCTTTTGTTGGTTTCAATTTAGTGATTCGTGTTGCCGTTGTTTTCTTTTTCTGTCGATTCGTGCTGGTGTTGTTCCGGTTGCTGTTGCTGTTGATTTGGTGTTTATTTGTTGTTTGTTCTCGGTTGTGCCAACAAGTCAGTTTGCCTCGTTGTGGTTCCTGAAATAGTAAGAAGAAAAGGCAAAGTTAGAAAATACATCATCTGTAATTTGGTTGGCAGAGCATGATCATTGCTTATTTATCTCACGTTGTTCACCGTTGCTGTCCCGTTGTTGCCGATACGTTGTACCGAAGAGTTCCGACAATTGTTGTTTGGAGGTTATTTGTTCCAATTTGTTGTTCTGGTTTGTTGTTCTGATTCGTTGTTCCGATCCGGTACTATGAAAATAAGAAGAAATAAGGGAGGAAATACATTATCAGCAATGCCAGAGGCAGTATCATTGTCTATCTATCTCACGTTGTTGCCTTCCACTTGGTGTTGCCTTCTATCTCTCTCATTTGTACCGTTGCTTGTTCTGGTTTGTTTTATTGTTGTTCCAATCCGTTGTTCCAATCCGTTGCTCCAATCCAATTTGTAATTCGTTATTCATTGTCATTGTTCTTGCTGCTGCCGTTGATTTGAAGAATTCTTACAGTCGAAAAGAATTTTTACAACCATATCTCTTTGTCACCTCGACATAAAACTTTTGACACACAAAGATTTCTACCAATATTTCTTACCCGAATTATTTCAGAATTCCTTCATCTTGGGAACCATGGTACTTTTGGGGGAGAAATTGGTGCCAGTAGGATTTCATCGGCAAGGGGACACAAACATCCCAAAAACCGGTAAAGTGATATTACCACTCCATTCTCCCTTGGTATTCCACTACGTCATCAACTACAGGGACACGGTTTCCACATATTATAACATACATTTTGAATTCGATGATGACCGTGTAACCCTATCACCATGCAAATTTGGCACTGGAAAGATAGATCTGGCACATTTCATCGTTACCAAAGGAATCATATATTTGGTGAAAGAATGATTGATTAGGAAATTGGTCGATCCTGGCAAAAATCTTGGGGCGAACGTGGTTTTTTCTTTCAAAACGGCATGTATTCAGTTCATTTCTCAAGTATTATGTGCATCGATGATTCTAGTCGGCAGGGTTGACTCCTCCTTTGATTGTTCGATTGACAATGTTTGTAAGGAAATTTTGCCTAAAGTCTTAAAAGCCCCTGACAATGGGTGTTTTGGTTACAAACATGTGATGGAAACAATGGGAGATTTGGTATTGACCGAAAGGAGATTTCTTGGAGGAGCAATGCTTCCCAAATTGAGCAAGGAAGATCTTGCATATTGTCAAATGATTGATTATACATTTACCCTCCGGACGGAGATTTGAGTAAGACAAAGTTTGTCCATGTCAAATTTGAAGATACACCGGAACACTTGTAACTGGCATTTTGGAACTGTCGGGTTTGGAAGCAAAACATAATAATCAAACTTGTGCTACACGGTTCCTTCAATACGATGTTAACTCACAACAAGAGGTGTACCAACAAATTTTTATGGAACACATTCCATACGTGTTCCGTGAGATATTTGTAATTGACCCACAAGTCGTTGAACATTATACTTGGGTTCAAGAACTGATTCTCTACAGCTACCTTCCAGAAATGGGTACCATATTTACACCGTTGACAGAAAAAATTGCCAGATATTTGTTGGAAAAGTCAGATGATCTATTGTCGGCAAACCTTCATGTTGAATTTCTTGGTGATAACGTGGTCAACAATTATGGAAGGGGAACGGGAGAATTGAATCCTGTGTTCAACCACCTCCAGGGTTGTGACTTTGTTTTTCACAAACTGTTGGACTTCGAAACTTGGGATTGCTTCAAAACATCAAAGGGTGATATAAAAAATTCAACGAATCACAAAACAGTTATCAGGTAGGATGGGTTATGTTCACTTTCAATACTACAAATCATTCCAAGAGTGGATTCATTCCACCATGGGTGGGCCAAGATCACTTGCAAAATAAGAGTAACCATCCCCACAAGGGAACAAATGAAGAACGTGGATCACCAGATACCGGCGCGAGTTTAAAAAAAAGGCCAACCAGTCTAAACCATCTGGAATTGACACAACTAAGGGCAATTCAAAGGATGCTGGTACTGGTGACGGTAACAAGGTTACCCAGACGACGACGCCCAAGCGGAGAACAAATCACAAACGTGGATCAACGGATAAAGCCAATAGTTTGAAACAAAAAGCCAACAAATCTAAACCGTCTCTAAATGGTGACAATGCTGAAGTTTCCAAGGTATCGTCGACCACCGAAAGTAGTGAAATGGATGAAAAAGATGACACAAATGAAAGCAAAGAAGACGTTTTTCATTTGGCTAGGCCACTAACAAGGGGCCTAGTAAAAGTTCCCAAATATACTGTGAGAACTGCAAATACCTCCCGTATTCATACGCCATTGTCCGTCAGACCATAAATGTGGTGTTGAAAGAACCGGATCCAGAGATATTGTATCCCATTTACAAAATCAATAAGCAAGTTCGTTACGCTGCTGGTGGACAATTTCCAGTTCGAATTGGAGAGGTTAGTAGGTACTTATTCAAAAAATTCATGAATTATGATGCATGCCCGGGCTACAATATTCTTTTCCGAAAAAGTGAAGGGGATCAGGTTTGCCTCTGGTGCCTGTACTTTCAGGTTACACCTCTGAACGAAACTAATCCTACCATTAAAAGAGTATCTGATTTAGTACAATGTTACAGCAAGGAATGTGGGAATGTGGTGAGGTGCTGGGAAGTAATGAATCCGAGTCATATCCTGATACAACAAAGCCGGTATCAGTGGAGTATATTTCCAAGACCTACTCATCTGACGGAGGAGATGAGAATGACTCTCCATTTAGTCCGAGCTACAGTGAAGAAGATGATGCAGATGTAGTAGTCATCTAGTATGAATAACATTTATGACGCTATCACATTAAATAGATATAGTAGGAACGGAAAACCAAAATGGTACACCTTTTCTGTATTGTGCTTTTCAATAGTGTTCCCAGGAACAATATTCATTGACAAATCACAAGAAATGACAATTAGTGGAAATTGTAATTGAACATTAATAGTGTGTGTTTTGTGTCCAAATACAGAACTGAAATGAAATCATCTTTGGGTTACACACAGCAAAGTATCACAGATATCCCACTTCTGTTTATGATGTCAAGGGACAAACATTATTCTAAAACTCATACTGACTAAAGTATCAGCCTGGTGTTTCTTGTCAATATTGTTTCATAGTCTACCCCCTCCATAGTATGAGCAATATTGATCATGAAAATGCAGCCAATGACACACTTTTGCACTCAAAAAATGACTAGGAAACACTATTTTGGCTACTTCATCCAAAAATCAAGAAATACTAGTAGGAACAAAAAATAATGCGGAGACTACTGTGACGTATGTCTGCACGGTTCTACGGTGGAATCGAACCGCCAGACGCAGTTACATCAATATCAACCAATCCTGGCAAGACGGAGAAATTTACATTACTTAAAGTTAGTCTAATTATCAGTCCCATGATAAACTATTTACAAAGTGCTGATGTTGGTGCGGACATGTACCGGTTATGGTACTTGGCGTGTTTGGGAAAAAGCAGCAAAGAAATACAAGTAGTAGGAACAAAAAAAATATGGAAACTACCATGTGTACATGGTTCAACTGAGGACTCGATCCACCAGACACAATGACATGAATATCAAGAACCAATCATATCCTGATGAGGAAAGTTACACTACTTAAAGTCAGTCTGCGTCCGTGTCTTTGAATCAGACAATTTCTGTGCAAAGTGGTGATGGTGGTGCCGGTATGTAACAGTAATAAATTGGTGTGTTTGGGAAGAATCAGCCAGAACCAAAAACTGAAGTTACTATGCCGGCAGAAAACAAGATCCACCAACTTTATGATTCTGCATTGGATTATGAAAATTAGGTGTATTTAGGTACAACTACATGCCTGCATCATACATTACAACTTGGAAATAACAGGAAAATGGAAAACAAAACACCTAAACCGACAAACAAGATGACATTTGGGCCGACCCTGTGTACTGCCTTGTCCAAGGATTACACCAAACGGATGCATGAGCTGAATCACGATGACCTAAACAATGACAAAAACCTGTTTCTATATTATTTCGAAACAGGGTTTGATGCGTTGTGTGCCAAAAACAGACATGTGGTACTCGCAATCCTTCATGGATGCCATAAGATAGAAGAAGTGAGAAAAAGACTCAACAGCAAAAAAGGACATTTCGAGGAGGACGAAGCTTTGAACATTTGGGAGAAATGCTTCAAGTACATAACCGAGGAACTATTTCCCGACTACAAAGAAGGCAACACTGACGGGATGGACCATGTATGGGCTATGGAAGTCATTCTAGCATACATTTCATGTGGTCATCCAGCATTGAAAACAACAGAAGATATTAAGTGCTACGACAACGTCGGTATTGGACCAGAAGTAAAATCGATAGAACAAGAGAGAATGATATAAGATGGTCGTACTTTCCCTGCAAAAAATGGTGTAATCTGATGCCAGAGGCAAGAGAAGACATAAAACTATGTATACATTACAACCTTTGGGAGCCGTCCTTGTATGATGGCCATTTGGTACAACAACTGGCGCAAAAAGACGAATGAGGCAATCATTGACAACGACAGATTGCAATGGTATTGCAAATCAACAGACAATAACGGGTTGTACTCCACACACAAAAGATTTCCGACAAATAAGGTAAAAAAGATTAATAACAAAAACACGGAAAAAAATGTAGGAAACAGCAGTGGGATTCGTTCATGAACAAAGCAAGAAAACAGTCAAAAGAGAAAAAGCAGAAAGTAAAAGAATTACAAGTAACAAACAGGGGGAAAAAGAAGGAACAATACAAAAAAGAGTGGAAAATTAAGAAATGGCTAAATCTTTGTGAACAACGTTGGAATTCACCTGAAGATTTAGAGGAGTACAACAACTGTCACGTTCCTTGTGGGGCATGGGGATGTGTGAAACACTAACCCTGCAAGAGCATAATCTCTGAGGTACAATCGGTACAAATTAAGTTAAAAAATAGAACGAAAATGAAGTAAAATATTACCTGAAGACGTTGGTACATTCGAAAAATGTACTCTGTAGAAACTAACAAAACAACAAAAAGGGCATTTCCTCCGTTGAACCTACGGATTGTGGTCTGCGCCAAAATTAATTAAGGGGGTAGTGTCAACCACATTGCATGAGTTCCCTAAAAAACAAAAAAGGCATTTTCTGCAACGCCGTTGCAGAAAATGGAAAAACAATAAATAAGAGAATATGGAATGATACGGTACAGTATGGTAGGGTAGGGAACATCAGAATGTTTGGGCCCGCGCCAAAATTTTCAGGACGCCACATTCCAGAATATCACGGCACACGCAAACAAAAGATAGGCAGGTGCCAGTAAAACAACACTCACACGTAGCACAATTAATAGCAATACAGCACTTCCTGGGAGGCAGTAAATCAAGCACTTACAGCAGCGCGTACAGTATGAATGAAAAAAACATGCCAACCGCTTCCTACAAACAACATTATTATCATAAAACTAGCGCACCAAAAGAATCAAAGGAAAAAACGGTAAGTTGAGGTGCACGATTTAACAAAGAAATAATGGTAGAACTTAGTAGTTGCAGTCTGGTGACAGGTAAAACCGTAGTTACCAATAACACAAACAGCCCACACAGCAGTGTATTGGGAAGTGAACGAACAAACACAAACGATAGCCAAACATATAAAACCACAGACAGTAGCAACAGAAATATTCTACAGACAACAAAAGAATCTGATAACATTAACTTGGAAAACACCATTGTCAAACATGTCAAAGAAACAGCGTTCAGGAAATTTAAATTCCCACTAGAGAATGCATTTGTGAAGGCAACAATATTCAACATTGTAAAACTAGCAAATAACAATGAAATACCAAATACAATCGATATAGAGGACCAAAAGTGGAGTGGAATTTGTTGCCGAGCAGTCACTGGGTGTAGGCACAATGCTCAAACTCTTGCCAGGAAAAACTTTGTAAGCAACCAACAATAAAATGATTGCCAACATGCACTCTTTTATAATCCTTTCTAACATTTTGGTCATGATATTAACACTGACACGTAGACGATAAAAGGAACAACCAGATACCAGATAGTTTCCCAGGAACGGTTCTAATCACGGACACCCGAGACGTGAACTCAGAAAATAGGTACTAATTTATTATTTTCCTTCTGAATCTGGTCCATTGAGAGTCTGATTCAAAGGCTTCTGAAGAACAGCAATGCTGCGTTAGTGTGTTAGTAGACAAACGATTGTTCTCTAAGAGTGACAATGGTGGTTGGATACTTTTGGCAACAGATAATCGGACTACAGGCGAGACTATGGAAACGCCAGATCTCTTCTTACTGTGAACTTGTTCAGATACAGCGAGATAGACCTTGGTAATGTAGATCACAGGTAGTTTGTAGCAACTAGTGTGAATTTTGGAGATATAATCAGTTGAATATTAAAAGTATGAGATAAAGAGAAAACTTGCCAAAATGCAAGATATCTCTTTTATTGAGGTGTAATACGTTGCAACTGCTGTGGCGTAGTGATGAGATTACTCACTGATTATTTCCATGCATGCATTGATCATTGATCGTATATATATATATATATATATTGTGTGAGAAGCTTCTGACAACGGTTTCCTTCTCTTGTTATCCTAGGAAGATTCCATGATACGTTTATCAATGAAATCAGGAATTGCTCCCGTAGGTCGTGTGATATTTCTCTAAATCAAAGATTGCTCACCGAAGAACCAGGGCAATACTAGAAAACAGGGATTGCTCACCGTCAATACGCGATGGGAATTGATGCGCCGTGGGAATCGATATGCCGTGGGAATCGATTACTTGAGTGATATGGGACTCATTGATTCGTATGAATAGAACAACTGCCGTTGTGTAGCTTTGGTACTGCTGGACATGAAAGGAATTTAATACTCCCCATGTTTCCTTGTGAAAGGCCATCACGTTTAAATGGTGCTTCCATCATCTCGTAGGAGATCGCCAGTGTTTCCACAGAAGTGGAAGATGGGCTTGAGCAGTGGATACACAACTGAGTGTCCCCAATGCTTAGTGGGAATATCTGCACAATTATCCTTACCGGGGATGTGCAGCATTCGGATGAAACCTTTTGCTATCATGCGTTGCACGTAGTGATACGATAGGATATGATGGTGCTTGTGCAACCTTGCGTAAGGGAAGGTTGCTGTCTGGATCATCTTCTTGTTATCTCCCCATGAGTAGGAGATGTCATAGACTCAAGTTCTGAGATATCGGAATGAGTGACGTAAGTCAACAATTTGCTCAATGCAAGTTCTTCCTGCAACAAATTTGGCCCCGAATGTGGCCATTTCCGTAGTGGCTTGTTTCTTTGAGAACCACATCATGGGAGTCTTGTTTGCAAAGTGAAGGATGCCGCTTACAGCCTTTCCACTGAGGATAACATGCATGAGATTTGCATCGTAGAAGTGCGTCAACACTACTGTCTTCCCGAGTGGTGCAGGAGTGTTGTCGGGTACTAGCTCTTCAGAATGCTCCCCATAGACGGTGTTGGACCAGTCGATGGTGTCCGTTTCAGTCAATATAAAATCTGGAGGTTCCACTCTGAACCTGATCTTGAAATGTCTGAACTTGGAGATGTATCCATAGATACGCTTGGCACGGCCAAGATGTCCTTCTCTGGGTTGGGCCCTAAAATTCAAGAGTGTCATTACAGCGGTTTGTACATCGAATCGTTCAATGGCGATGATCCATTGAAGTGATCCAATCATACTTTGGTATTTCTGGATGCCAGTATCTTCAAGGAATGCTGATGAGTCTAATTCAGGATGATCGTTCTTGGCGATGGGTGATTGGAACCTAGGTGTTAGGTTTGCATCCGAACATTTGTTCATATGATGCTTCCATCTTCTCAATAAATTTAATGGGGCTCATGCAGAGAACCGCCATGTTCATCATGTTCAAAACCACATCGCAGGTGGAAGTTCATAGGTCCGGATCCCTTCAACTTGAAGTTGTATGGCTCTGACTGTAAAATCTCCAGAAACAAATTGGGATCAGCCATGCATAGACATAGATCGTTGACATATGTGCATATGAGTTCATATACTTGCTCCCCATGTTTGTTCATTCCAGGCTTGAGGAAGAACTCCGGTTCAGCACAAGACCTTTCGAAGCCGAGTTCGATAAGGCATGCCGCCAGTAAATCACAGAAGCACTTGCCCGATGATCTAAGTCCATATAGAGCCTTGTAGATGACCAAGAGGCGACCTTCTAGTGATCCGAATTCTGGGCCTGCCTTGATACAGACTTTCTCACAAGTCACTGCTTCAAGATAAGCATTTCTGATATCCGTACCCCATGCTTCCAGACTGTTCAGTTCAGCTAGGAACAGGCACATACGTAGGCTGCAAAGCGATACAACACCGGCGTATACACTGTGGACGGGGGCTTCAGTAAGGTTGCCATTTGCAACAAGACAAGCCTTGTGTCTACCATCATGTTTGACGGCATATATCATGTGTACCTTGATCTGTTGGAACCTGTTTGGAATGGAGCTTGCCTTATACTTTCCTTTGTTGATGAAGGTATTGTATTCCCTGAGTTGTTCCATTTCAAGAGTAATGGCGTCTTCCCACTTGTGGTTCCCGTTGGCCTGGCCGGATTGGATGACTTCTTTGTGATTACGGGGTACCTTGAATCCGTATTGATATTGCGGAGCGGTACAGAAAGAGCAAAGTTTGGCTTGATGCACAAGTCAATCAAGCTTCTTGGTTCTTTGTGCAAGGTTGGTGATTTGTTTGAGACGTTTCCAACCTGGGAGGTCAAGCATGTTGTTGTCTTTACCATATTTGGCAACGGTAACAGGGTCATTGACCGCAATGTTGGCTAATGGTTCATGTGTTTGTTCCATATTTTCCCATTCAATCCAAAGGTTAAACTTGGAGCCTTTGTACTGAGGGTGCTTGTTATCCAATGGACCTTGGTGTACTAGGATTTGGCAAAACGACCAAAGCTTGCCATCTTCTTGGGTCGAATCAAGGTGGATGTAGTTCATGACATCGTTGTATGCAATGATATCTTCAAGTTTGTCATCAGAATGCTTACACTTGAATTTGATGAAATCTTTATTGCGCTCAAGACTGTCTTCTACATCGACGATGGTAAGGCGTTTCCGAGTACCATCGGGATTGGGTACAAGGAAAGATCTGCCTTGTACGTCGGCAATTGAAATGGTCGGGATGGTGACCGGTTGACCATCATCATTGAATTGCACATTCCCTTCTACGGTGGTAACAACTACCTCTGATGGGTCTACTGTAGGAGTAGCAGGGTTTTGTGGAGTCGTGATGTCACTAACATCAAAATATGCTAGCTCTGGTGGATCGAAATCATCTTCAGTAAGGAAAACGCCATCGAATGTCTTGCTGAAGATGTGTGTCCTGGGAGGACCATCAAAACTCTCCCCATAGTTGTTAGGGAGTGTAGAAGGGGACCAGCTTGGGCTGTCATCGACCTTCTTATAGAGAAAGCTTGGTAACAAGGGGTGGGCGGGTGGTTTGATAATAACCTGATTATGCTGTAGGTTTGCTGTCCTCAGGTGTCTGAGTATTAGATGCCGTAGGCTTGTGCTTGTCAGGTGTCATAGGCTTGTTCTCTTCAGGTGCCGCAGAATTGTCGGAGCTCGTCTTGTTGTCAGATTCCGTGGAGGATTCTGCAGTAGTAGGAGCAGTTGGGACGTCATGTGGTTTGGACTCCCCATTTGGGACATCTGTAGTTGTATGCTCCCCATGTTTTGTGATCATAGGTGCGTCACCGGTTGCATACAGTCGGTTTGCTGAATCCTTTGCTTTACGCCACGCAACGGAACCATTGTCGGTAAATATGCCCGTGCGTTTATTGCGTGATTCAGGCATAAGAGCGGAGCGAACACCAGAACGGTCAAGCAATTTGTTAGTAACAGGGTCCCAGATCTGGAAGCATAAGCCATTGCCACAATGTTCAACAATGCCAACAAAATGACCAAGGCGTTCGGTGGACTGCGTACCAAAAGGTGAATCATTGGTCTTGAAGTAAACAGGTTCGAACCAAAAGAAACTGGTATATGCGCTGATGTCACCAAGAGAACCAGTAGCAATGAAGATTGGTTGTTTATCAGATAGAGTAGGATCTGAAATAAGATTGAGGAGACCGGCAACATATGTCATACACAGCAACCATAGGTGTGGAGGTGTGCCGGTGCGGTCCATGACACAGTTGACAATACGTTTGAACGTTTGATATCTACATTCAAATTGGTTCTGGTGTTGGTGATAAGGTTCACTCTGCCAAAGTCCAATCCATAACATCTTGAGATAATCGATGACACGCTTACTGGACTGGTAGGATCCATGGTCACATAAGAGACGGAGAGGTCTACCCCATTTTTGAACAAAGTTCTGGAAACATGATAGGAAATCACTGGTGGTACGCATCTCTTTGACATGAATGATATGGGATTGATAACCGAAGAAGATTTGTGCAAGTTTGGAGCCGCCGTTGATTGCTGGGATGTTGGAGTACACAACATCCGACAAGACATTGTCATTAAATGGTCGAACATTCATTGCTGGTTGAGGAGATTGAAATCTTTTGAAGAGGTTACCATCTGGACTAACAGCTAAGGAACCATATTGCATAGAATTTGCAAAGGTTGCCTTGATGCGATCTGTAGAAACCCAGCAAAAGAAGGGTTTCAGGGATAAGTAGTCATGCTCATTAGGATAATGTTCACAAGGTGTAGCTGCGACGCGAGGTGGGTCATCAGTGGTACATGCCGTAGGGAAGGCAAGGATCATACTAGATGACGGAGTCCGAATACAACAAGCTAGATGTTCCTGATGGTCATAATCTGTCGGAGTAAGCCAAAAGGAGCAATCGTTCATGCCGTGATCATCAATAGGGAGAAATGCCGATCAAGTGCATTGACTGGAATATGAATTGAGAGACGTAACTGTGGAGGAACCAGGGGATACAGGTATATCCAAGCCTTCAAGGCATCTTGGGTTCCCATATTCATCATATGTGGGGTAAGGGAGCCATTGTGGTTGTGGTGGATATTTCTGGAGGAAGGTTTCATCCTTAGCACTGATGATGGTATCAAGGACGGAAGGGTCCCAATGTTTATCGGATGTCATGATAACATGTGGCAGTGTGTTGAATTCATCAGTGGTGTACTTGCGCATGGTGAGATACGACAGGCCATGGCGGATGCTGAGTGGTAATGCGTACCTATCAGTTGTGGTGATGACTTGTCCATCACCTGCTTTGATGAATGTATCATCAACAGTAGAGAAGTATGCTTCCATCTGACCGGACGACAAGATAGAGGGGTGTCTTCCTGTATATGCGATTAAAAATAAGGATAATGGGACCTCTATTTGAAACGGAATATGCTCCACATTTTGCAATGGGAATATTCTGCACTTGGTGATTGTTGATGCCAGTGACATTGACATACCGAGGGGGAATGTCCTTGGAGATGAGACATACATCATTACCAATAATATAACCATTGGCACCACGATCAAGCATAGTGAAACCGGGGTTGGAGACAGTAGCCTTATGCGCACAATAGGTATATGCGGATACTTGGTTTTCATGCTGTAAGGTCAAGTCCTCTTCAGGTTTGTACCATTTGTCAAAATTAACCAAGTAGGAAGATTTTCCAAGGGGCACAAGAGTGTCACCATCCTTTTTATATCAGATGTCAGGGTTCTCAGAAAGAAATCTGGCAGGATAAGCAGGTGATACGGATGACTTGAGGGGTTGCTGGTCCTTGGAGGAGGAGGTCTGAGACTTGTAGACACCAAGTGATGCGTGGAAGATGCCTCAGCGATCATTTTCAACAGCCGGATGTAGATCTTCTGAAGCATTGGTATGGTTATCACCACTTGAAGTATCGTCTTCAAGGAATGTGACGGAATGATCATGCATATAAGCCTTGCGAGTGATAGGCCCGGTGGCGTTAGGGTCCGGTTGACTGTTGGGAAGCAATTCAGACCGCAAGGAAGCGACTACAATTTTCTTGCCTTCAGGGGAAAAATTCAGCCAATTCTTCATGTCTTGACGTGATAATGCCTTCCATATGCCAGTCGGTTAACATGTGGTAGCATCAGGTGAACGTCCAGCCTTAAATACCGCATAGTCTTGATAGTCGCCTTCAAATTTGATAGGAAGAGCATATTTTGTAGAGTTATGCCCTTGATCGGAAGAGAAGTCGTGAACATGTGTTTGTACTGTAGATTCCGGAGCAGACATCACTGACTGAGAGTCGAGACGAGTAGCCTCAAGTAACAGAGTGATCTTGAGCTTGTGGATAGCAGCAGCCTCAGCTTGGATATCCATGACGCTACTATTCAAGCCACCAGGGTCATTGATCTTGGCAAATTGTTCGCTTAGTTGGAAGCTGGAATAACAGGCTTGGCATAATGCTGATTTGACTGTATGATACTCAAGAGGTTTATTGGGAGGATAAAGTTTATTGAGGTGGTTCAACTCTTTGAACCAGTTCGTGATAAACTTTACCTTGGATTCTTTCCACTTATCAAGATTCAACTTCAGTAACGCTTGCAGTTGAGTCAAATTGTCGTACACCTTGGCCTTTGATTCACTATGTAAGTTTACAAAATCAAGGTACGCTTGCCAACCATTTCGTGTGATGGAATAGCTGTGTACGCATGACGATGATAGGTCGCTTTTGAAAACCTCTAACATGAGAACCCAGAAGACGGCGCATTGTTTGACGAAGAGGTCACAGGTGAAACCTTGTAATGCAGCAGGTGGCCAGGTCTCATCGAGAAACGTTTCGGTGTCAATATTGTATGCTTTGAGCTTTGCCTTGAATTCGACAAGCCAATGTTTGCATCTTGAGTTGTTCGTGAGAGGTGTGAAAGACTTTTCATCACGTGATTTTCTACACCAAGACTCATACCGTACTTGTTGTGTAGACTTGTTCTTGCTTGTTCCTGGAGGAGGAGGTGGAGGATTCAAGATAGATTCATTCTTGAGACGCATTGCACGAGTCATACGGAAAGCGCTGAAGTCGTCGTAGGAATATGATTCAACATTCCTCCAATCCCTTTTGTTCTTGCGTAAGTCCTTGGTGAAGTCTGCAAGTGCTTCTATAGTCCGTTGGATAGTTCTGGGAAGTGGTGCTTGTAATCCGCTACCAGTATCGAGGTAGGTAAGCTCTCCAGCAAAACCATGTTCGAGCATAGCGTCAAGGAAAATCAACCATTTGTGTAGTGCTCCTTGAAGGAGTGCCTTACATAGCAAGTTGTTCGATTCCTTTGTCACTCGGAATACGGAGACAACTACTTGCTTCATGTGGTCGTCAACACTAGGAAGACTAATTGTGTCTACGCCGTCATCATCTTCGTTGTTGATCCCATTACCACCGGGATTCGCTGGTATGTTTGGCATGTTTGCTTCTAATACTTCCAAGTTGCTGGAGGACGTAGAGGACTTGGATGAGGGGGATGACGCCATCTCACTCGGCTGATCCGATGGAGGAGGAGAAGAGTGCCAATTGTGTGGAGAAAGAGAACTGTTTCGTAAACAATGTGTGATTGGCATATGCCAGCGTAGGGTGTGTGTTCACTTTCTCACTTGTTCTTCATATGCAAACTGCCTTGGAGCTTGCAACCGTTAATTTATTATTTTCCTTCTGAATCTGGTCCATTGAGAGTCTGATTCAAAGGCTTCTGAAGAACAGCAACGCTGCATTAGTGTGTTAGTAGACGAACAATTGTACTCTAAGAGTGACAATGGTGGTTGGATACTTTTGGCAACGGATAATCGGACTACAGGTGAGACTATGGAAACGCCAGATCTCTTCTTACTGTGAACTTGTTCAGATACAGCGAGATAGACCTTGGTAATGTAGATCACAGGTAGTTTGTAGCAACTAGTGTGAATTTTGGAGATATAATCAGTTGAATATTAAAAGTATGAGATAAAGAGAAAACTTGCCAAAACGCAAGATATCTCTTTTATTGAGGTGAAATACGTTGCAACTTATTAAATTCCTTTCGTGTCCAGAAGTACCAAAGCTACCCTACGGTAGATATCCTATTTGTACGAATCAATGAGTCCCGTATCAACCAAAGTAATCGATTCCCACGGCATATCGATTCCCACGGAGCATCGATTCCCATCGCGCATTGACGGTGAGCAATCTCTGTTTTATATTATTGCCATTGTTCTTCGGTGAGCAAACTCTGATTTTATAAAGTATCACACGAGCTACGGGAGCAATTCCTGATCTTAATGATAAACATATCATGGGGTTTTCCTAACGGAACAAGAGAAGAAAACCGTTGGCGTGTGATTCTCACACAATATATATATACATACAGATATATACAGTCAACGACCAATGCATGTACGGAAATAATCAGCGAGTAATCTCATCATTACGCAACATCAGTTGCAACGTATTCATCTCAATAAAAGAGAGATCTTGCGCTTCAGCAAGATTTCACTTTATCTCATACTTTTAACATTCAACTGATTTATATCCTAAAATTCACACTAGTTGCTACCAACTACCTGCAATCTACATTACTAAGGTCTATCTTGCTGTATCTGAACAAGTTCACAGTAAGAAGAGACCCGGCGTTTCCATAGTCTCGCCTGTAGTCCGATTATCCGTTGTCGAAAGTATCCAACCACAATTGCCACGCGTAGAGTACAATCATTTGTCTACTAACACACTAACACAGCGTTGCTGTTCTTCAGAAGCCTTTGAATCAGACTCTCAACGGATCGGATTCAGAAGGAAAATAATACAACTGCTGTTGCGTAGTGATGAGATTACTCGCTGATTATTTCCATGCATGCATTGATTGTTGACCGTATATATATATATATATATTGTGTGAGAAGCTTCTGACAACGGTTTCCTTCTCTTGTTATCCTAGGAAGATTCCATGATACGTTTATCAATGAAATCAGGAATTGCTCCCGTAGGTCGTGTGATATTTCTCTAAATCAAAGATTGCTCACCGAAGAACCAGGGCAATACTAGAAAACAGGGATTGCTCACCGTCAATACGTGATGGGAATCGATGCGCCGTGGGAATTGATATGCCGTGGGAATCGATTACTTGAGTGATACGGGACTCATTGATTCGTATGAATAGAACAACTGCCGTCGTGTAGCTTTGGTACTGCTAGACACGAAAGGAATTTAATACAATTGCACAAAGACTATCGATGGAAAAGTTCACCAGAATTCAAATACTTCATGAAAAGAATTCTTGGAGCGGTGTCACCAAAACAGACAGACTTCAAAAGAAAATCAGTCAGAATGACAGTCAGTAACATTTTCACCCCAAGCAATGAAGCTTTTGCATTGCTTTTCCTTTACAACGACTACGACTCATGGCTAAACACAACAAAGGGCACGAGGTTGAGAAAAAATTCACTGACGGTAAGTCAGGAAATAAGGAGGGATGGAGTAACGAGGGACAAGATCTTTACGAATACCTAGTAAGTGAATTAGAAGAATGAAAGGAGAAACAACAGTCAAAAGAATTAGAGATGGAAATACTTAAAATGTACCAAAAGCAAAATGGCCATCATAAACAACAAGATAAGGAGGAGGATGAAGAAAGTAAAAAGGGAAAAAGACGGAAGCGGAAACGTAGCTTGCTTGAGATTCTTGGCAAGGATAACGAGGAATACAAATTATACCTCAAATACAAGAAAAATGAATCAGAGTAATTGGTGATAACAACATCATTATAGTAGCATGGCTAGTTCATTATTATTTTACGGTTTGCACAATATTGTTCCGGGTCTTCTGTTCGAATAGAATACAATAAACAAGGTAATTCCAAAAGCTGATAAAATACTTTCATATTTGTTGCAAAATATGTTTGTTGTATTTTGGTATTTGATATGCGTAGCGTGAATATTGTGAAATGCCAGAGATTATTGCAAATGCGGATAAAATACTTTCTTATTAGTAAAAAAATATGGTCGTTGGCTTTTGATATTCAAAAAACGTAGTGTGAGTAATGTGAAAGCGGCGTAACAGAATAGATTGATGGGTATCAAGAAGCTCATACATTTGTGAAGAAATTCATAATAACGCTACGACAATATCATTGTACATAGAGGATATTATTACAGAACATGAGTTTCGTGTGGAAAAAACAAAAATTGAATGGAGAATTAGTATTATTGGGGTAAGCATGAAATGAAATTGTAGAATAGAAAGATTCTGAAGCAAGCATGGTACGAGGGCTGAAAAAAACGGTGGCAAAAATAGACCTACTTGAAATTGTTGCGTGCAAAAATAAGTAGAGAATTATTTATTGTGCGCGCAACAAAAATTTTCGGAATATTTTAAAACATCGCACGAATTTGACGAAAGCATGAGCATCGTTTATGTGACGTAGAACCTTTCAATGGAACAGCACATGTCAAAAGGCATTCAAAGAAATGAATTTCATTGTCGCCATTGAGACAATGCTTGTATATCCTGATCACAACATCCTGTTTCACATATACACCGGCGCCTTCGACTTCCAACTCAGCACTGTCATGAAGCAAAACAACATACTCGTCTCGTACTTCACCCAAAAGCTCAACAAAGCTCAGGCAAGTTAAACAATTATCAAAAAGGAACTCCTCTCCATTGTCAGAACATTCAAAGAATATTGGCCAATGCTCCTTCAGCAAGCAAGCAAAGGCACCCTGCAAGCAAGGAAATGCAGAACAAGAAGCAAACAAACACAAAACAAGCAACCAAAAGCAAGCAAGCAAAACATGCAAGCGCTTGCTTTGGGTTGAGTCGTTTGCTTATTTCTTGCTTGACTGACAAAATGACAAAAAGCAATGAAACACAAAAGCAAGCAACCGAAAGCAGTCAAGAAAGGAACGGAAGCAGCAAGCACACAAAATCAAGCAAGCGTGACCGCAAGCAAATGAACGCAACGTCACACAAACGAGATTCAGGATTGTTGGGGAATCACGCACATATGTGGGCTGGATTCCACCGGTCCCCCTTTGTAATTTCATCCAACCTTTTGAAATTAATGTCAAACTCATAATATTTTTACGCACAGTATATCTTGCAACCCCACTGGCAACTGTTTCCAATCTAGTGGCCTGGAACTGAATTTGATGCCTGAAACAAATTGTGCATGGTCGCAATATCTCAATCTGAATTGGTTCCTCATTTCTATTATTACTGGCTACTACTACTAATGATGGTGACAACACCTAAATATCAGGCTTATTGTAAGCGTTGCTACTTGGACTCACCTCTTATTACTACCGGTTACAGAAAGAAGAAGGTCATCAAGAAGAAGAATCCCACCTTGTTTACAGCAAGACAAAGGAAGAATACAGGAGTAATTGTTTTGCCTGCTCTTGTGAGCCATATTTCACAAAACAAAGCATGCTATGTTAGACGTATTCTTATTACTACCAATGTTTGGGGGTAGATGATTTCACATCTTCTGCATTCATCAGAAAATAAAAAAAGCAAGAGGATGCTAGTGAAAAATCAGGTCTAATGAACACCCCTAACAGTCTACTGAGTAGTGGTCTAGTACCAAATGTGCTCGACAATCAAGTTATGTATGACCCTTCTGTCAAACCAATGGAGCGTGCCTTGATTGGTTGGGAATTAGTAAACAATGAGGATGAGGATGACTCTGTCTCTGATGATATTTTTTTTCTCCTAACAATGACAATGACGAAGAAGGAATTGACAGCAAATCCCCCCCTCTTTGGGTGTAAAAAGAGAAGGCAACAACATGGCTGTTGATGATTCCTCTCTTGATTTGAACATGGCAATTATGACACCCAATGCCAGAAGGCACAAATCAGACAAACTGAAGGTGAAGATCAAGTTAATGGAAATTGTGCGGAATTATAGCTTACCTTTAGTTGCAGAGAAGGAATTGTATGAATGGGTTATTGAATTGGAGCGTCTCAATTTATTTTCATGGACAAAAGGAAATCTCATACAGTCAAGGTCAAGAGTCATAAAGGACATTTATGCAACTGGGCCTGAAATATAAGGTGATGGCTTTGAACCTCTTCTGATTGATTGGTGTTATAAGAAATCTGTTACCGGTCCACCATCTGGAACTACAAGGTAACATCAATATAGATGAACTCCATCACGGTAAATGGTGGGTTGATACTTGGGAAAAGAGGTGCAACAAAGATAGAAATGAAATTTTGGTTCCTATAATTCTCTACATGGATGGAATCCCAATTGACAATAGTGGTCAAATAATGATTACCCCTCTGAACATGACACTTGGCATATTCAACACCCTAACTTGGAACTCTCAGCCGGATGCATGGGAGACTATATATTTTCACACCATAGGTACACATGATAAAGGTGACAGATCAATCAACAATATGAACAATCTTCACCCTGTCCTTTGTGCTGCGCTTTCATCTTTGAAAGGTGCCTGTAACCTAACGGATGGTATCAAATGATCTAATTTACCGTTGAACAAGAAGAAATGGTCTATTCGAATGAAATCTGCAATACAAAGATGATCTGTACTAGGCATTGCAATTGTCCAAGGGCACTTAGTAATAACACTTGTGTTAATGTTCTGAAGGTTCCCGTTTCAATCAAAAGTGGGAACGTGAAGGTGTCTAAGGACAATAATGGGGAAGAATATCCTTCCATCCGTCTATGGATGATGTCCAATTTTACTCCTCCAACAGTGAACAAAGGAGTGGATGTTGAACAGTATTTCAAGAATGTCTCCCACCACCATGTACACAATGGTAACGTGTTTTATGATCTTGATTTTGGAGAAAACACACAAAATATTCATCTAGCTTCACTGGGAGAGAGGCTCCATATGCACCAACTTGGTTGCGCAAAGCGAGCAGTGGCGACCTTTTGTGAGAATTTTTCAGGAAATAACACGTGGCTACTTGGTGACATGAACCGGATAGCTAGTTACTATGGTGCTGCTGTTCAGAGGCAATCTGATCATGACTTTCCGCAAACCATTTTTTTGGAATCAATACATACAGCAAAAAAGGAGGGGAACCAGTACATTGGCATGCTTTGTATTCAGATGCTTGCACTTCTGTCCATTGAAGGTTGTCAATTGTTGTTCTCACAAAGAATGACAACCAATCTTGAGAACAGGAACAGAAAGTGTGAGGAAGAAATTGACAGACGTATTTAAACCATTGAGTTGTTGTTGGGTATGGAAGAGATCCCCAAATACGCTGGAACGTTTGATCAGGTTTTCAAACAAGACAACAAGGGTGTTTAAGATCTTGACATGATGGTTGTTCATTTGTTAATGGTAGTAATGTCAGTCACTACAAAATTCTAGATGAGTCACAACAAAAATCTTTTTTTGTCTTTTGTTGATGAGTCACTACAAAATTCTTTTTTTTGTTTTTTCTGATGCATACCGTAGCCAGAATGCTCATTCCTAAAATGTGTTGGTTCGGTTTTGATCAGGACCCTTCCGAATCAACTTTTTTACTACTTTTTTCCACACGTGCTACAACTGCTGGTAAACAGCCAGTACTAGACTAACAGACGATCACACTGTTGTTAATAGTAAACATGACTACTAAGCTAATGCTGGATTATCAACTATATTTATCTTCATTACTAAATAAATATATGTATACAGTATGCGTGTTGCGACCACCTTGTGACTGTTGAGTAGTACCAAATCATGCTTCAGTTTTTTTGTTGACCCTGTTCTTACCATCAACTTATTATGAGCTTACCAACAACTATGGTAACTTGATGGTAATGATTAGCAAGTACAAGTACTACCTGGTCCAGACCAATTCAGCCATAATGAAGGCGTTTCATGCGGACTGAATTTTTTGGTCGAAGAACAAATGGATTTTGCTGCTCCAAAACAACAGCAAGCGGCAACAGCAACAGCAACAGCAACAGCAACAGCAACAACGACAGCAACAGCAACAGCAATAGCAACATGAACAGGAACAGGAACAGGAACAGCAATAGCGAGCAATGGGACAAGAGCAGCAAAGAGAGCAACAGCAAGTGCAACAGCAAGCAGACGACAGCGAGAGCAGTGAGAGCAACAGTGAGCGGCAAGAGCAACAGGAAGAGCAGCGAGAGGCAAGAGCAAGAGCGAACAGGGACAGGAAGAGCAAGAGCAGCGAGCGGCAACAGCAACAGTAAGCAACAACAGCCACAGCCACAGCCACAGCCACAGCCACAGCAACAGCAACAGCGAGAGTGGACCACGAGCAGCAACAGCGCAAGCAGAAGCAACAGCAACAGCAAGCAGCAATAGCGATAAGGGCATTGAGAGGACTGCAACACAGAGCAAGAGCAAGAGCATTGCAGCAGCAATGAAAACAAAACAATGAAAACAGAACAACGAAAACAGTTATTTGGTGTTTGGCATTTGGCGTTTGGTATTTCTACTATATGTAGTATTTGCTACTAGTGATTTTCAAACTGGCCCAAAGGCTGGCTGGCAACACGACTCAAATTTTGAAATTTTTTGACGTCATTGGGCGGGTTCAGGAGCTCGGAAGGCTACCATCAAGTTACCAACAAGTTACCAACAACTTACCGACAACTTACCGACAACTTACCAACAACTTACCAACAAGCTACTAACAAGCTACCAACAACTTACCAACAACTTCTTACCATAATTGTTGGTAAGTTGATAGTAAGTTGACGGTACTAGGATGCTGGCCCTGTTCCACTGAAAACAATCAGTTACTGAATACTTCATAGTAGTAGATTTAATCGTGGATAGTTTTTGCCAGAATATTACTAAACAGACTACCAAAACGGCAACAATCCATTCTCAATGGACAGGAAGATTACTATCACAGATTAAGTGACATAACACTAGTGTGTAGGAAGCAAGAGTGGTACTAAAACTGCTTGGTTGCCAGCTATTTGCGCGCGCGCAGTAAAAAAGCTGATTCGGAAGGTTCCGTACTTTGTACCAAGAATTGGATGTAAACTCGATGGAAATTGAGTGATTCCCACCTTACGAAAAGGAATATAATTAATTAAAAAAAACATAAACAGTATGTGTTTTCTATATAGATGTATTCACTTCGTAATAAAATTTGTCAGTCGACATGTGTCCGGCTGACAGTTTTTATTCACTTAACTGACACCAAATAGATTTCAACGGAATCTTAAAATTATTATGCCTGCCGGCCAAAATAGGCCAGTAGGTGGCGCGGGTATTCATTAAACAGACAGTTACTGCTTCTTCTTCTTTAGGGATTCCGAATTCCAAATTTGGCATTTAATAAAAGTATTCCTCGGTTGGGCATGATAAAAAAGTATTCATTCTACATACTTTTTATTAACGTTGGATTCTATTCACTTTCCTTAGGTGGGAATCACTCATAATTGGGTCATTCCCAAAATACTTTTCTGCATAGTACCCAGATTTCTGTTTTTAGTATTCCGGGAATGAAAATTAGCATACCCAGATTTCTGGCGGGCTAGTGTCTAAAATCTCATTTGGAATGTGGAATCTCATTTTTTTTCTTCGTTCTATGTGGAAACAACGCAAGGATCCCAAAAAAAATCTGTGTATTGAGTGATTCCCACCAATGATAAAGTAATAAAAGTTTGCGACCAAAGTAATAAATCTATTCACATAGTCAATAGATCTATTAACTATTGAATAGAATTTAGCAGTCGAGACTGCATCGACTTGCAAAACTTTATTAACTGAATAAAAACAGAATAAACTCGAAGGGAATCACTAAAATCAAATATTTTAGTCCCCAACGCACGAAGCCTTCCTTGAATACTTAAAATGCTTGCTTGCCAAAATAGTCGGGTAGGTGGCGCGGTTAGTGATTGAACAGACAGTTACTGTTTCTTATTTAGAGATTCCAAATTCCAAATTTGCTCGGAGTAATAGTTAATAAAATTCATTCATCCGTTGGGTGCGCCAAAAATCTATTCAATCTATTCACTCGCGAATATCTTTTTTATTACTTTGGTCAAATCATTGGTGGGAATCACTCATTATGCAGATCCTTGCCAAAGTGTGGACAAGGATCTATGTAAGAAATGACTGGTCAAATAAAACATTTCCGATCTGGGTACTACGCAGAAGTATTTCGGGAATGACCCATTGTTTTCATTTTAGTTGCGAAAAGCAAAAAAATGTTATCGGATTTGTACCGGTAGTAAAAATCAATGGGGATGACATACTCGTACTCGTACCGTAAGTAATATTTTTTGGTGAACCATCCAGATTGGATCGCATTGGGTGATTCCCGAAATACTTTTATGTACTACATAAACCGGAAATTTTCTACTTAACCAGTCGTAAAGTTACAAATCATAGTCGACGTGAGCTCACGTCGACTATGATTTGTAACGTTACAAATTTTTATAACGGAACTCCTGACTGAATTTTTGTCAGTCCCCCAACGGACTAATCACACATCCAACGGATCAGATCGCCAATTTTGGCTCATTACAGTACGAGTAGTATTACTAGTACGAGTACTAGTACAAAATATTGTCCAACGCACCACAACAACCAAACCGAATTTCTAATAAAAGGTTTATCTGCTGTTGTTGCTGTATCTGCTGTTGTTGCTGCTATGTGACAACGACGGAGGAAGAGATACATATTCTTCAGCTCCGGACATAATTTTTATATCGTAATAAAGCAGCGATCATGGTGAAGACAGCAGCAGGAAAAAGGACCGGGAAAAGAAACTACAGCAGAAGAGAAGTCATGGAACTTCTATACACCCTCAAAGAAATCCTTCCTGTTGGTCCTGAGGATTGGGCGCAAGTCGGCCTAATCCATAATGACAACTTCCCTGATACCAATCGAAGTGTTGAGAACCTCCGTAGGAAATACAACGGTCTATATCGGAAACAAATTCCTACCGGGGATCCAAATTGCCCCAAGGACGTGAAGTTGGCAAAGAGGGTTAAGTATTTGATTAAGTGCAAGGAAGGAGTTGGTGATGGACAAGAGCCATATGGAATGGAAGAAGGATACCAGACCAACACGGAAGACGAAGAATACATAAGTAGTGGTGAGGAGGAGGATGACGACTCTGACGATGATAACATTCCTCTGATACCACCACTTGGTCAACCTTCGCAAACAATGACTCAGCCAACCCAACAGTCAACCCAACAGTCAACAGAGCCAACCCAGCCAACACAACCGCCCCTTCGTCAACCTTCCCAACCAACCCAAGAAGAACCAGAACTCAATACACGACCAACTGCCATAAACAATACACCAACGACTCCCATAAACGTACCACCAGCAAGAATTGTTGTTCCGCGCTCTCGGTCTCGGTCAGCTTCCTCTTCTTCTTCATCTCAACGGTTTCCTGCCACGCGTGCTTCCCCTTCTCCCACCAGTACTCCGCGATCAAAGAGACAGTACCGCAGGAACGCCACCAACATCAGCACGACCACCACCGACAGCAACAGCACCAACGGACGCCAGGAAATTCTTGATTTCTTGAGAGAGAATTCCGAGCACGAGAGGGAACAAAGAATAGAGTATCAACGGCTTGAAAGGGAACAAAGAGAGGCTGCCTTGGAATCGCTGAAGGCCGCCATAGTAGATGTTGCCACCATACTCCTAAACGGGCTTCGTTCCAGCAACTCAAATTCCAACTCCAACTCAAATCCCCCCCAGCCCGGCAATCCCAACAACTCCAACTCAAATCCCCCCCCGGCCGACTCCACTTAAGAGTCTTGTTCCTGTTTAATAGCAGGAACATCCGGCGTAGGTTGAGCAGGAGGTTGAGCAGGAGGAGGATCCGGAAAAATAGCAGGAACATCCGGCGTAGGTTCAGAAAAATCGGAATCAGAGTCGGAATCAGAGTCGGAATCGGAATCTGATGAATGAAAGAGTCGTTGATTGGTTCGGCCTTCGAGAGTCCGGTGCAAAAGATCCTGTCGAATCTGTTGCCGGTTTTTATCAATCTGTAGCTGGTGTTTAACAATCAGTTTTTTGTATATAGCAATCTGTCGTTCATCTTGAACAATCTGTCGTAAGAGTCGTTGTTCGTGTTGTCGTTCAAATTTGGCTCTAAGAGCCTTAAGAAGTCTTTGTTCATGTTCTTGTTTGGAAGCTACCACCATGATGTTGCTTTTGGCTTTGGAAGTTAAGTTGCTTTTGACTTTGGAAGAAATCAAATTATGAGCTTTGCAACTTGCCAAGAAAATGAAATAATGAATTACTAGTAAAAAGAATGAATTACTAGCAACTACTAGCAACTACTAGTAATATCTCATACAATCGTAAAGTTGGCAGTACATGAAAGTCTCAAATCAGTCGGAATCAAATCGATAGGAGTCAACGATTCCCACGTCGATTCCCATTTCGATTCCCATTTCCATGTATGGAAGAACTGATGGGATTAACCCGTCCGGCGCTGTGTTGAACCCCTCTTAAGGAGTTGAACCTCTCTTGAGGAGTCGTGCGGTTTTTACGAACCCGAACACCAAAAGCGAAACTACTCCATCTTCCATCTTGAACGAAACTACTCCCCGTATTACTCGTATTACTTGTAACTCGAGAAGCTCATAATTCCAAAAGTTACCAAACAGCAAAAGCTATGTCCAAATCTACTAGTACTAATTTGTAAATTATTAATCATTATCTACTACACTTAGGATCCTCAACCATGGAGAGAATCGATACTACTTGACCATGGTGGAGAACCGACAATCCACTTTGGACCGATCGACCGATCAACCGATCAACCGATCAACCATATCGACCATGGTCTCACTCAACAAGTCCAACAATCTACTCGGAATCGACAATCGACAATTTACTCAACCACGCAAAGCGAAATTCGAATTCGAATGCGAACTGCGAATGCGAACTGCTCAACGGCTCAACGGTCGAAGAGGCCGGTGGCGTCTTCCGGTAGGTTGTCTTCGTAAGAGAAGTATCCGTCCTTCTTATGCATGAAAACATTCAGTATCTGGTTGTGACCAATGGTACTTGTTTGGTAATTGTACAGAAGCATCATTAAGTTCAAAATGACCTTCCTATCGCCAAACGTCTCCAATAGGAGCCTGTCTTTCAATCGTGGAAACTGCCCCTGGATCATTCGCATCCCCCACTCTGATAACTGTCGAAGGGACGTTGCTTCTCTGTTCAACAGAATAGCCTCTAGGGTATCCGGATCGTGCTGTGAACTTTGGACAAGGCATTGGTGTCTACCTGTGGCAACCCTAAATGCAGAGTCGACACAAACCATAGCTTGGAACTTGACGAACAGTTCTTCTATTTTATCATAAACACCATGATCGGCGATTGTGCTGTCATGCCAGGTACCAGGGCAGTTGTAACAGCAAATACGAATTCTCCCATCGGCAGCAAAGACAAAGACACTGTTGACATAAGTGTCGCACACCCAGCTGTTGTAATACCGGCTCTGAATCAACCAATTGGAAGACTGCTGAATTTTGACTTTGAGTCCATCGGCGGCACCCCAGACACGGCGTTCTTTTAGTCTTGGGTATTTGGCACCAATCGCGCTGATGTATTCCTCCAATTCTTCTTCAGTTGGAGGTCTAATCATTGCCTTTGGGTGATACTGCAATACGAACAAAAGAACCTTTCTGGAGAACTTCAACCATTTGTACATAACAGTAGAGATGAGTCCAAATGCCATCGACACAGATCTTGCAACGGATCCTCGTGTTCTAAACCAATGAAGTACTAAACCAAGACAGCAAGTCGCGTTTGCTTCGCGCTTTCTTCCACACCATACTCCATTAGCGTTAACCTTTCTCTTCCGAACAGCATCGGTGTATCTATCAACCGTGTAACTATCGAATGTGGGTTCAAATAGACCAAGAAGCTCTCGAAAGACTGTGTGGTTGACACC
The DNA here is from genome assembly GCA_037355745.1 of Pseudo-nitzschia multiseries. NCBI lineage: Eukaryota > Bacillariophyta > Bacillariophyceae > Bacillariales > Bacillariaceae > Pseudo-nitzschia > Pseudo-nitzschia multiseries. The sequence goes on along the minus strand of CM074786.1, from coordinate 7,210,739 downwards.
ACAGCAGTTGAGAAGAGCCTGATCGTTGCCAGAGTTGAATAGATAAAGAAAGGGTGACTCGGAATGGCGCCGAAGGGCTATCCTTGGTGTTCTCCTATCTCTTCGACGCCTTTCTTCTGCAGCGTCATCGTCATCGTCATCGTCATCCTCCTCATCTTCTAGAAGATACAAGCAAACAAGCAACTCGAGTGACATATTCAACGGATGGGCAAGAACTATTTGTTATGTTGGCGGTTGAGTAGCAGTACCTATCGTCGGTTGAGTACCTAGCATCGGTTGAGTCGCTGAAATGGTTAGTAGGTGAAAATGAAAAATTTGATCGTGAAGTCCTCACTGAAAAATCTGAACGTCACGGAAAAATCTGAACGGATGAAACCCACATGTTTAATCGTATGAAGAAGACAACTTTGGCTAATATTATTGTCCATGTCATGAGATTCCAGATTCCAAAATGAGATTTATGCACTTTCCCGCCAAAAAATTTATGTACGAAATTGTCATTCCCGAAATACTAAAAACAGAAGTTTATGTACGTTATAAAAAAGTATTTCGGGAATCACCCATTACCATTAGATACGGTACAAGCCGAGGTGCAGCGCTGAAACGGCGCTGACACCTGAGGTGCGAACTCGAGGTGCTAGCTCGTACGAGCTCGTAAGAACTTAACTTTACGCCTTTTCGCTCTTACCGAAATACTTTTTCATAACGTACATAGATTTCTATTTTTAGTATTTTGGGAATGAAAATTTTGTACATACTTTTTTTGGCGGGCTGGTACATAAATCTCATTTTGGAATGTGGAAACTCATTTTGGAATGTATGTATAAACAAGCATGCGCATCAACATGTGGATTCCGCGAAACAACATGTGGAGTCGACTATGATTTGTAACAAAAAGACTGGTTAAGTAGAAAATGTCCGGTTTATGTAGTCCATAAAAGTATTTCGGGAATCACCCACTAAGTAATGAGATAACCGAAAGGCGCTTCTGATGACCGCAAAAGGATGTTCCGATTATCGAGAAGAATCGAATCGATTAATATCCCTGTCAGAAATTAGCAGATCTGACATCAGAAGGTCATTAGGTGCATGACAATTCCTCATGCTCGTTAACATCCGCATGCAATACATCTTTGCAGGTTATGGGCCTAACTCCTACCTCGAAGCTGGGTTATCAATGTAATGATTTTGATCACTAAGAACCCCTCTGACACAAAATCTATCACCCATAAAAAATTGTACTTGTTCTACGCAACAAGTAAAGATACTTTTCCTTGACATCTTCTTTAGGCAACTTCCTTTGACTGGGAACCTCGAATCAGCTTTTTTACTGCGCGTGCGCGCAACTAGCTGGCATCCAAGCAGTTTTAGAGTACAACTCTTGCTTGCTACACCGGTATGACCAAGATCGATTCCAAGACCCTAAAAATAATGTCTACGGTAGGTCCCATATTTGTTGCCGATACTTAAAATCTTAGTCCTACTCGTACCCCGTACCTATCCGGTACCGTACAACGTGCATTTGGTGAAATTCGCGTTACAGATTGAAAGTGCTTCTAAATAAATAGCCGGTATGGAGAAGAAATTCTTGATGTACGGTATTACCGGTCTATTACCAGTACGAGTATCTTACTTCATACCGCACTTGACGACTCCTGCTTGACGGTACGGTACATTACCAAGTTGCCATAATAATCCGACAAAGACGATATCCTTACGGTAGGCTGTCTCACAATAAAAACACTGCTAGTTTTACTAACTAGCCCCAAAGCTCATCACCAACACTGTTTATCACCCAAGTTTCTACCATGGTGTACGCTCAACCAGCTTACTCATACATAGCTTCCCCAGGGGAAGGCAAAGTCTCGTTCAAAGTGCGTGTCGAGACATGGAGAATGAGTGCCTACTTCTTCTTCTGGTTTTTCGTTTTGATTGCGAAGATTGTGACGAAACTTAAAGTCATCGATCTGTTGGCGGCCGGAGCGGTTGGTGAACCCGCCGAAAGGCAAGGATGCGGACCATTCAACCGGGTGAGTTTGTTTTATTTGCGTTCATTGAGATTTTGTTGTTGCTGTTGGATGCTAAACAAAACCAAGTCTCTTCCGAGATGCAATCTTGCGAACAATCTTCTCACGAGGTCTTATTTTTAACACCGTTGGATACTCTTGATATTTAGGATGGGGGGAAATTTGACCTCTTATATGGAGAAGGATTCGATTTTGACACAGAGAATCACCTCACCGAGTTGTTCGGCTATCCCAATGTCTGCACTCTCTGGGACTACAGTCCTGCTCGTGAAACTGCTGCCATTTTCTTTCCTCTCTTTGAGTTTTCGATGATGGTTTATCTCACCCTGGATATTATCAACACCCGTCTATCATACAAGAGAAAGGAGATTCCAGAATGGTTCTGGAAATTTTCTGCGATTATGTACCCCGTAACTGTTTTCCTTTGCACCATGTTCCGTAAGTAAAGTGTCAAAGACGAGTCATCGCAAATTATTTCCTGCTGTCGTTTCTTCGCAACGAGTAACAATGGACCATAATGGTCTCGTGCGACCAACATCGATCTTACTTTGGAACCGTCTGTGTTGTTTTTTTCCCTATTTTTTCAAACCAACGCTACGAAAGGCATGATTTTTGTTTTCATCGCGTACGAGAACGTGCAAGGTCACACCGCTGGGTTCCTTTGTCTTCAGATCGGACTCGTGTTGATTGCGCTCCAGAACGTACTGTACGTGATCATGACCGGGCAGTCTTACCCGAATTTTGGTCTCGGCAACGAAAAATCCGTTGCGATCTTCTGCTATCTCTACTTGGCCGTTCTTTTCGTTGTTTCTTACTACAAGATTCAAGGCACGATCTACATTGTCAAGAACGGAGTTGGGTCTCCCTTCTACTTGGAGCCCAGCGGTGTCTTCGGATTGTTGAAAGGCCAAGTCATCGATAAGATCTGGATGTTCGTGAATGCCTTGGTTCCGTTTGTCTTTGCCTTTGTTCGTGCGAAGAGCGAGGATCCGCTCAACTTCGAAATCACCATTCCCACTCCAACCTATAGGTAAACGGAAATGACCCACCATGAGGGAAGTAACCCATAATTAGTGCCCATTATATTATGTCAGCAACAAATGACACGCCAGCCGGCTCTTCACTATGGAAGTGCGAATGACAAACATATCTTGGTTCCTTATGTGGAAAGAACGTTGGATTTCAAGTTCAACGCCATTCAACTGTCTTAGCAAATAAACAAGCTCAACGCTTCGGAGTAGTTTACAGAGCTTGCTCACAATCTTAGTTTTAGTACTGTACACGTCACAAAGAAGCAGCATTTTCAAAAGTCTAACTTCTACAGATCGTGTGTAAACCCTTTTAACCCATATATTTTTGAAAAGCTTATTTGAAGGCGCGTCGGAATATGATATTCTTTTCCCAGTTTTATGGAGCCCAAATGTAAGTATTTTATCTTCATTACTGTATGAACATACAAGAATAATGAGCCTATAATTTATCTGTGAGCCTTAGTTTTATGAAATTGGCGCCCACTCAATCATCGACCGTTAGGCCGTTACGAATTTAAATTTGGAATATGGCACGGTCTTAAGTCTGCAACATGCGCGCGCACGGGAATCAATAAAGCAAAATGCATGCCAAGTCCCATGCATTACTTCATAGTCTGCAACTGCAATGGAAGAAGCAAAACATGCCCATATTAAATATCTTTGTTCCGTTTGGCATGTTTCGCTTTTCGCGGGAATGAGCTTAATAGTACAGTACCGTACATACCCTACGGTAGTTTGTGGTATTCCAACGCTCACGATTGAAATTACCCACGATTCAAGAAAATCTGAAAAGCAAGCCGGTCTTCAATATTGAAGACTGGATGAAGAACATATCCAAATTCTTCATGTGCTTCTCTATGTGCAATGTACGTTGAATTTCGATTCAACGCCTTTTTACTGTTGCAAGCTTTCTCAACGGCTCCTCGGAGTAGTTGACAGAGCTAGCTCACAATCTTAGTTTTTTAACCAATACATAAACCTTATTTTAGTACCTTATTTTAGAGGCGTACGACACTGTTTAAACAGTCGAATAACCGCTTCGACCCTTTTCTACCGGTAAAGACTACTTCAACTACACGAACAAAAATTACCACTACTACACAACTAACAACCGATCCGAAGATTGTCCAGTAACAATAAGAAGACCAGTATGTCTTACTCAGTCATTCCCTTCAAGTATGACTTTGATCAAGAGACTATTGAAAAAATTGAGTACAAGATTACCCAAGAAGTCAATGGCTCCCAAGAAGTCACCAAGATCAAAATCCCTTTGATTACTGCAGGATCAACCAAATTACAAATTCTTTTCACCATCAACACCTTCATTAGATCTAAGAAGACCCTCAACCTAACCACAGGACCAAGAATCTATGACAAGTTTCTAGACCTCCTCAGAGACTACACCGACTGTAGCTGGTGGAACAGCTATGTAACAGCCAATGTTCCACAGAGAACTGTGGACAACTTCCAGACTACAGTGGAAGCATTCATCAGCTTCAAGTTCAACAGCAACCTCGATGCCTACCAGAATCATAAAAGATTCCTCTCCAATATTAAGAAGACAACCTCTATGACTGTACACCAATTTGTAGCTCAAGTCAACTTCCACAACCATGTTATTCTCCCATTACTACCGGGACACCCTCCACAAAATGCAGAGATCAATCAAAGTGACTTCAAGAATCTAGTCTTTGAATCGATGCCAGAGGACTGGAAAGACCTCTATCAACAACACCATTCTCCCCATAGAGATTCTCTCTCTGAAATGATGATAAGATTCGAAAGATTCCAATCTGTACAGAATAAAAACAAGAACAAGAAATCAGACAACCAGTCTCAAAACAACAACAACAGCAACAACAATGCCAACAACAACCGTAACAACCGAAATGGAAACAATCGCAACAATCGAAACAACCGAAACAATAGGAATCGAAACAATAACAACAACAACAACCATAACCAACGCAACAACAACAACAACAATCAACGCAGCAACAATCAAGTCAACAACAACAAAGGCTCGACTAGGATTTCGAACGACTCACCATGTCCTATCCACCCTGGTACCAATCACACCTGGGGTCAATGCTACACCAACAAATATGGCAGCAATTCCAATCAGTCCAATAACAACAACAGAGACAACACCGACTCGCATGTGAACGACCGCAGTAACTCCAACAACAGCAATCGATCCACTACCTCTTCCCACGGCAGTAACTATCAGGAAACCGAACAACACATGTGTGTCTTCATCAATGAACCAGAAGAAACCATACCTGCAACCCCTTGGCCAGATCTCTTCCATGTCGATATGGATATCGATGAAGAATACTACAACACGGATCTTCAAAGATTTCCCTCTGAAAAGACCAATTCCGACAACAACAAGCAAGATGTTGCTCCTAGCAAGGACAACGTCGACATCGACCTTGCTCCAACCACAGTAAGCGTCTGCAATTCCATCAATGGATCCCTTGGAAAATACTACTTGAAAACCCTCTTCGATTCTGGATCAACTGACAACCTTATAGTGGAATCGGCAATTCCCTCCGGAATCAAGAAGAACCTCCTAGACCAACCAATTCAAATGCAAACAACAAATGGCAAAACCACTTGCAACCACTACGTAACCTTGGAGAACACCATATTCCCAGAACTATCCTATTCCATGAAAGTCCTACAAATCAAATGCTTTGTCGTCTCTCAGAATATCAACTACCATCTCCTCATTGGAAGAAAGACAATGAGAGATCTTGGAATGAAAATGGACTTCGAGACTTGTACCATAGAATGGTATGAGAAGACAATGGACTTCCACCCGCGAAATTACTTCGACAACAAGTCCTTGCTTGACAAAGTCATGTCTGCAGAACCACATGCAATTGCAGAAAGTTACTCCAACCAATCAATCCAACAATCTTATGTAGATGGAACCACCAAGTATGAGAAAACTGACCTCCACAAGCTAGTAACCGACCAGATCCATCTCTCCTACCAAGAGAAACAAGCCTTGTTACCAATACTGCTCCAAAATGAAGAACTTTTCGAAGGCTTGAATGACAAAGAATTAGGTATTTTCCCTAATCAAACGTTCCACATTGAACTGCAGCAAGGCGCAACTCCATATCATGTAAAACAACCATATTCCATTCCACTGCACCAACAAGAAGCAGTGAAGAAAGAAATCGATCGACAAGTAAAACTTGGCATCCTCGAACGGTGCTATGCAACTGAATGGGGAATGCCAACCTTTGTAGTGCCCAAACCAGATGGCTCCTGTCGACTCATCAGTGACTTCCGGGAACTCAACAAAGTAACCAAGAAACTTCATTATCCACTCCCAAAGCTCCAAGACATCTTCCACAGAAGAAGAGGATTCAAATACGTCACCCTTATCGATGTGAGCATGCAATTCCACACGTTCAAACTTGATGAGGCCTCCACCTGGCTTTGTGTCCTTGTTACTCCATTCGGAAAGTTCAGACTGCTCCGATTGCCAATGGGCTTCCTCAACTCTCCAAGTTGGGCCCAAGGCTGCATGGAACAAATGCTCTCGCATCTGAAAGACATCGAAGTTTACATCGATGATATTGGTATCTTCTCAGATACTCTCGAATCCCATTGCAAATCAGTCTCCTCTGTTCTGTCCTTACTGAAGTGTCACAACTTCTCTGTCAAGCCCTCCAAGTGCCACTGGTTTCAATCCCAAGCTCCTTGGCTTGGCCATATTATCTCGCGCGATGGTATCCGTCCCAATCCAAACAAGATTGCTCCCATCCTGAAACTTGCTTTTCCCTCAACAACAACCCAACTTCGGTCCTTTGTTGGGATGATCAACTTCTACCGAAACTTCTACCCCAAACGCGCAGAGGTCCTTGCACCCCTTACAGACCTCTCTGGAAGAGCCAAAGGAAAAATCACTCCGACTCCAGAGCTAATTGAAGCTTTCAACAAAGCCAAATCGCTTATTGCCAATGATATCCTCCTTGCCTTCCCTGATCCAAACAAGCCCTTCCATGTCTATACTGATGCTTCTGATTACCAGCTTGGCGCCGTCATCCTCCAAGATAGCAAAATTATCCTTTGTTTCTCCAGAAAACTCAACGCCGCTCAACGGAAATACCCAACGGTCGATAAAGAGATGCTCTGTATTGTAGAAGTCTTCAAGGAATTTCGCACCATTCTATGGGGTGCTGAAATCATCGTATGGACAGACCACATCAACTTAACCCGACCAACTCTTACCAGCCACAGAATTATGACTTGGCGCATGCTCCTTGAAGAATTTTCCCCAGTATTCAAGTATATCAAAGGCAAAGACAACGTCCTTGCTGATGCCCTCTCAAGGCTCCCGCTTCAGCAAGATCCTCCGGAGAAGAAGAAGGAGTTCTTCGGTCCCGCTCCTGATCCAACGGATGATGATTCGGACCTTGCAACTGCTGACTCAACGGACTCCGACCTTCTTGCTCTTTCTGATTTGTTTCTTAACTACCCAGAAGACATTCCCATGTACCCCTTAGCCTTCGACCAACTCGCCCAAGATCAAGCAGCCAATGCCGATATTGCTACCAATCCCCGTTATACAACTGAAAACTTCAATGGCACCGACTTGAAAGTTGTAGACTCCAACGGTCGCCAGAAAATTGTACTCCCTCCAAACAGAGTGCAAGCCACCATCAAATACTACCACCACGTGCTTGGCCATGCCGGCGCAGAACGATTGTATCGAACCATCAACCAATTTGTATATGCCCCAAACCTGAAGGACCAAATCAACGCCTTCTGCAAGACTTGTGACACGTGCCAACGATACAAGAATAGCCACCAAAACCACGGACAGCTCCCCACCAAAGAACACCAGTACGTTCCTTGGGACACCATTGCAATCGATGGAGTAGGCCCTTGGAAAATCAAGATCCCTGGCCATGGAACAGTCTCCTTCAATGGCTTTACCATCATGGACATGTGCACCAACCTCCTCGAGATCATCCGAGCTCCACAAGTAAATCCAACCGGCCTCATGGCAGTCCATGCCCTCGACAATGGCTGGCTCTCCAGATACCCAAAACCAGTAAATTGTATTATCGACCAAGGAACCAACTTCATGAGCAACGACTTCCAACTCCACCTTGCCAACCTAGGAATCAAAGCCAAGGTCTGCTCAGTCCGGAACCCACAATCCAACGCTGTACTTGAACGAGTCCATGACACCATGAAGTCTGCAATGAGAACCGAACTCAATACGAATCCTCCACAGACTCTTCAGGAAGCCACTGACATCATCGACAGCGTGTTTGCTTCTGCCCAGTTTGCCGTTCGATCAACCATCAACAAAACGTTTGGAATGACACCCGGAGCCCTTGTATTCCACAGAGATATGTTCCTACCAATTCCGGTAATTACTGACTTGGCCATGGTCAGAAACAAAAGACAAGCTCAAATCGACAAGAATGCTATGAAAGAGAACAGCCACAGGAAGCTTCATGATTACAGTGTAGGAGATCAAGTTATGGTGAAAAATGAAAAACAAATCCCTGGAGCTTTCGAAGCAAGAAGCAAAGGCCCCTACACCATACAGCAAATTCACACAAATGGTACAGTTTCCTTTCTCTTAAGAAATCACGTGATCCAACGCATGAACATTCGGAACCTCAAACCATATCACACCAACTAAAAATTTCTTATCTAAGCGATACTGGTCGCACACGACTAACAAAAATGCTGTGCCACCAATCAAACTTTTACGAGAAGGAAAAGAGTGTGGTATTCCAACGCTCACGATTGAAATTACCCACGATTCAAGAAAATCTGAAAAGCAAGCCGGTCTTCAATATTGAAGACTGGATGAAGAACATATCCAAATTCTTCATGTGCTTCTCTATGTGCAATGTACGTTGAATTTCGATTCAACGCCTTTTTACTGTTGCAAGCTTTCTCAACGGCTCCTCGGAGTAGTTGACAGAGCTAGCTCACAATCTTAGTTTTTTAACCAATACATAAACCTTATTTTAGTACCTTATTTTAGAGGCGTACGACATAGTTCCCAAACGGGAATAAATACTTCCTGTGTTTTGAAAATTTGTGTGGGTTTCATAATAACGTCCCTGCCCGTGTAGAAATATGAAGAATCAGTACCAGAAAATTATAATTCCGCGAACTGAATTTCTTTAGAAAGCCAAGGTGAATTTCTTTACAACACGTGAATGCAGGGCTAACACCAAATAGAGGTCCAGATTCCTAGATCCATCTACTTAGATCACAATTCAAATTACTACCAGTTGTTAATACACCACCATGCCACCAAAAAGAAAAAAAAAGACCTACTGGATCTACAAGCAGGCTAAGAAAGAGGGAGAAGAAAAGCACTGTACTTCTACGTGAGCAAAGACTGCTCAAACAGATGCAGTTGGAGGAAGCAGTGGATGCTGAAACAGCAGCATTACCAGAAGACCCTCCTGAAGAACCTGAAGAAGAGCAAGACTCCAAATTACCAGCCCGTTCACCTACTGTGAATTATGAGGAAGAGGATGATCTACAAGAAGTGATTGCACCTGAAGATGACTGGGAAGAATCACCACCTCATCTAGCAGCGTCATCCCCTGCAGACATGAGGAGTTCAATTGCATTTTATTTTGAAAATATATTGAAAAGCCCTCCTGAACATTTATGGAAGAAGAAGAAGACCATTGCATCTATTGCAAACATATTTGACCTGTCAAATAGAAGATCATTCCGTGATACAGTTAAGCAAGTGTGTCAAGATGTTGTTCTTTGCCAACAAGCCAATCTTCCTTATACTGGCAAGGGCAATTACCAAGCAGTTGGGAGAAAATGTGTCATACCTTTAGACAGTGTTGAAGCTGAGGTAATTGCAGATGCACTTGAGTCAGGCAACTCCATCAATATGTCCACCTACATTGTCAATCAGTATAGAGAGAAGAATGAATTGCCTTCTCTCACTTACTTGGCTGTCAGAGGATGCATGAACAGATTGAAGCCTCAAATTTTGGTAATCAAGAAAGGCAAGCAGGGTAGCAAGAATATTGAACATGCTTGGTGTAGAGCTTTGTTCAGGTGGGTGGCACAGTTGCTCTTGAGGTTTGGAAAAGTTAAGTTCAGTCACCCCATGTTCTCTAAGTTGCTTCTTGGAGATGCTTATGATGTTGAAAACCCACCAGCTTGCTATGATGAGACACTGTTGACTCCTTTATCTCTATCAAAGATTTGTTGGTTCGATGAAATGCACAAGAAGGCACATATAGGAGTCAGTGGGTCACGCATTGGTCCTGGGAAACCTGATGTCACCATTAGCTTCAAAGGAAACTTAGAGGGAAAGCTTGATCCAAATGGCACATATTCTAAGCAGAAAACAGTGCTGCAAGTGAAGTATGATAAAGAAGGGAGGTGGGCTTTTGGTGTGTGTATGGATGCAAATGGGGCTGGACATAAAATAAACCCTATCTTTGAATATACTGAGAAAAAATTGATCACTCGTGTTGACGTGTTGACCGTCACAAACTGAGACTGCAAGCAATTGGTTTTGCAAGGTCCAAGCAAGGTAAGTTATGTTCTTCAATGCTGTGTTTTTTGCATCTGTCTGTTTTCATTGAAATACTCACTGCATTAGCTGTTCTTCTGTTTATTCCACAGGCACTCCTTTGAATATTTGGATTGAAGCCAATCGTCCAGAAGGTGCTGTTTATGCAAATGAATCCATCATGTCTCTTCCAAAGCTAAAGAAGAAAACCTTTGATAAGCTCCAGCTTCAGGGGATTACACTGGTGAAGCATCTGAAGGCTCTAGCTGGAGACACTTTTCAAACCAAGGTCATTGTTGCTGCTTCTCCTGGTATTTCACTCAAGCGGCTTACTGATTTCATTCAGGTTGCAGAGGCCTGTCTGGAAGGTGATGCTCCAATTCCTACTGATCATCGAGCTGCTACCAACCCATATGAATCACGGTATGGTGATTTGTGGGAGGAGGAGATTGACAAAGTCTGCATGACTGGGCAAGTTTGTGTCACTGCTCTGATCAATTACATCTTTAAATCTACCCAAGAATTGATGGGTGATTCAGGCTTCGTAATACATGATGCTCTCTCTTTAATGACATCTACAAACAGTGTTGCATACATGAGAGAGAAAGGCTATTATGATCGATGGGTGCTGCCTCAGCATGATCTCATGGGTCCCTCTGGTGGTATTGGTGGAAATCTTGCTCATAATCGTCCTGTTGGAAACAGGCCAGAAGCAAGACCTCTTGACACTTCACTATTCAGTCAATTGCATCGTGCAGTTAACCTTCATGTCCATATCACTTCGACCTTACCAGACGAAGTGAAGTTCTCCAAAGCTACTCCTTCTGCTCTTTCCAGTGCATACAAACGAGTTTGGCAAGTTCATCCCAAACCTGAAACTGTTGCCAAAGACATCAACAACGTGCTGAGATCCCTCCAAATTATTGCTGACCACGAAGGACTGGCTGTTGATGGTATTGGAGATAGAAAGGGGAGGAGACACATCCCGAAGAGTCAGTTAGGAGGAAAACGTGCGAGAACACTTGCAGAGGACTGCTATAATCAGGGAAAGATAGAGCTCCATGAGGATGCAGCTTTAGCTCCAGCAGCAATCATACAGAAAACAGAGCTCAAATTTGAGACACAAGAGGAACTAGATAATGAATAACATTAAAGAACTACTATTATGATGCTAACTATGTTTCATGCATAAGTATGCATTGAATGTTGTACTTGCACTTGGTTTTATCAATGCCAGGCAGCATATGGTGATGCACTGTGCAGCGTACAGTGTGCCAACCAGAGAGCGGACACTGTGACTGGAGGGTGAGCTGTGACCAGAGCATGCAGTGTGACTCCAGCGTGTAGTGCGACTCTTGGCTGTAGTGCAACTCTAGGCTGTAGTGCGACTCTAGTGTGTAATGTGACTCTAGTGTGGAGTGCGGCTTGTAGTACGACTCTAGCGTTTGGTGCGACTCTAGCATGTGGTGCGACTCTAGGCTGTAGTGTGACTCTAGTGTGTAATGTGACTCTAGCGTGGAGTGCGGCTTGTAGTGCGACTCTAGCGTGGAGTACGACTCTACCGTGTGGTGTGACTTTAGGCTGTAGTGCGATTCTAGCATGTAGTGTGACTCTAGGCTGTAGTGCAACTCAAGCATGTGGTGCGACTCTAGGCTGTAGTGCGACTCTAGCGTGGAGTGTGACTCTACATGGAGTGCAAATCTAGCGTGGAGTGCAACTCTACGTGGATTGCAACTCTAGGGTGGAGTGCAACTCTACGTGGGGTGCAACTAGTATAGCATGGAGTGCGACTCTGTGTGGGGGCGCTTGCCACTCTGTGAGACCCCATAGGACTATTGGCACCATGATTGCCAGATGGTGCAGTGCTAAGAGTAGCACTGGGTGCAGTACTGGGTGAAACAGGAGGAGGAGCCACACATGTGGCTGCGCATGGTGCAACACTTGGAGCATCACTTGGTGCAGTGCTAGTAGGGACACTGGATGCTACATTTGGTGAAACACTAATAGCCACACTTGGTGCAGCACTAGGATTGGCACTGAGTGCAGCACTGTGTGAAACACAAGGAGAACACTTGGGGCACTTGCTGAAACACTTGGCGCAGCTCAAGGTGCAGTGCTAATAGTAGCACTGGGTGCAACACGTGGGGAGACACTAGGAAGCACACTGGATGCAGCGCTTGGTAAGGCACTTGGAGCAGCACTTGGTGCAATGCTAGTAGTAATGACACTGGGTGCAACACTTGGTGAAAAACTAAGAGCCACACTTGATGTAGCACTAGGAATGGCACTGAGTGCACCACTGGGCGAAACACTAGGAGCCACACTTGGGGCTACTCTTCTTGGTGAAGCACTTGGAGCAGGACTGGGTGCAGTAGGAGTAGTAGTGACACTGGGTGCAACACTTGGTGAAACACTAGGATCCACCCTTGGTCAGCAGCGCTTGGTGAAACACTAAGGGCCACACTTAGTGCGGCGCTAGGAGTGGCACTGAGTGCAGCACTGGGGCAAACACTAGGAGCCACACGTGGGGGCTGCGCTTGGTGAAACACTTGGAGCAGGATTGGGTGCCGTGCTAGTAGTGATACTGGGTGCAACACTTGGTGAACCACTAAGAGCCACACTTGGTACAGCACTAGGAGTGGCACTGAGGGGGACTCACTATTTTGATACATGCATGTCCAGGGACAAACATTATTCTAAATTTATACTGACTAAAGTATCAGCCTGTTTCTTGTCAATATTGTTTCATAGTCTACCCCATCCATAGTATGAGCAATATTCATCCTGAAATTGCAGCTAATGTCACACATTTGCACTCTCAAATTGACTAGGACTCACTATTTTGGTACATGCATGTCAAGGGACAAACATTATTCCAAATTCATACTGACTAAAGTATCAGCCTGAGACTTGTTGTCAATATTGTTTCATAGTCTACCCCATCCATAGTATGAGCAATATTCATCCTGAAATTGCCGCCAATGCCACACATTTGCACTCAAAAACTGACTAGGACTCACTATTTTGGTACATGCATGTCAAGGGGCAAACATTATTCCAAAAATCTGTCGGCGTCAAATTCGGTGGAAAAACGCCATGGAGGTGCAAAACGTCGTTGGCGGCAATTGTTGTCGGCGGCAAATTCGGTCGAAAAACTCGGTCAATCGACCAATTCTATTCTTCGCACCTCTGCTGATTCTATTCTTCGCACCTCGGTTGTGTTTGGCTTGCGCGCAGGCTCCAAGCGTGCATAGCCTAGTAGGAGTTTCACAGAGCGTTAAGCAACAGTTATTTTACTTATGTAAAAAAGAAAGGGTTCTCCATGGTTTTTGGAGAGGGATTTTGTTAAGGCCCCAATTTTGTGTCACTAATATCTTGACAACAAGAGATCGGTTGACTATGTCATATAGGAGTGAAGCAATCCTTACTATCTCAGCATTATGTTGGTCTATTGAGCATTTTCAGCCGAGATTGGGTTGTTGAGATAAGAATGTCACAATTCAAGAATTTTCGCGCATCCTAAAAATAAATAGTTTTACAGATTCTTCTTTGTGACGCGTACGGTACACTTTTATTTTTGACCACATACGTACTTACTAGTTGTATTACTACCTTCACTTAGAGGCATACAACACTATTTAGACAGTCAAATAACTGTTTCGACCTACTATCCCACACTCGAGTAACAACTACAAGCAACCAACTGCTCCTATCGATTGTCCAGTAATGACACGCTACTCTGTTATCCCTTTTAAGTTTGACTTTGACCAAGAGTCACTGAAGACAATAGAGCTTAAACAACCACCAATGGAGTCTCTGAGACTGTCAAGGTGAAAGTACCATTCATTACTGCCAAAGCATCACTTTTTCAAGTCCTTTTTACTGTCAATGAATTCACTCATGCAAAGAAAACTCTTTCCTTAACCACAAGCCCCAAGATATATGACAAGTTCTCTGATCTCCTCAGAGATTTTGCCAACCTAAACTGGTGGAATGAATATGCATCAGCCAACGTACCAAATCGAACCGTTGATAATTTTTCAACCACAATCGATGCCTTTATCAACTACAAGTTTGATAACAACACAGACAACCTCATTGTTGAATCAGCAATCCCTACTGAACCCAAGAAGCACTCTCTTGCACAACCAATTCAAATGCAAACAACCAATAGTAGGGCCACTTGTAATCACTATATGATCTTGGAGAATACCATGTTTCCAGAGCTATCCTACTCCATGAGAGTATTGAAAATCAAGTGTTTCATTGTCACCCAGAACATCGACTACCACCTCCTCATTGGTCGGCGAACCATGAGAGACATTGGAATGAAGATGGACTTTGAAGCTTGTACCATAGAATGGTATGAAAAGACCATGCACTTCCATCCAAGAAACTACTTTGATAACAAATCGATGCTTTACAAGGTCATGTCAGCAGAGCCACACTCTGTTGCTGAAAGGTACTCCAACCAAGCTGCTCAACAACGTCCAATAACTGTCACGCGACCCATCGCGACCCCTCGCAAGCCATATTTTGATAAAATCGACCCTGCTTTTGTTATGCGCAAGGGCAATTTTTTAAATTCACAATGTTTTGTGGTGAAGAGTTTCAACCCCCCTCAGGTTGCGACAAAAACTCTCCCCGATGACTCCAAATGTCCCTTGATCTCTCATTTTTTACTCACTTGATTTAAAAAATCTAATTCTTGCTACAAAACTTCTTAACCTTAACCCAAGATATGAAATAAAATTATTTTCAGAAGTGTTTGTTTGCTACCTTCCCGCGTTGTGTCTATGTCACGTTGTGTCTTTTTTCATACCGCCATGCCTTTTCATGCTCGCTCCGATAGCATCATGCTCATTTTCATTATGTTCATTTAACACCACCATCGAAACCATTTCTTCCCCTCCCTTCTTCCAATAGAAGAATATGTCACAACCTAGTAAAAATCGCCGTCACTTCAAGAGTGGTTGTTATACCAAGATAGCCAAATCATTTATCTGCCGTAGCTGCATGTCCTATAAGGGCAAGTTGAAGACATTCATCGGAAGCAGACAAGATTCCTCTTCACACAAATCATACCGATATGTATCACGAGGCCTGTCACGTCACCTTGATTCAATAGCTTTTGCCGTGATTTCTATTTAATCCATAACCTAATGAAATTTTTGTCATCTGCCAAAGAAGAATCCACTACAGTTTGCCATTCCCCTTCACAATATGGCCTGACATTGACCAAGAATGGTCCAATTGTTCCCTCTGCCACTGTTGCTGCCACTCACACTACCAAGGCATCCTCTAACGAAACATTCAACTCAGTTCTAAATAGTCAGGTAGTACACAATTTATTTGTTCCACCAATTGATAGAAATGTAATGGAATCACAGTTGTTTCCTTCAGAAGACAACAGCAACAACAATGACATGGTTATTCATGAAGAAACTTGCCTTCCTATTCAGAACGATAATGGTATGGATGCTGCGGAACCCACGGCATACCAACCAAACATCAATGAAAGATAGCAATTGATCCGATCTCATCTTTCTTTTTCACCTACCAATAGGCTCATTGCTGAAATAAAGCTAATGAATCTAATGACAAAACACAAGTTACCTCTAAACACGTTCAAATCTATTTTTCAATGGGCAAACAAATGTCAAAATATTCATGGTGTTGACTTCAGCACTACATTCCCCCGCCATCGAGAAGCCATATTTAGTGAAATCAAGTCCAATTTGGGTATTTCAGAGACCAAGTTTGAGCCACACATAATTAACTGGTTACCTGGCAATTTACCCACCCAAATATTTGTTCGATCCTTTCCAGACGCACTTCATTCCCTTCTGACCAATAAGGAATTGATGCAAGAAAAAAATTGTCTTTTCCCAATGTCAAGACTCCTCTTTCACCCGAAAACAACCCACCAATCACCAACAAAACATACATAACAGAACTACACCACGGCTCTTGGTGGACGGAATCGTGGAAGCAGATCTGCAATGAAAATGAAGAAATCCTCATTCCAATCATTTTCTACATGGATGGAATCAGCTTGGATGCACATGGCCGTCTCTCACTCACTCCTCTCAACATGACTCTTTGTATTTTCAATGTTGAAGCAAGAGAACAACCTGATGCTTGGACCACAATTTATTTTCATCCCGACACTGAAATTGAGAGCATAAGACACACACAAAAAACACGGGAAAAGTTAATATTCAAAATCTACACACCGCGCTGGCATCGGCTTTGCAATCTTTCAAGGAAGTATGTGAAATGCAGGGCGGGTTGGAGTGGGATTATCTTCCGTATGCAGGAAAAGTGTTCAAAGTGAAAATGAAATTTGCGATTGCATATGTTGTTGGTGATACAGAACTTCACGACAAACTATGTGGAAAGTATGGATCATACACAGAAAAGGTGAAGAAATTGTGCCGTCACTGTACATGTCCGACACCTGTCATCCATAGTCCAAAAGCCCAAGTGGAGGAACAGACCTGACTCTGGGTTCCAGATGATTTCAAGCCCCCCCCCAAAAAAAAATGTCTGCAAGGGAATCTGAGGGTTACTTCAAAAATATTTCCGACCATCCCATAAAAAATGCTTTGCACAGCCTCAATTTTGGTTGTAATATCAACAACATTCACTTTGCTACTCCTGGTGAGTGTTTGCATATGCATCAACTGGGTGTAGCACGTAGGGCAGTAGAATCACTTGATTCTTTGTTAAAAGGCAATCCTAAGTGTTGGTATGCCCCTGATTTGAACACGAATGGCACATCAGGTACTATTGGGTCACTTGTGCAGTTATACGGCGGCCTTTTGTCAAGGCAATTGGACCAAGATTTCCCTAGAACAAAGTTTTCAAGTCAGCTTCTCTCCATCACCAAAAAGGAGGGTAATGATTATTCCAGAATGCTCATTTCCATTCTGATCACGCTTGTCTCCGATGTGGCAATAAACATCATTCAAGACGTGACATTTATTCAGAAACAGGTAGAGGTCATTGAACTGATCCTCTCCATGGAAGAATTCTTGAAGCATGGAAATATAACGATTTCTGGATTGGAAAATCTCCCCAAGATGATAATCCATTTTATCAATTGTATTCATTCCCCCTGCCTCAGAGACGGAATGGGTACAAAACTCATCAAAAACCATCTTTACTTTCGCCTGGTTGAGTACATGAAGTTTTGGGGACTTCCATGCAGATGGGATACTTCGTATTTGGAATAACACCACAAAACTGAAATCAAAGCACCGTCAAAGAACACTCAACAGAATGCCGCCACATTGATTATGCAAACGGCAAAGCGACAGGAAGAAAAAATGCTGCTACGAGTAGCTACTTCAAAGTTCAATTTAGTGACAACAGAAAATGTTTCCAGTAATTGAATCCCTCCTGAAGTTTCTGGCTCAAAATTTCATGTGTTCATTAAGGACGATGGGGCAAGTACTATAAGATGGGTTAGGTCATCAAACAAAACAAACCCCTATATTTCTCCCATCGTGTTGACTTTTGTATGTCACAAGGTTCTTCCACTTTTCCAGGACTCTACCTCTGTCAAAGGATTTACTGAACATAACAGGTTTGACCCCTGCACATAGCAAAATTACTTGTTTCGGAGCCACCCTTCATATTGTTCCAATAGTGGCCAACTAAACTCTGTTTGGTTTGATTGGGCATTGTTTGATGTCAACGCATGTGAAATACCCTGCCATATTTTGTGTTTCCTCAAACTCTACAATCTGAAGGAGCCTTACTCATTTGTTTCTGAGTACCATATTGCAGATGAAGGCATTTATGCAGTAGTGACCAAGTTTAAATCAACTCCAACACCAACAGCGTCGTCATTTGTGACCAGAGGTGAATTAGAGGAAAACTCCCTGTTCTTATTTCATGTTGACAGCATACTTTCCAATGTAGCAGTTGTCCCACAACTCCATGCAATTGATACCTTGAAAACAAGCTCATATCTAGTTGTCTCAAACCAAAGGGCTTGGCTGGATGAATTCCACAAGACAACGTCATCTTTGCCTAATGAAGAGACACTCTACTCTCAATGCACTATTGTTGAACAGGACAGCAACAATAATGATGATGCTACTAATTCAGGTGATGACAGTTCAATGACATCAAACGATGGTGACAATAGTGAGGTCCTCTCTGACACATCCAATACTTAATTGTTTACCTAGTACAATATCAGTAATAACTTAGTATTACTTATTTGATTGTTCCTCCGTATTGATTGTAACATATTGCTCCTTTGTTTTGATTGATTGCTACTCCGTATGGATTGCACAATGGGGCAGGAAAACAACAGAAGGGAATGGAACGGTTAACTTTAAATTATTGTTTAATATTATTATAGAGGATTAGCTCTTAGCACAGGTTTGCGCGATACATAGGCGCTCATAATATAACAGCCTTCGTATTTAGGATTTGAACAGCTATGTAATACTAATGGGTTAAACAGCAGAGTATCTCCAGAACGCAACGGGACTTTCACTCCATAGCTGGGGAACACAAAGTAATATATAACCTCGTCATCACTTACATGCATCAGAGCAATAACTGTCAATCAAGTGAAAAACATTTTGGCATTGATATGGCATTTTGAATGATAATCCTTTCCAATAGAAAAGGCCGTTGCGTGATGACCAATTGAATTCAGTGTTGTACGACTAACAACCTCATTCATCACAGTTGTTTCAAGGTTGACAAATTTGGCCAGAGGACTTAAACAAAGCTGCATTTCCTTCACAATGTGTATGGCTGTCAGTTCAAGGTTTTCTTTTGTTGTTGGGTCCACATTGTTTTTGAAAACATACAAACCATTTTCCGATGACAATCAATTTGGTCTCGTCCCAATAATAGCATATTCGTTGTTCATACTATCACATTTTTTTCCTCGGACAACTTGTGGTTTAGATTCAACAATTTCCCCAGCAAACGTTCTTGTAATTTCTATATTTTCCAGTTTACCCAACCGTTGTTTTGCAATTTTTCTGGAAGCTTTTGCAAAGATTCGCAATGATGGTTCTGGTTGGTCAAACGCTAAAATAAACTTCTCATCGGTACTATCCAATGTCTTGAAACTGTCAACAGACACACCCTCTGCCAATGAATATTTCTTCTCTCCAACTGTTTTCTGACCCCAACTTGTTTCCATGAATATACCTTTAAACCCATTTTTGTTTACTGTTTTCAATGCTATTTGCTCAACATGTTGGAGATTTGCATTTATACTTTTACGAGCCTTCTTTGGTTTTATCTCTGACAAGTGGTTGTAAGTTTGGTGGATTGTTGACGATGACGGTGCTGCGTTTTTGAGAAAATTTGAAGTCATTCTCTTTCTACATGCCTTCCCATGTTTCCTCTTTGCTTTTTGCATCATTGCTTTTTCTGGCAATTGGTTTGTTGTTGTTGTTGTTGTTGCTGCTGCTGTTGCTGTTGCTGTTGCTGTTGCTGCTGCTTTTGATTTGCGCGCCGGCAATTCGGTGCTGACGACAATTGCCTTTCAACGGTGATTCGTTGTGGTTGTTTCCATTGTTGCCGACGATTGCTGTTGCCGGCGATTGCTGTTGCTGTTGCTGTTGCTGTTGCTGTTGCCGACGATTACTGTTGCTGTTGCCGTTGCCGAGGATTGCTGTTGCTGTTGCTGTTGCCGACCATCGCTGTTGCCGACGATTGCTGTTGCTGTTGCTGTTGCTTGTTGACGTTCTGTTGCTGCCGTCAGTTTTTGGGTCTATCGGAGTTGTCTACAACAATCTACATTAATTGAAAAAATTGAGGTGAGTATCTGTTCTTGATGTAGAGTAAATGATAAAAACACAATGATATAATCTATGTGCTACCAATCTACACCGTTGGCTTCCTTTTGTTGTTGCTGACGCTTGTTGTTGCGGTTGCTGCTGCCGGCGATTGCTGTTGCTGATGATTGTTGTTCCTGTTCCTGTTGCTATTGCTGTTGCTATTCCTTTCGCCGGCGATTGTTGTTGCTGTTGTTGTTGCTGTTGCCAACGATTGTTGTTGCTGTTGCTGTTGTTGTTGCTGTTGTTGTTGTTGTTGCTGTTGCTGACGATTGCTGCTACTGACAATTGTTGTTCCTGTTGCTGTTGCTATTGCTTTCGCCGACAGTTGTTGTTGCTGTTGACAACGATTGCTGTCCATCCCTATGAAAATAAGAAGGAAAACAGAAGTGAGGAATACATCATAAGCAATGTAGGATGTAGGCATCATTGTCCATCTATCTCACGTTGTTCTTTTTGGTTGGCTGCTTGTTGCAAATCGATTGGTGTTGCCAACAATTGTTGTTGCTGTTGCTGTTGCTGTTGCTGTTGGGAATGGATTGCTGTTGCCGACAATTGTTGTTGCTTGTTGTGTCGACGTATCCGTGGCGATTTGAAGAAATCTTACTCCTCTGTCACGAAAAACAGTACCTCGTGCCTGTTGATATATAGGCAATGGATGCAGATTTATTGCTTTCAAGACGTATATGTTTGTGTGCACCCAAACAACAATATCTATCCAGCAAACCACCTCTCATCCAATGCGGTCTAATTCTTTTTTCAGTACAAGACTGTTATTCGGACTAAAATATCTCGAGCCTGAATCTGTTGTCGGCGAAAAAAATACGGACTTTGTTGGCATCAAATTTGATCGGAAAAGCCGACAAAAACGAAACGACAACCGAGGTGCGGGAAGATGATACACGATACAAGATACGAACACTCCAAAGAAAGAAGCTTAGAATCAAACGCACCTCCACTACTCAAGAATCCCTAAGTGGTAAAAACGATATCACTTAGGACTACAAACAAAAGGGGTTAATTGGTTAGAAACAAGACATCTCCAAAGACCTGATCAATAAGTAAACACTTGGAATCCTTAAGTATATTCAAATCAATATACTCGGCTTCCCGTGAGGAAACTACTTATTGCAATCAAGAAAATCAATACCGATTCCGAATGGGCCTCCTCATCCATCTCAAATACCATGAACAAGCATACGCCCCATCAGATAAAACATTTAACCTCATAAAGACCAATACCATTGAATGACCGATACAGCAGTAAGACCGACACAACGCTAATACAGTAACAGCAACAGCAGTATCGGTACGATGAAGACCAAGTAACCGGGGAAGATATCTATCACATAAAATACAGCAGAGAGCCCCGATACACAGTGAAAGTACGTAGTAAAAATAAGAGCCTCTCTCTGAGCTCACATCTCTTTAAATTTAAACAATTCGTTATACCTATCCGGTCGATTTTTAGAGTGACAACAGGTTATAGAGCCCTTATAACTCACATGATTGCTGCCCATCCGTAGGATTGTGTATACCTTAAGCTATCTATCTCCGGCCGTTCAGCACCTCCACTGTCGGTTAACTCCAGAGGAAATTTGTAGTGACGCCCATCCGTGTACTACACTTCGGCCTCCCCCCATCTCTTTCTTTTCTTTCTTTTTCACCTCCCTGCTCGTGGATCAAGGGGTGTAATATCGATTCTCCTACAGAAATCTTCTTTTGTAATCCACGACCAAGCTACAAGAACGCCGACGCCGCCGCCGGCACACCACACCGACGAATTCTACCAACGATCGATTCACTGACCAGATTGATTATTCCTCCCAACACGTCCTTCGGAACATCCCGCCGGTCGTTTCGGTAATTCCTGCACCTCCGAGGACCGTTCCGACGATCACTCGATACTTCAATATTTCGATCCCTGACCTACTGTGTCTACAGATACTTCTGTAACTACATCGCAACATCGACGATTTGACAATCAGACCAATTGTTTCTCCAACAAACGTCCCAGCATCGCCGATTAATTACGTCGACAGACACGACATCGAACGATACATCAAATTCACCGACGATTGTTCTACAAGAATTTTCTACTACTTTGACGACGAGACACTGATTCGACATCCATCATGGTTCCTCCACCAGAAGCATACGATTGGTCCAATGTCTATGGGATTGAATTCAAATTCCAAAGTGACAACAACCCCCAAGAAGTCCTTTCTCTCAATGGCTCCTATGCAGAGACTGTCCCACTCACAGCACCAGAAATATCAACCCTCTTCACATCGGATGCCAACGACGAAGGCCCCAGAACCCTTGGTCCGGCCCCAGTAACTGCACTCAGGGAAGCCTTCTGCAACAGCATCACCTTGGAAATGGTCAACATCGATGAACTAGAAAAGGGACACATAGCCCAACTCCTTGATTCATGCCCCGTACGATTTGTTAAACCTGGATCATCAAACCAAAGGATCAGAACCCCACAGGAATTTGACTTTGCAGGAAGAGAAGCTGTCAGACGTGCTGAAGCAACCAATGACCCAGCACCACTCGCCACAGTAATCTTCAACATCAATCAATGGAAGTTCAGAAGAAACTGGAAGACCAATAACCCCAGCAACTATTTCAATGGCATTTAAACAGGTGAAGTCCAACCCGACTTTGATGATGAAAATGAGGCCAGCAATGATGAAAATGCCACAGCTCCAATCCCAGTGCACACGGCAGCAGCCACCGACATGCAACAATTGACCACCCTACTCCAGCAATTGGTCAACAATGGCAACAACAACAACAACAACAACAACAACAACAACAATGCTGGTGCCAACCGCCAAGCGACGCTCGACTTACCATGGAATCCAGCAACCTTACCACCACCGGTTAAGGAGCAATACTACAGGAGAGATGAATTCCTCACCAGCGACGATATGAAAGACTTCCCAATCACCTACACCGACTCATCGGGAAATGAAACAATTGTCAGGCAAAACTACTACCTACACAACCTAGGTAGTGGTAGAAATGACCAGCGCTTGATCACTAGAAGTGGTGACTGTTTTGACCTAACCAGAGCATCAGACAAGTCCAAGGAAGCAGCTAGAGACAAACTATTTCTCTCAGGATTTCCACAACTAAAGGATGCGACCCACCCCCAGGTTAGAAAATGGTACAGAGAAATTACTGCTCATGCACAACAACACCACATCTACATCCACCCTTACTACCTCTACAGGCGAGAAGCTGACCATCTCAGAGGATTTACGATAGGTGATAGTCTTCCACATGATCTACCTGCAAGATATGAATTGGCAATTCACGAATGGGGTAACCTAATCTACACTGCACTCAGAACTGATAAAATCATCCCTGACTCATGTGATAGGATGAAGTCCACAATTCAAAGCTTTGAAGGGGGACAAGGTTACGAAGCTCTGTACACAGTCATTGCTCAGACACATCCCAACTCAAAGAGACCATCCAATGCAGTCAGAATGGTCCGGAATCCTCCAAATCAAGATGCGAATGAATCACTTGAAGAATACTATTTCAGATACAAGGATTACTTACAACTTAGAGTTTTCCTCCAGAATCAACCCGGCACCATGAGTTTGACAGAAGGCTCCTACAAACCCTACAAACATATAAGCAAGAGATAAAGGCTGAAAAGAAGTACAAGGACAAAACCTCCAAACCAAGTCTGTCCAAACAATTGCCCAGCACAGGCACCAGACCAGGTCCCCGTCGCAATGATAGGTTTCAAAAGCGAGCTGGCAACAATACTGTTAGAACACCTTCTACTTTGACTTCTCACTCAATCAGTCTCATTGCATCACTAGGATACCCTGAAATGGATGAAGAATCTGACGATCCCTTCCTTCATCAAGCATATTGCAATGCCATCACTGCTTTTGACAAGCAGCCCAGTCTCTTTGACACATCGAGAAAATGCATTGTTTGTCACACATCCGGTCATAGTTTTGATAATTGTCCTGCATTGCAAGATGTTGAGTCCCTCAAGAAACATAGGATTGCTGCGGCTGTTTTTCTGAACAAATCCAATAGAGAAACCCAACAGCTCTTAGATTCTACTCAACGCATCTCCCAAATCCACATTGAAGATGAGGATCCAGATGAAACCTCCCCAGATGATGAACCAGAGGACCAAGTTTTTTGCAACGGCCAAGAATAGACAGTCTTTCTTGCAGCCGCATGACATCACCTCAAGATGATCCTCAAGGATTTGACAATGCCACAGCCCCACAAGTTGACAGCTTGTGCCCCTCCTTGGACTACAGCAGTGTCAGCTCCTACGACTCCTTTCAGATCGGTGCTGTCAGTCTTCTCCCTAGGGATAGCCTCCAGCCTTCGATTCCAATTGATGTATACTGTGATATGGAATCACCTGACGTTGCAGCCCCTGTATTGGAATCACATCTGGAAACCAATGGCGATCCCAACCTCGAACGAGACAATCCTATCTCAGTTGATACCAACAATGTGCAAAACCTTGTCCCACCAGATCCACTTGCAGCTGCAGCATATTTCCAACATGGCATCAGAGCGCAGATTGATACCGGTGCCAAAGTTTCGTGCAAAAACCTAAAGCATATCCTGCATGACTACAAACCTTACACCAAGCTGAGAAAATGTCCGGTCAGGCTCACAGCAGCGATTGGAGGAAAGGCAGCCACCTGCATTCCTGAAGGATCTGGATACTTGCATATCCCAGCACCCAATCATGTAGGGTATCTCAAAGTCTTCTTCTATTATTCTCCCTCCCTTTCAACGACATTACTGAGTGAGAATGACCTCTGTGGAATGACATCACGAATGAGACATCAATTCAGTGGACAGTCAATACACAAAGCCTTCACTGACAACCATGACTCATCTGTTCAACAAAATGGAAACCTCACCATTATTTGTCATCACAAGCACAGCACTGCCAAATGCATTGTCCTACATGGAAGCATCATTGATGGGCAGTGCTTCACTCACCCAGTATTGATTCCAGACATTGATATTGGATCCCCATATGCCAATTGTGCAACATCTTCAGCCTATGCTTTAGCGACCAACATGGAGTTCAAGAAAGCTTGTGAACTGGCCTCCAAAGAAGCCATTAGCAACTACAGGTATGATATATACACGAATTTTGTGACACTGAAAAAATGCACTGAAGCAGCGAAAGCTCAGTCTGATACCCGTGACATGCCAAAGTTTGATGCAAAATTGTTTTTCACCAAGATTGTTGACCAAAATATCCCCATTCAAGCAATCAAAGCCAAAACATCAAAACTCTTATGGCATCAACGTTTGGGACACCCAAGTGATGACTTCCTATACCAAGCTCATAAACACATCATTGGAGTCCCAAAGTTCAAACGCCAAACAAGCATCCTTGATCAATGTCCAACTTGTATTCAATGTAAGCAAACAAAGACACCTGTTGGCTCCCATTCCACCAGAAAGGCCACACAACCGTTTCAGGGCTTGTCGATTGACTTTGCTTTTTCAGGTGCCAAATCATCCAACAGTAAGCGGAAACGGGACTACAAAGGCATACATGGTGAGACAGCTTGGATCCTCATCACAGACCACTACACTGGTATGAAATATGGTGATACCAGAATCTCCAAAGCAGCACCACTCCATTGGCTCGAACATTTCTTCTCCCAGCACAACCCAGCTTGTGCCAACAAATATGTCTCCGTAGACCAAGGTGGAGAACTCTATCACAACCCTGATATCAGAAACCTCTTCTCTGCGTTTGGATACCCCATTTTCCCAACTGGGGCTGATGCGTCTCACCAAAATGGTACAGTTGAAAGAGCCCATCGAACTCTCGCTAACTCGATGAGGACCATGCTCTCTGGTGCAAACTTGCCCATCAAGTTCTGGCCTTTTGCCTTCTATCATGCCCTTTGGTTGTCAAATGCATTCCCTGAAGGCACCCAGCCCCATTCACCATTGGAATTAGCTACTGGACAGAAGGAAAATCTTGCTGACTTCCGAACATTTGGCTGCCGAGTTTGGGTTCGACCTCCAGGCAAGAGATCAATCAAGCTCAAACCAAATGCTCGCAAGGGCATCTTCCTGGGTTTTGTACCATATACTACCAGAAACATTCTTTGGTATGATACTGAAACGCACCGAGTCAAGATAGCCACCCATGTCAGGTTTGATGAAGGCATGAATGATTTACCTCTTACTGACCTTCCTACAAATGTCAAGCATTTACTCCGGACTGATGACAACATTTCACTTCCCGCGGAACCAAATGAGGTGTCATCCAGTGATTTTCAATTCTCCATCTCACCATTTGCAGATCTCACCAATCTCAGGCTCACTGTTTCAAGTTCTTGTGCTGATCAAGCATTTGGTCTCCGATATGCAAATGATTCACTACTTGGCAGACCGTATGTCACAGACATCATTCCACAAAGTCCTGCCTCCAAGCTTTTCTCCTCCCATAAGAAATCTCTCTCCAAGCTACGAGGCGCTTATATTGTATCTATCAATCACAACCGTGTGTTTACTGCTGCTGATGTTACCACAGCCTTGCATGAATCACACGCTCGAGGGGTGAGGGATTCTTCAATAGATACACCAATTACCTTTGCACTTGAAGCAAAATTGTCTATGCAAGAAGTCAGGAAACACTCGAATGAATATGGACTATTTGCCCCAAATACTTCTTGGAAGGAACCCACTGATGAAGAAGATCCACCTTTTTTGGACCGGATTTCATCCATCAAGACTATCAAGAAAATTGGCACCAAATACAAGAATATCATTCAATCCAGAATCAACCAAGTTGACAACACTGAAGCACTCCATGCCTCCATCCAAAGACACTTGGCACCAACTGAGGATGATATGGATGTCGCCATTCCCACTATTGACATTGCTTTGCTCAGAGCCATCACCAAGCTTCATAAGGCAGGCAATCATGCATTACCTCTAGATGCAGATTCACTACCAACTGAAGAAATTGAACTCTTAATCAAGGCCATCAATTCCAAAGCAACTACACCTGAAGAACAAGCACTAGGGCACTTCACTCGCAGGAACCTCAAGTCACTATCCACATGGACGGAATGGGAAGCTGGAGAGCGCAAACAACTTGACCAGTTTGAAGACTTAGAAATGTTTGGATCACCAATTCCATATCCTAAGGACCCCAACGCCATTATTCTCAGACCCCATTGGCAATACAGTGTCAAAAGGAATGGTGTCCACCACGCAAGACAGTGCTGCAATGGAAGCAAATATGCAGCGCCAACCCTGCATGCCATTACAATGTCATACTCATCATGTGTTGAACACCCCATCCAAAGATTGTTCTTTGCCATTGCAGCCAGCCTCAATCTCAAAATCTATGGTGGAGATGCTGCTGACGCCTATGCCCATTCTCCAGGGCCCAACATCCCTACTTACATGACCATTGATGATGCATATGCAGAATGGTACAAACACAAGCATGGCAGAGACATAGACAGAAGATTGGTGCTTCCTGTCCTTCGAGCACTTCAAGGCCATCCGGAATCAGGTAGATTATGGGAAAGCCACATCAACAAGATCTTGAAAGGTCCTGATCTCAACTTCAAGACCACCACACATGACAGAACGATCTACACAACAGTTTTTCAAGGTGAAACAGTCTACATGCTGAGACAAGTTGACAATTTTTCACTGGCTTGCACATCAGAATCCATATCTGACAAGAACTATGACATCATTGGGGCGAAACTGAAGCTACCTAAAGAAGATGTAATCCCCTTCACAAAAATGGGATTGCTTGAAGACTTCAATGGAATTGACGTCAAACAAACAGCTGATTACATTGAACTGTCCTGTGCCAATTACATCGACCGCATTATGACATCCCATGGTTGGGAAACTGATTCTAAGATGAAACCCCACTCCAAGCCATCAGCGCCATTATCAACTGAAGTACTGAGCCAACTACAATCACATACGAATGGACCATTAGAAGGCACCAAGGAACATGCTGAATTACAATGCACATCGGGCTTCTCATACAGGACACTCTTAGGCGAAATGATGTTTGCATATGTGAGCTGCCGGCCAGACATTGGCTATGCAGTGACTCTGATGTCAAAATACAGTTCCAATCCCACTGCATTCCACTATTCCTGTCTGAAGAACATAGCTCGATACCTCAGAACAACCAGATCTTGGGGTATTAGATTCTACAGACCAAATGCTGAGCCATCTCTACCATCAGGAGAACCATACAACGATGTAGTCCAAGATGCATCACGCCCAAAATTCCCTGAAGATATCAAACAAGCCAAATTGATGTGTTTTGTTGATGCTGCATATGGCAATGATCCGAAACATCGCAGGTCCACTACAGGATATGTTTTCACTTATGCTGGTGGAGCAATTGTTTACAGATCCAAAGCTCAGTCACTTACTGCTCAGAGTTCTACAGAAGCAGAATTCATCGCTGCAGTAACAGCGGCCAAAACAGCCAGATATCTCAGGTCCATACTCAAGGAATTAGGATTTGTCCAAGTTGGTCCGACTCCTATCTATGAAGACAATGCATCAGCAATTGAAATCATCAATGCCCAGAAGCCAACTGAAAGAACCAGACATATTGAAATCAGGTTCTTTGCCATCCAAGCATGGAAAGAAAATGGTGAAATCAAGATGATTCATATTCCTGGAGTTATCAACCCTGCTGATGATCTAACCAAACCATTGGGATGGATCTTGCACGCCCGACACGAAAGATTCATCATGGGACACTACCCAAGTTAAATCGATCGATCGAATCCAATCAAATCAACGTGATTGTAACATGAAACCGTTCTTACAATTCAGACGCAATTGAATGATGTAATTCTGCTATTGATAGAAGCGATCGAACGATTCGACCAAGGTTAGCTATACTCCGACAGTAATCCAACATCAGGTGAACATGTTGGATCAAGGGGTGTGTTGTCGGCGAAAAAATACGGACTTTGTCGGCATCAAATTTGATTGGAAAAGCCGACAAAAACGAAACGACAACCGAGGTGCGGGAAGATGATACACGATACAAGATACAAACACTCCAAAGAAAGAAGCTTAGAATCAAACGCACCTCCACTACTCAAGAATCCCTAAGTGGTAAAAACGATATCACTTAGGACTACAAACAAAAGGGGTTAATTGGTTAGAAACAAGACATCTCCAAAGACCTGATCAATAAGTAAACACTTGGAATCCTTAAGTATATTCAAATCAATATACTCGGCTTCCCGTGAGGAAACTACTTATTGCAATCAAGAAAATCAATACCGATTCCGAATGGGCCTCCTCATCCATCTCAAATACCATGAACAAGCATACGCCCCATCGGATAAAACATTTAACCTCATAAAGACCAATACCATTGAATGACCGATACAGCAGTAAGACCGACACAACGCTAATACAGTAACAGCAACAGCAGTATCGGTATGATGAAGACCAAGTAACCGGGGAAGATCTCTATCACATAAAATACAGCAGAGAGCCCCGATACACAGTGAAAGTACGTAGTAAAAATAAGAGCCTCTCTCTGAGCTCACATCTCTTTAAATTTAAACAATTCGTTATACCTATCCGGTCGATTTTTAGAGTGACAACAGAATCACCTGCCTACTAGTGATCATTGCTGATCAGTTCAGTGGGAAACCGCGTTCTTGGACGGAGTGCCAATCATACAAGTACCGTAAAGCAACTCTGCTCAAAATAAGCCGGGTAAGATTATGAAGGGAAAGAGTATTTTTTGCCTCGCGAAAAGAAAAAAACACACTTTAGTGTGTTTGGGGCAAAAAAAATCGCTCACACAGTGTGTGTTGTGTGTGTCGCGATGTAGAAAAAAAAATACTGAAATTACTGTGTGTGTGTGTGTGTGTGTGTGTTCGAAAAAAAATCGATACTTAACCTATGAGATCTAATTCACTGAATAAAGAATAATAAAGAATAATTTGATTTTCTTAAATAAGTTGAGATCGTTAAGTAAACAATATTGCGCAGCGCGCGCGGCGCGTGCATTTTGAATATAGAATAATAAAGAATAATCGCACGTGACGCGCACAATATAGCCCTTATTTTTTATTTAATGTTCTCAACTTGTGATACAGTGAGATCATTCATGTACCGCTGGTACGTACAGCATGTGTGACGGTGATTTTACTGGTAATGAATTTTCGTAGAATTCTACGGCAGTAGTTTTCTACACCATTTTTGTACAAGAAAATTTATGGTAATGAATTTGCGTACAAATCTACAGCAGGAGCTTTCTAATCCATTTTCGTGCTAGATAATTTCTAGTAACGAATTTGCGTAGCATTCTACTACAGTAGCTTTCTACTACACCATTTTCGTACTAGATAATTTGTGGTGACAAATTTGCGTAGCATTCAACGACAGTAGCTTTCTACACTATTTTTGTACTAGATAATTTCTGGTAATACATTTGCGTAGAAATCAACGTCAATAACTTTGAACGTAAGAATGACATCGGCCGATCCCCTTTTTTCCTTTTTTTGGAACGGCGTTGCAAAAAATGCCCTTTTCGTAGTTATGGGTAAACCCCCCTATTAATTTCCTTCTGAATCCGGTCTGTTGAGAGTCTGATTCAAAGGCTTCTGAAGATTGCTTGACTGGATCGGGACTCAAT
Organism: Pseudo-nitzschia multiseries; assembly: GCA_037355745.1. Taxonomy (NCBI): domain Eukaryota; phylum Bacillariophyta; class Bacillariophyceae; order Bacillariales; family Bacillariaceae; genus Pseudo-nitzschia; species Pseudo-nitzschia multiseries. The sequence continues at coordinate 7,179,627 of CM074786.1, read as the reverse complement.
GATTTGTACGAATAGAACAACAACTGCTGTCGTGTAGCCTTGGTACTGCTGGACACGAAAGGAATTTAATACCCCCCCCCCCCTTTTCCACCCCAATATTCTTAATTGTGCACCCCCCTTCTTTTTCTCATATTCATTTTTATTTGCAACGGCGTTGCAAGAAATTCCATTTTTATAGTGATGGTGCCCCCCCCCTTTTTAAATCCCCAATCTTTTTTACATTTATGGACTCACCAATTTACCGTTTTTCCGTTGTTTGCAACGGCGTTGCAGGAATGCCCTTTTAATGGTTTTGGAGACAGAAAATTCACATCACTTTTTTGAGCTTATCGTTGCAGGTTTTCTTTTTCAAATCCATGTCACGCTATTGTTTACCCCTTTCTCCGTTTAGTGCAACAATGTTGTATTTCTTACCGGTTTTTCAATGCAGGATTCAGTATAGGTATGTTGTACTACTAAGCGTCAGCATCGCTGCACATTAGGTTTACGAGATCAACGACAAGAGTGTAACCATTTCTCAAAAACCATTTCTCAAAAAAAGGACAATGTGTAATGTTACTGTTAGCGACAGATGCAACAACGACAGACGCAACAGCAACAACAACCCAACTCACTTGGTCTGTACCAGCCAGGAATTCTTCATTGAGCAACCCCTATAACAAGAAGAAGAGCCCTCCTCCCCCCCCCCTGCCTCCTTCTGGATCTCCAACTACCACCGCTAGAAAGAGGAAGAAGAAGCGCGCCCGTTGTATCCTTCCTCCTCTTTCTTCTGGTGGTTGCTCCTTCAATCCCGGCGCTGGCTGCTTCTTTGGCGCCAGTTGTATCTACGGCGTCCAAACTACAAGCGCTGATTCTATGGGACGGCTGCTGCTAGAATCTAGTCCCCGTCTATTACAGGACGGCCATATTTCTCGTTCCAGCGTCCGAACTACAACAAGCTCCCGTTTTGGCCCAAACAGCCTCGATATTCATCATGGTGTGCTCTCTAGCAAGAAATACTAGGTCTACAGACTAATTCTAGCTCTTTTTTTGGCATATACTCTGGTCCCTAGTCTGCTGTGTATTAGTCTGTTCTGGGAGTATCGAAACTAGTCGTAAGAGAACAGTGCTCAAAATACGACTGGAAATTGCACAGTACATTCTACTCGAAATCACGTAGAAAATAGTATCAGAATAAAGTGTGGTACTATAGGTAACACCCCGTCCTCCGTTTTGGTTGGCACGTGTCATCCCCTCTCTTAAGAAAAAACTCCCTTAAGAAAAATCCGAGGCGCGCGCGCCGAGGATTTTTCTTAAGGGAGTTTTTTCTTAAGAGAGGGGATGACACGTGCCAACCAAATCGACTCCGAGTATTATCAGTGGGGAGGAGGGGTGTTACTTGGTACCACTCTAGCTGCTTGTTGTTTACGAGGCCCCCCGGGCCGAGGAAACAACAAGCAGCTAGAGTGGTACCAAGTAACACCCCTCCTCCCCACTGATACTACGAGGAGGAGGTAAAGGAGGAAAGGGGTGTTGACATGGTAATCTCTATGGCTTCGGAAGGACGGGCACAATGGAGGAGGAGGGCTTGTTGCTAGCTACGGGCGTATCAGTGTTGCTTACAGTAGCGTTTCGATGCTGCTACAGGGGGAGTAGTAGCTGTTGTTGCTGCTACAGGTGGGGGACAAGGGTAAACTGGTACCGATCGGTGGTACCGAGGAGGAGTACTTGTAGGAACAAGTACAAGATGTACGGTAGTACGGATCAGTGGTACCATTTTGGTGGTACCAGAGTACCACTCACTTTGTTAAGTAATAATTTTTTCAACGCATTGCACCTGTTTTTAGGTATACTCAAGCGTAAAGAGGGCAGCAGCAGAAGGATTTGGTTGATTCCTTCTTGACACCACGTCCTGTGTAGAATCTAGTAGAATTCCTACTACAACCTGGATTTTTGCTGTTTTTCCCCGGTTGTAATTCATAATTTCAAAATCAACCACTTTGCAAAACCAAATTGCTCCCCCGACCATGGGAATAGACCCTTTTCGCTGCTTTCTATCCTATTACAACAACAAGAAACCCATATTATTGCACTGCTGTAAGTCATTGTTGCTGGTCCTCCTTTGTTTGCTGGGGGAGATGATCAGGCTGTTCTGTATGATTTGCCGTTGTCGTCGTCATTTGTTTCTTATTCATAGTACTACCACTCACGACGATGGTGCTTCTTTTTGCTTTTGACCATGGGAATCACTCCTTTCCAGCAACGATGGCTCAAACCATTCCACTCTGACTTGGTCCTCTGGTGCTCCAGCTCCTCGGAATCCTCGGTGATCGACAGACCCAACAATGACAGACGCAACAGCAACAACAAACCAACGTTGGTCTGTAGCAGCCAGGAATTCTTCATTGAGCAACCCCTACAAGAAGAAGAAGAACCCCCCCTCACCCCCCCTCCATCTGGATCTCCAACTGCCACCGCCGGCAAGAGGAAGAAGAAGCGCGCCCATCGGACCTTTCCTCTTTCTCCCGGCGCCAGCCTGCTTCTTTGGCGCCTGTCGTATCCATGGCATCCAAACTACAAGCACTGCGCTGCTCTGATCTAGGGGACTGGTGTATCATCATGCCCCTCCTGGTAAAAAGGGAATCCATCAGCCGCACCCCGCGAGTCTGCACCAGGCGCCAGGAAGGGCAACGGATAGCACAACCACAACGGCAACCGACGATGCACCCGCTGATTCTACGATGATTCCGCCAACAAGCTCCCATTTTGGCCCAAACAGCCTCAATATTCATCATGGTGTGCTCTCTAGCAAGAAATAGGTCTACAGACTAATTCTAGCGCTTTTTTTGGCATATACTCTGGTCCCTAGTCTGCTGTGTATTAGTCTGTTCTGGGAGTATCAAAAATAGTGGTAGGCGAATAGTGCTCAGAATACGACTGGAAATCATTACAGAAAATTCTACTATTCTACTAGAAATCACGTAGAAAATAGTACCAGAAAAATTGTGGTACCAGAGTACCACTTTTTGGTACCGGAGTAACACATTCTACTACCAGAGTAACACATTCTGCTACTATAGGTAACACCCCGTCCTCCGTTTTGGTTGGCACGTGTCATCCCCTCTCTAAAGAAAAAACTCCCTTAAGAAAAATCCGAGGCGCGCGCGCCGAGGATTTTTCTTAAGGGAGTTTTTTCTTTAGAGAGGGGATGACACGTGCCAACCAAATCGACTCCGAGTATTATCAGTGGGGAGGAGGGGTGTTACTTGGTACCACTCTAGCTGCTTGTTTACGAGGCCCCCCGGGCCGAGGAAACAAGCAGCTAGAGTGGTACCAAGTAACACCCCTCCTCCCCACTGATAATACGAGGAGGAGGTAAAGGAGGAAAGGGGTGTTGACATGGTAATCTCTATGGCTTCGGAAGGACGGGCACAAAGGAGGAGGAGGGGTATCGTTGTTGCTTACAGTAGCGTTTCGATGCTGCTACAGGGGGAGTAGGAGCTGTTGTTGCTGCTACGGTACGGGGGGGACAGGGGGAAGGGTAAACTGGTACCGATTGGTGGTACCGAGGAGTACTCGTAGGAACAAGTACAAGATGTACGGTAGGGATCAGGCAGTGGTACCATTTTGGTGGTACTGGAGTACCACTCACTTTGTTAAGTAATAATTTTTTCAACGCATTGCACGTGTTTTTAGGTATACTCAAGCGTAAAGAGGGAGCAAACGCGCGGGATTCGCAGCAGCAACAGGATTTGGTTGATTCCTCCTTCTCGACACCACCTGTGTAGAATCTAGTAGAATTCCTACTACAACCTGGATTTTTGCTGTTTTCCCCCGTCGTAATTCATAATTTCGAAATCAACCACTTTCAAAAGCAAATTGCTCCCCAACCATGGAAATAGACCCTTTTCACTGCTTCCTTTCCTCCTATTACAACAACAACAAACCCATCCTATTAGCTCTGTAAGCCATTGCCGGTCCTTTGTTCGCTTGGGGGGGGAGCTGTTAAGGCTGCTGCTGCAGTTTGATTCGTCGTCATCGTCATCAGCGTTGTTGTCATTTTCTTCATTCCTACTAGACTATCACTCACGATGCTGCTTCTTTTTGCTTGTTTGAACATGGGAATAGCAACCACAAGCACTGTAAGTGACTTGTTCCAGCTCTTTGTTTGTTGGGGGGAGATGTTCAGGCTGTTTTGGTTTTGTTTTGACTGTTTTGGTTTGATTTGGAGCTGCCGGCGCGTTGTCGTCATCGTTGTTGTTGTTGAACGAAGTTGTTGTCATCGCTTCTTTGTTTAATCCTACTATCTCACGACACTGCTTCTTTTTGTGTTGACCATGGGAATACTAGGAACAATGGCAACAACGAGTCTACCGTGGATGTGATGACTGCTCCTATCTTCCCTGCTGGGAGGGGGACGAGATGCTGTTTCTATTTGATGTAATTCGGCGCCGGCAGCGTCGGAGCATCCAAACTTCAAGCGCACGAGCTAGTACAAGCTCTCATTTTGGCCCCAACAGCCTCAATATTCGTCATGGTGTGCTCTCTAGCAAGAAATAGGTCTACGTAGGGGACTGCTGGTGTATCCACGGCGTTCGAACTACAAGCGCTGCTTCGTTTACTACTAGTACGGGACGACCGTATTTGTCGCTCCGGTGCCCGAACTAGTACAGCAAGCTCTCATTTTGGGCTCTAAAGTCTCAATATTCATCATGGTGTGCTCTCTAGGAAGAAATAGGTCTACTACAGACTAATTCTAGCTCTTTTGTTTGCATATACTCTGGTCCCTAGTCTGCTGCGTCTTAGTGTGTTCTGAGAGTATACAAAATAGTGGTAGGAAATTAGTGCTCAGAATAATACGATTTAGAAAATACAATGCTAGTAGAAATCACGTAGAAAATAGTACCAGAAAAAGTGTGGTACCAGAGTACCACTTTTTGGTACCGGAGTACCACATTCTGCTACCAGAGTACCACTCCCTTCTCCCGCCCGTTGAGCCTGTTTCAAACCCTCATTTTTCTTGGTACTTAGGAGTGAGTACACGTGCTCGTCCGCCGAAGCCATAGGATTACCGGAGTACCACTCCCTCCTCCACCCGTTGAGCCTGTTTCAAACCCTCATTTTTCTTGGTACTTAGGAGTGAGTACGGTACACGTGCTCGTCCGCCGAATTCATAGGATTACGGTAGTACGAATACGGTAGGTGGTGTACCTTCCTCCTGTACAGTACAACACCCTGAACGGTACCGGTACGACACATAAACTCGTACTCGTACTCGTACTCGTACTCGTACAGTTACGAGTAAGTTACCGTACGGTGCATAACTACAAGTAATTTTAATGATGCTGTTGTTGTCTGGGCAGGCCGAAGATGATTCATTAAAGAGTGGTTTTCACACAACAACGTGGTGAAAAACTCACAGATTTTTTGCGTACCGGTACGAGTATCGGTACCGTACTTGTACCACGAGTGCACTCCCAATAAAATCTCTATTGAGTTGTTGTACCGTAATTACCGTAGCGTAGGTACAGTGCGAATTTTCTTACTCGTACTCGTAAGATACCGTTGTCACTCGGGACAGCCGGGATCGAGCACCGACTATCGTACTTCACTACAGCAGGCACGGACTACCCTCCTCTGCATTCCCGTCTGTTGCATACAATACAGTACAGTAATCTTGAATCCTACAGTTTGTTCGTACCGATTCACAAACCATTCCATTCCATTCCACGCGAGCTTGAAACCCTTGCCGGAAATGCGTGTTGACGGATCCAAGGCAACCCAAGGCAACCCAAGGCAACCCAACCCATTCCTTACAATCACACAATCCGATACCATACATCACAATTGTCAATTATCCGGCAGAACAGAACCCATTCCGGTCTAGCAGCAGACACACAAAGCACCACCGAATCAAGAGCAATTCGATCGATCCGATCCGTATCCGTATCCGTTCCGCTGTTTCGGTTGCGGTTGCGGTTGCGGTTGCGGTTTCCCATCGTGATCCACCTCCTCCCGTGTCGTCCACACCCATGTCCTCTTCGTTTCCCGGCCGATCGGCACGCGTGGCGTTTGCTATCGTGCTGCCTCCGGATGTTGCCAGCCATCGATCGAATTCGGAATCGAATTCGGAATCGGATGCGGATTCGGAACAAGAGTTGGGTTTGGACGACTCAGACTCCGGCAGTGACGGCGACGGCACCTACGACGACATGCCCCCGTTGATTGACGCGACAACGACAACGACAACCACGGCCCTTCTCCTTTTCGGAAGGAACCGCAACGACGACAGCAGCAACGATGGCAGCAATAACATTGACAGCGGCAGCAACAATAGCAGCAGCGACGGCAGCAGCAGCAACGATGAGCACGGGGTTCCGCGGCGCATCAATGGACCGGTGCACGCGGCTGTCGTTGATGGCCAAGACGACGATGATGCCGATGTCGATACCCATGCCGATACCCATGTCGATACCCATGCCGATACCCATGCCGATAGTGCGCCGGTTTGTGGGCCGTTGCCGGTCTCCCCGGTGGAGGAGGATGGGGAAAACCCCCGCAGTCCGAGCGTGGTCGACGATGACGACGACGACGATAACGACGACGACTCGGATGAGGACTATGTAGAGGAGGAAGACGACGACGGCAATAGCGACGAGATCTTTGACGAAGACTTTTTTGTCGACTATGCTTCGGATGTCAGCGAGGAAGAGGTGATCGAAAACGTGATGATGTTCCACTTGCGACGGATGATGGAAGACCTGCCGAATTACGACAGCGACAGCAGCGACGACGAACCGCGGGGGAATGCGAACGACAACGAGGAAAACAACAACAACCACAACCACAGCTTCAATAGCAATGGCACTAGCACTAGCACTAACGACAACCACCACGACAACAACTACGACAACAACTACGACGACGACGATGCCTCGGATCAAAGCCCGTGCAACTGTCCCCGCTGCATCGTGGATCGGATCGTCGGACGCTGCTCGCGCTGCGACGGATCTGGTTTTGGGAACGGTGGTGTGTGCGACAGCGACAGCCACGGCGACGACGAGAGCGATAGCGATAGCGAGGCACCCCTGGATCCCTCGGCCAGTCCCTGCGCCATTTGCATGGAACCGGAGACCGCCTCGCGTCGATTTGCGCACCTGCCGTGCTGCTCCAGGGGGACCGGCACGGAAGCAAGCTCGAGCACAAGCTCAAGCACAAGCGGCGCGGTCGTTACCGACACCAGCTCGACACGGTTTTGCCAGAAATGCCTCGTTACGTACCTGATCAAGAACGGTTGCGGGGTTCCCCGCAGTCCCACGAATGCCGATGCCAACACCAACACCAAAAGCAACAGAGGGACCGCCGAAGCGCAGCTGGCGGGTGAATGCCCCCGCTGCAAGAAAATACTGGTTCTGGAGGAAGTCGACGGTGGCCACAAAGTAGACGAGGCCGGAGGAACAACAACTCACCGTTCCGAGACACGGGCACGGACACTCCCCTACCACAAACGCACCGTGGCCGCGACTCCCTCGGCGGAGGCCATGTTTTGGTACATTGCCCGGGGCAACCCCGGAGCCGGCAGCGGCACCGGTATCGTCGGCATCCGACACTTTCGCGTCTCTCTGGTGACACTGGCCAACTGCCCCAATCCGAGCTACGTTCCGGAAGAGTTGCTCCTGGACAATGCGGGAAGCCCGGAGCGCATTCGCCTCTTGTGCCAATGGGGACTGATTTCCAGGGCATCTGCACCGGCATCTGCATCTGCACCGGCCCGGGGACTCGTTGCCGAAGCACGATCCAAGCTGGCCGCCGTCACGGGGCAGTGGCTGTGGATGTGGAAGTGGCAGTGGCTGTGGAAGTGGTCGGCATCCTGCCGAGCAGCGATCATCGAGCGATCACGCATCGCCTGGCTGATCGACGCTCTCGACAAGCACCGCGAGAGCCTCTCCAACCGCCTTGGCACCGTATACCAAATCGATCCGTTGCTGCAACGGAACCTCTGCGTGCTGGTGGCTAAGTACCTGCACTGCAAAACTCCGGACGACCACCGGTACGGGTACCCGGACATCGATAACGACGTCGACAATGGCAACGGCAGCGGCAGCGACGAACGCAGCGTCGTGTGCCTCCGGTCTCCTTACGATCGACACAGCCCCGACGACAACGCCACCGACGACGACGAGGCGGACCTCCCGGGAGCTTCCCGCCGGCTGACGTTGCTGGTGGCCGGCAACTGCTCGACCTCGGCGCTGATAGCGGCCGGTCGGTTCCGGCTGTTCCGCGCCGTGACCCTGGCGCGGTGGGGATGCTCCCTGACCCTGCTGTCGGTTCGGTGGCTGGGCCTTCCGCCACCCGTTTCGTGGCCTTCGAGCGGCTGCTCGCGCTGGCCTTCGCGCTGGCCTTCGCGCTGGCGATGGTGCGCCGTAGACGGACTGAGCCTGCTGGTGGGGGTGCTGGTGGCGAAGATCGCGGCAGCGATCTTCTGGATCGCTGCGTACCTGGGGTTGTTTGTCGCGCTGTGCCACTTGGTGGGGAGCTGGATCGAACCGCATCCATATTCACATCCACATCCGGGACGAGGTGCGGATGCTCGGTCGTCGAGCGACTCCGTGCTCGGCGCGGGAACGAAGCGCGCGATCGGCACCGGAATCCTCGCCGTGTGTGTGGGTTGGAAGGTCTGTTCCGATCGCGGGTCTTGGTTCGACAAGTAAGTGAGGAAGTGATTGAGCGAGTAAAAGAAACCAAGGTTCCGTTGGGACGAGGGACGGGAAACCGTGTGAGACTATTATAGCAAACCACCAATCGAAACAGAAACAGGACAACGAACTAACAACAAGGTGCATTCTTTTCGAGGGAAGAGCAAGGACAGTATCGAAAACCGAATCCATTATCTGCGGCAATCACTAACCTATGAAGGCAGTATCGAAAACCGAATTCATTATCTGCGGCAATTGCCAACCTATGAATGCAGTATCGAAAACCGAATCCATTATCTGCGGCAATCACTAACCTATGAAGGCAGTATCGAAAACCGAATTCATTATCTGCGGCAATTGCCAACCTATGAATGCAGTATCGAAAACCGAATTCATTATCTGGGGCAATTGCCAACCTACGAATGCAGTATCGAAAACCGAATCCATCATCTTCAGCGATTGCCAACCTATGAGCGGAAAACACCCAGTTGAATGCCATTCCATGCTCTCGGCTGGATGAGGTGAAGAAAAAATCATTATTTCAGCATTCGAGTCGGGTACGGTACGGTACGGTCTAGTTGATTGATGCTCCTGCCAGAAAACGAATGGCTCTTTTTCTTCCCTGCATCCATACCATACAGCAAAGGGGAACTGAATCAATCGATTCATTGCGATATGGTTCGAAAGTGCTCAACTTTGCACCGCACATACATTCCTTTTCCTTCACTCTAGCTAGACTGCGAACCAAATAATAATAGTAATAGTAATAGTAATAGGAAATATCCGACTCGTGCTCGCAATCGATAGCACTGCAGTGTTGAGGATGCTTTTCATGCTGTTGCTACAGTATAACTATATTTTTACATTGGTATAGACTTTTGAAATAGCCGAAAAAAACACGATCTCTGCAAAGCTGAGAGTTGGGAACACGATAGGTTTCTATGCTCGGTACGATACGGGATGAGACTGGATTGGCGTTTGTTGTAACAGTGTTTAAAAGATTTAAGATTCTAGCTGCTATTATTGAACATGTTCAAATATTCTTTACAATAATATCCACCGAAGTACAATAGAACAATGCAATGTGATACGCCGCTGCTGGCGCTAACAAATATGTTGTGGTACAGTATGCCATTCGAATGGAATGAAATTCATATATACGATGCATCCATCTATCCTTCCTTCCATCCATCCATTCGTTCCCAACGTCCTTGTGCCTAACTAGTTAGTAGTGGCCAGATTATGGGCAAACTCTTCCATCGATCCGGCAAGATCGAAGGAATCCCGAATGGTCGATCGCCGGCGTAAGGACGGTGGTTCGGGAACGCACAGCACGTCCGGATCGTCCTCGCCGGGCACAAAGGATACCAATGTGGATCTGGATCTGGATCTAAATCTCGATGGCGATGGTGATACCAATGGCGATACCAACGGCGATGGCGATAGCAATGGCGACAACGAAAGTGTGGGTTCGTTTCGTTGTGGAGGAGGGAGGAACAAGTCGCAATCGCTTTCGCTTTCACCGCTGCCCTCTTCCGTGGCTGCGATCAGGGAAGGTTTTCCCGTAGCGCCATTGCCATTCCCATTCCCATTGCCACTGCCAATTTTGTTGTTGTTGGCAAAGAAGGACAGGATCATGGCCTTGGAGGGATAGCACTGCCGCTTGGGAGACATGGTTGTGGCTTCTGCGTCTGCGTCTGAATCTGCATCTGCGTCTGCGTCTGCGTCTGCACCTGCGGTGGTGGCCACCCGAAACAACGGAGACCCGAGCTTTCGCTTGTGCCGGGCGGCAATGTGGGTTTGCTCCCCTGGGCTCGGCTCGTCTTGGATCAGAGACAATCGCATCCTAGAGGATGGCGGTCGCGATCGGCGTTGGGTGGTCATTGGGGATGTTCGTCTCGTAGGAGTTGCGCTGGTGGTGATGGCAGCAGCACATGAAGGACGAAAGAGGGACGGGCATGCCATCGTTGGAGCGACGGAACGAAATTCCGAGGACGGGAACGAGAGGGAAGACGTAGATGCAGATGCAGATGCAGATGCTGTAGATGCGATTTCGTCCCCGCTGGAACGGTCCGAGCTGTCAAAGGACAGTGTTGGAGATGGCAGAACAACTGCAATGGAGGGTGGGATTGTATTCGTGGACATCATCGTCTGGGTGTGGTGGGGAGGATGTGGAGGGCCGTGCTTGTGCTTGTGCATGCGCTTGTGCATGTGCATGTGCATGTGCATGTGCATGTACTCGTGAGCGCGAGTTTGAGCTTGAGCTTGAGGATCCTTTCTCTGTTGTTGCTGCTGCTGCTGCTGCTGTTCTACACAGAATGCCTGGATGAATGGTGGTTCGACTTGATGCTCTTGTTCTTGTTCTTGTTCTTGTTCTTGTTGTCGTGGCTTGGTGAAGGAAGGATACTCTATTGTAGCAGTGGTCCTAGTCATCATAGTAGTAGTAGCAGCAGCAGTTTTGAGGTTGGTGCAGCGTGCAATAGACAATGTTCGAGGAACTCGTAACAATTCGTTTTCAGTATCGATTTGATCCCTGTTGTCGCAACACTTTATTGGAGAATAAAGCAATGTTATCTTGATAAACAATTTTGAATATTGTGTCACACTGGGAGAAAAATATGTGCAAGTACCAGGGCGTTGGGGTACTCGTACTCGTATGCTAGTGTGGTGTTTGGTGTTTGGTGTTTGGTGTGTGTGCGCTTTGTTCTTGGTGCTGCTGTTATGTGGCAAAACGATTCAGATGGTTCCGAGTGACTACGGTATTTCGCGTTTAAGATTATAGGTATGATAAAAATAAAAGTGACAAATGTGTTGTACCGGTACCGGTACCGGTACCGTGGCTCCGAAGCCCAAGTGTGATAAGTAGTTACAGTAGATTGGAGGGAGCACGAGCCCAACGAAAAAGCAAATATGGTCGCGGTGACACGTCGTTGATGTGATTGGGCCGGGTTAACTTCTACAGACAGTTTGACAGTACTCTTACCAGGGCTACGTACTCGTACCAGTAACAGCAGCACTAAGATTACTGTTGATGAAATCCAAAATCCATCTGGCAACTCAAAAAGTTGAATAAGTATACCGTACCGCACGAGCTGTAATCACAATTCGATCGAATGTCAGTGACATGATGGAGAAGGCAGTTCTTAAATATTGAATCGCTCTCACTCAGTGATACGGTGACAATAATAGGATCTGTTGATAGTCTGAAAATGTAGAGTGCGGTTCTGCTGTCACGTATTGAATGACTGACAGCTGGCAGTTGGCTTACTAAACACGCTATCGGATAAGCCCATCTTTCAATCTCAATTAAAAAAACTTTTTCCATTCGTGGTATGAATCAGCCGAAAAGTCGCGGATCGTATTAAGAATGACTCGAATCCATGACTTCTACTTCATTACGTATTCTTATTTCGTACTTCTATTAGGGAGGAGGACGATTCGATTGTTCTTTGTATTCGTCGCGAAAAATCGTTTCATCGGAAAACGGTACTAGTACCGTTTTATGACCCAAAAAGAGAGGAAGTTTCGGCTCCGGATGTGCCTCAAAACTTCGTCCTCCGGACTCGGCAGTACGGTACGGTACGTACTAGTCCTCGGCGAAGTAATCGATCAAGTTCCGGTCATGAAAATGAGCGATGAGTCAGTCCTCCCAGGACTCGGGACTAATCTTACGGTAGCCCTCGGGGAAATCGATGAAATTGCGGTAATGCAAATAAGCGAAGGAAGGAAGGAACGCACCAGAGCTCGCCCGAGTTATCGTTGCTAGCGATAGATGGGTCGATCGAGGCCTTTTTTATCACTCAAATCGATTTACCGGTACGGTACGGTATGTGAACGTTTTACACGGTATTTTGTATTGCCCAACCTAAAATTTCTGCTTATGCACCCCCCGGTCCTTTGATGCGGGGACTTTCAGCGGAATTCTTGAAGCGTCTTGTGCTCCAAGATACGAGTAAGATTAGTAAGATTACTCGTACGATCCAGATCGGGCCGCTGCAACAACTTTAAGCGAGAGTGTGGCATGGATACCGGCACATAGTTACCAGTGCGGGTACAATACGCACTACATGTTTAGCATGCGTGGGTGTACGAAAACCAATCAAAACGAATGCTACAGTGCAACTGAAACTACAACTAGACCTGTTATGACGAAGGCGTGTGCATGCGAAAAATAATAGTCGGAACCTAGTACTTCATGTGCAAGATACAACGATTCCGATTGGAAACAACAGCTCGGCTGGTACGGTACGGTACCGTACGGTAGACATTCCCAGCGGCCAACGGGGCGGGGAATGCAGAAGTGGATAGTGTCTGGGCCCCGTGATGGATGGATTCGGTTCGCGTGATCAATGGTGTTGGGGAAGCAAATACTGCACTGCTCTCCGGAACGGGTCTATCCCAATGGCAGGGAGGCTTTCGTCCGATCTTCTCTCCGCAGGTGGATCCCATTATTTCATTCCTCGACGGCTGCTTTCTGTTACAGACATCAATGGGATGCATCCCACTACGGTATGCATTCGCTCTCTCTCTCTCTCTCTCTCTATCCCTCTGTTGTTCCATTCACTCGGTGACTTTCGTCTGCAATGTAGAGTTTTCTTGAAACGCCGACATTTTGCCTCCCTCTAAGATAGACTGACTTATTGATTGATTGATAAGAAATCGGTGGTCTCGATCCATTGGATGGTGCCACTCCCCGCAGCCGCTTCGAGGAATGATTTCTCAATCTTCAAGACAACGTCGCTCGTTCCGTTCCTTTCCGTTTCCTTCCCTCGGTCGTTTGTCGTTTCGTTGCCTTCGCCGCCGCTACGCCACGCTAAACTAAACTACACTACACTACACTACACCCCAAACCACCGCTCGTTCCGCTTCCGCACGGCGGAGCAAAAGGCGTCGTAGTCCTCGTACCCCAGCGGTTTCATGGTGGCCTCCCACCGATCCGAAAGGAACCGGTTCGCTCGATCGTCGAAGGATTGGTCGTGTTTTTTCAGGGCAACCTTCGCTCCCGGCGCCAGCTGCGAAACATCCCCGGCACGGTTCAGCGCCTTTGCCCGCTGATACGGCTCGTCGAATTTCGACATGTGCTTCGCCATGTACTCCTTGGTGCTCATGGAGACGGAGCGGGCCACCAGGGCTTCGATGTCGATGTCGACCTCGATGTCATTTCCGCTGTCGATGTCGTTGGTGGTTCCGGGAAGGTTCAGAAATTGGGCCAGGGTCCGGGTGTGAGAAGCCATGTCGCGGACGACGTCTTCGTATACGAGCATCAGCACAGACGGACAGTCCAGGAGGGCGTGGTATTCGGCGTAGTACTCCCAGATGCTCGCCCGCGTGTGATTTCCAGCAACGAATGGAGTGTCCACCAAAAAAGTCGAAACGTCCATGAGCGGTTGTGGTTGTTGCCCGCCGCCGTTGTCGTCATCATCATCATCATCATTGTTGTTGTTGTTGTTGTTGTTGTTGTTGCCATCCTCGTCCGGCGGCGGTGGCACCAGAAACGGGACTTTTTTCGCCAGAAAAAAGTTGTAAAACGAGAGCGCCGTCTTGGCCGGATCCCGGATGGTCACCACGTACTTGCATCCCGGGTAGATGCTCGCCATGCGCAGGTGGCTCTTGAATACCCGCGGAACAAATTCGCTTCCCTGCACGTTGGGGTCGTAGCCAATGTCCCACGACAGCGTTGGCCACGGAACCACCTCGTACAGGGTCTCGAACCCACAGAGGGAACGCTTCGGGCACGCACCGGTCCGCAGCAGGTGGCAGATCCAGGTGACCAGCGTCGTTCCCGTCTTGGGAAAGGTGGCGACGATCACGTCGGTGGGCCTGGTGTGGAATTCTTCGACGGCTCGTCTCACGGATTCTTTGGACATCATCGAGTCGGGATGGCCAATGGGAATTGGGCTCAAGAGCTCTTGCGGAGTTTTTGGCCGGTCTGAGGCTTCGGTGTTGTTCTTGGTGTCAAAATTATCATTTGAAGCAGTTTCGCTAGGGACCTGCATCTCTAGAGGTTCCATGTTCCGAAAACGAAGGCGTACTATATCTCTATATCTGTATTTCTATAATATTGTATCTTCCAATGAATTGATCAACAACGAAGAAGCTAAATTCTATCTTGTGTGATTTGTCTCTCCTCGGTTTCGAAAGTAAAGGGGCACTTTTTAAGTCCAGCGGGGATCGGTCAACACGCAACGCTGCAAGAAGAGGAATTTGTAAGAACGATGATACGGTATGGCAGGTAGAGTACATACTCGTACAATCAGTCGAGTTAGTCAAAATTAGGAAATAATGACCAGACCTTCGAAGAAAATCTGAACCAGAGAAATTGACATATTATGATCAAACCCAGGGAGATGGAATACCTGAACCAGAAATCCATTTCATTCCTTCCTGTTCTACTTATAATCTAAACAATTACTTAAATTACATCTATTTGATTACCGAATCTATCTAATTGCGCCTCTCAACGAGAAATCTCTCGGTTGGTTATGAGCTCAAGCTACTAACTCGAACAACAAGAACATGATCATCTCGGCTAGAAGAAGACAAAGAGAAAGGAACACCCATGTCTGGATCAGAAGCTGCAAAAGCTGGGTACAAGACCCCGTCGAACCCAGGTGATAGGGTCCCCAAAGAAATTGAAACCAAACAGTTCAAATTCAAGAAGGATACTAAAGCAAGAAATACCCCTCCAGGAAGCGCATCATTGACTCTGACCGGTGTGATGCGCAATCTAAATGGGAACAAATCAGGCATCAAAGCCTTGATCTACAAGATCAACAACATTGAGATCAAGATGAAGGTCAAAGCGGCTAAAACCAACCTTTCATCTGCGTATTACACCAAGAGCTATCGAAAGAAACTGAACGAGACAGACAAGATGGATCTCCTCAACTGCTGTATCGGATCCAAACAGCAACGACCCTATTACTCGGTGACCATATCCAGAAACAACCCTGAAAAACTTACCAGCACTCACTCACTCAGCAAGCTTCTCGAGGAAAACAAACAAAACCTATGGAAGTATGACATCCTGGACGTGTTCACCATCCTAGTGCTCGAAGAAAATGCCTTCTTGGAATACTACGACGGTAACCCTGACTACAGCAAACTCAAGCCAAACAGATCAGGATACCAAATCAAGTATGACCTCTTCACAAACTACTTGCAACTGACCCCAACTCAAGTTGCACTATCATCAAGATACTACACTGAATTATTCCCTGAAGATCACATAATGCAGGAGAACTTAAACTGGTATTTTGCCTACTATGAAAAGAACGCCGACAAAAATCTTTACAGCACTGTCCATGCAAATTGGGTGGAATATGAACCAAGTGAGCAAGGCGGACCACTACTATTCCTCGAAATGTTGCTAGATGAAATGAGTACTACTGGCAAAGCAAGCCTGAGAGCCCTAACTTGCATCCTTGAGAACTACCAAATCAAGCGTGATTGTAGGGGGAAGGCATTATCAAAGTTGTGAACCTATTCACAGCCATACTGAAGAATATGAAAGAAGAACTCAGATCAAAGGGAGACCTTCCAGACAACACAGTACTTAGTAATCTAATTTGAGTGTTCCACTCAATGAGCGTTCCTGACTTCAATGAGCAATTCGATGCGCTTGAAGCCCAATGGAAGGCATGGGGAGTCCACACCAGCAGAATGGACTCGAAGTATCCCGACAACACACAACAAGCTGGGAGACTAGCTCTATCCAATGATTACGCCTTAGCCAAGTACATCCTCAGCTATGCCCACACCATCTACAAGGATCTATTGTGGGAGGGACTCTGGGATGATGTCCTGCAGAAGGCCCCAGGAAAGTCAACCTTTGTTGCAAACAAGCCACCCGAGTTGGAACAACCAACTACATTCTGCCACCCTTCAGTCAACGGAGCTCCAGTGCCTAACTTCACCTGTAGACAAGGAACGTGCTTCAATTGTGATGCAGAAGATCATCAAGTTCCAGACTGTCCTAAGGAAAAGAACCAAGAGCGCATTTGACAAAACCGAGCTCCCTCAACATCCGAATGGGCGGGCTCAAGCAGCAATTGCAAGTTCCATATTGGTACCGCAAGCCCAATGTAGGAGAAGGAAACAAGATTGACAGCGTTCCTCATCCATGGGACACAAACTACGGTCCAGTTATTCCCAATCAAACTCCCACTGACGGTCAACCCAACAGAGGAGGACCCCACACACAATTGGTAATTGCCAACTTGGGGGAATTCCCAAGCGGGTCCGTTACTAACTCCTCTTGTGCAACAGGATCATCAATCACTACTTGAACTTCTGTAAATGTGATCCCAATATTGGACAAAGACACAAATCCAGTCACCCAATGTATTCAACTCTAAAACCTCCTCCATCAAGTGTGTGTGTGTGTGGGGGGGGGCGGGGGGGGGGGGGGGGGGGGGGGGGCGAAGAATACAGTATGCAAAAGTGTGTAAAATTATAGGAAGTATTAGTACTCTAGCTCTCGCTGCTCCGTCCGATAACTGTCACGCGACCCAACGCAACCCCTCCCAAGCCCTATTTTGAGAAAATCAACCCTGCTTTTGTTATGCGCGATGGCAATATATTAAATTCACAATTTTTTGTGGTAAAGAGTTTCAACCCCCCTCAGGTTGCGACCAAAACTCTCCCCGAGGACTCAAAATGTCCCTCGATCTCTTATTTTGGACTAACTTAATTTAAAAAATCTATTTCTCGCTACCAAACTTCCTAACCTAGATAATTTCTTGTAACGAATTTGCATAGAAATCTACAGCAGTAGCTTCCTACATCGTTTTCATACTAGATAATTTCTGGTAACCAATTTACGTAGAAATCTATAGCACTACCTTCCTACACGATTTCACCTCCATTATCCCTTTTTTCCTTTTTTTGGAACTGCGTTCCAAAAACTGGTCTTTTTGTAGATATGTGTCCGGTTGTATTATGATAGTAGTAGCAGTAGTAATGTGGGTATGATAGTAACGACTTCTGTTGGGGTGGTGCAATGTTTTTTTGTACAATTCATGTCAACAATGATGGAACAGTGTTTCAGAATTCTCTAACCGGAACGGCATTTCAGGCTTTTGTGTTTGAATCATGTTTAAATTTGAAATCTTGCTACCAAACTTCTTAACCTTAACCCAAGATATGGAATAAAATTATTTTCAGAAGTGTTTGCTTGCCATGTTCCCGCGTTGTTTCTATGTCACGTTGTGTCTTTTTTCATACCATCATGCCTTTTCATGCTTGCTCCAATAGCATCATGCTCATTTTCATCATGTTCATTTAACACCACCATCGCAACCATTTCTTCCCCTCCCTTCTTCCAATAGAAGAATATGTCACAACCTAGTAAAAATCACCGTCACTTCAAGAGTGGTTGTTATACCAAAATAGCCAAATCATTTATCTGCCGTAGCTGCATGTCCTATAAGGGCAAGTTGAAGACATTCATCGGAAGCAGACAAGATTCTTCTTCACACAAATCATACCGATATGTATCACGAGGCCTGTCACATCACCTTGATTCAATAGCTTTTTGCCGTGATTTCTATTTAATCCATAACCTAATGAAATTTTTGTCATCTGCCAAAGAAGAATCCACTACAGTTTGCCATTCCCCTTCACAATATGGCCTGACATTGACCAAGAATGGTCCAATTGTTCCCTCTGTCACTGTTGCTGCCGCTCACACTAACAAGGCATCCTCTAACGAAACGTTCAACTCAGTTCTAAACGTTCAGGTAGTACACAATTTATTTGTTCCACCAATTGATAGAAATGTAATGGAATCACAGTTGTTTCCTTCAGAAGACAACAGCAACAACAATGACATGGTTATTCATGAAGAAATTTGCCTTCCTATTCAGAACGATAATGGTATGGATGCTGCGGAACCCACGGCATACCAACCAAACATCAATGAAAGATAGCAATTGATCCGATCTCATCTTTCTTTTTCACCTACCAATAGGCTCATTGCTGAAATAAAGCTCATGAATCTAATGACAAAACACAAGTTACCTCTAAACACGTTCAAATCTATTTTTCAATGGGCAAACGAATGTCAAAATATTCATGGTGTTGACTTCAGCACTACCTTCCCCCGCCATCGAGAAGCCATATTTAGTGAAATCAAGTCCAATTTGGGTATTTCAGAGACCAAGTTTGAGCCACACATAATTAACTGGTTACCTGGCAATTTACCCACCCAAATATTTGTTCGATCCTTTTCAGACGCACTTCATTCCCTTCTGACCAATAAGGAATTGATGCAAGAAAAAAATTGTCTTTTCCCAATGTCAAGACTCCTCTTTCACCCAAAAACAACCCACCAATCACCAACAAAACATACATAACAGAACTACACCACGGCTCTTGGTGGACGGAATCGTGGAAGCAGATCTGCAATGAAAATGAAGAAATCCTTGTTCCGATCATTTTCTACATGGATGGAATCAGCTTGGATGCACATGGCTGTCTCTCACTCACTCCTCTCAACATGACTCTTTGTATTTTCAATGTTGAAGCAAGAAAATGACCTGACGCTTGAACCACAATTTATTTTCATCCCGACACTGAAATTGAGAGCATAAGACACACACAAAAAAACACGGCGAAAGATAATATCCAAAATCTACACACTGCGCTGGCATTGGCTTTGCAATCTTTCAAGCAAGTATGTGAAATGCAGGGCGGGTTGGAGTGGGATTATCTTCCGTATGCAGGAAAAGTGCTCAAAGTGAAAATGAAATTTGTGGTTGCAGATGTTGTTGGTGATACAGAACTTCATGACAAACTATGTGGAAAGTATGGATCCTACACAGAAAAGGTGAAGAAATTGTGCCGACACTGTACATGTCCTACACATGTCATCCATAAACCAAAAGCCCAAGTGGAGGAACAGACTCGGCTCTGGGTTCCAGAAGATTTTGAACCCCCCCCCCCCCCCCAAACATTTCTGCAAGGGAATACAAGGAGTACTTCAAAATCATTTCCCACCATCCCATAAAAAATGCTTTTCACAGCCTCAATTTTGGAAGTGATGTCAACAACATTCACTTTGCTACTCCCGGTGAGTGTTTACATATGCATCAACTGGGTGTAGCACGTAGGGCAGTAGAATCACTTGATTCTTTGTTAAAAGGCATTCCTAAGTGTTTGTATGCCCCTGATTTGAACACAAATGGCACATCAGCTACTATTGGTTCACTCGCTCAGTTATACGGCGGTCTTTTGTCAAGGCAATTGGACAGAGATTTCCCTAGAACAAAGTTTTCAAGTCAGCTTCTCTCCATCACCAAAAAGGAGGGTAATGATTATTCCAGAATGCTCATTTCCATTCTGATCACCCTTTGTTCCGATGTGGCAATAAACATCATCCAAGACGCGACATTGATTCAGAAACAAGTAGAGGTCATTCGACTGATCCTCTCCGTGGAAGAATTCTTGAAGCATGGGAATATAACAATTTCTGGATTGGAAAATCTCCCCAAAATGATAATCCATTTTATCAATTGAATTAATTCCACCTGCCTCAGAGAGGGAATGGGTACAAAACTGATCAAAAACCATCTATATTTTCACCTTGTTGAGTACATAAAGCTTTGGGGACTTCCATGTGGATGGGATTCTTCTTATTCAGAATCACACCACAAAACTGAAATCAAAGCACCGTTGAAGAACACTCAACAGAAATCTTCCACATTGATAATGCAAACAACAAAGCGACAGGAAGAAAAAATGCTGCTACGAGTAGCTACTTCAAAGTTCAATTTAGCAACAACAGAAGATGTTTCTGGTAATCAAATCCCTCCTGAAGTTTCTGGCTCAAAATTTCATGTGTTCATTAACGACGATGGGGCAAGTACTATGAGATGGGTTAGGTCATCAAACAAAACAAAAGCATATTTCTCCCATCGTGTTGTCTTTTGTATGTCAGAATGTTCTTCCACTTTTGCAGGACTCTACCTTTGTCAAAGGATTTACTGAACATAGCAGGTTTGACCAATCCACACAGCAAAATTACTTGTTTCGGAGCCACCCTTCATATCATTCCAATGGTGGCCAACTGAACTCTGTCTGGTATGATTGGGCCTTGTTTGATGTCAACGCATGTGAAATACCCTGACATATTATGTGTTTCATCGAACTCTACAATCTGAAGGAGCCTTACTCATTTGTTTCTGAGTACCAAATTGCAGATGAAGGCATTTATGCAGTAGTGACCAAGTTTAAATCAACTCCAACACCAACAGCTTCGTTGTTTGTGACCAGAGGTGAATTAGAGGAAAATTCCCTGTTCTTATTTCATGTTGACAGCATACTTTCCAATGTAGCAGTTGTCCCACAACTCGATGCAATTGGTACGTTGCAATCAAACTCATATCTAGTTGTCTCGAATCAAAGGGCTTGGCTGGATGAATTCCACAAGACATCGCCATCTTTGCCTAATGGAGAGGCACTCTACTTCCAATGCACTATTGTTGAACAGGACAGCAACAATAATGATGATGCTACTAATTCAGGTGATGACAGTTCAATGACATCGAACGATGATGACAATAGTGAGGTCATCTCTGACACATCCAATACTTAATTGTTTACCTAGTACAATATCAGTGATAACTTTGTATTACTAAATCGAATGCTCCTCCGTATCGATTATTATAGAGGATTAGCTGTTAGCACAGTTTTTCTCGATAATATAACAGCCTTCGTATTTCGGATTCAAACAGCTATGTAATACTAATGGATTGAACAATAGAGTATCGCCCGACCTCAATGGAACTTTCACTCCATACCTGGGGAACACAAAGTAATAAATCACCTCGTCATCGCTTACATGTTTTGGAGCAATAACCGTCAGTCTTGTATAGAACATATTGGCGTCGATATGGCATTTTGAATGATAATCCTTTCCAATAGAAAAGGCCGTTGCGTGATGACCGATTGCATTCAGTGTTGTACGGCTAACAACCTCATTCATCACAGTCGTTTCAAGCTTGACAAATTTGGCCATTGGACTTAAACAAAGCTGCATTTCCTTCACAATGTGTAGGGCTGTCAGTTCAAGGTGGTCTTTTGTTGTCCGGTCCACATTGTTTTTGAAAACATACACACCATTTCCCGATGTCAATCAATTTGGCCTCATCCCAATAATAGCATATCCATTGTTGACGCTATCACATTTGGTTCCTTGGCCTATCTTGGGTTTAGATTCAACAATTTCCCCAGCAAACGTTCTGGTAATTTCTATATTTTTGGGTGTACCTAAGTTGTTTTGCGAATTGTGTGGAAGCTTTTGCAAAGATTCAAAAATGATGGTTCTGATTTGTTGAATGCTAAAATAAACTTTTCGTTGGTACTATCAAATGTCTTGAAACTTTCAATAGACACAGCCTCTTCTGATGTATATTCCTTTTCTCCAACTGTTTTCGAACCCCATCTTGCTTCCATGAAATAACCTTCAACCTCTTTACAATTGTTAACTGTTTTCAATGCTATTTGCTTGACATGTTTGAAAATTGCAATTGTATCTCGATGCCGATTCCTGTTGCTGTCTGCTGTCTTGTTCAGCTTCATCTAAGAGAATTGTTCGTAAGTTTGGTGGATTGTTGTCAATGGTGCTGCGTTTTGGAGAAAATTTGAAGACATTCTCTGTTTCCTTTGTTTCTCATGTTTTCTCTTTGCTTTTTGCCTCCCTCCTTGTTTTGGCAATTGCTTTGTTGTTGTTGCTTTCGATTTGCGCACCATTTTGGATGTTTTCATTTTTGCTGAAGATTTTTTTACCTGTGCTGTTTCGGATCGGTTGCTGTTGCTGTTGCTGTTGCCAACAATTGTTGTTGGATTGCTTTGTAGGATCAATGTGGCGGATCAATGTGGATGATTGCTGTGTTATGTTTATGTTGCGGTGGTTGCTACTGTTGTTGTTGCTGTTGTTGTTGCCGTTGATTCGTTGACGGATTATTGGCCCGCTGCTGGTGTTCTCGCTGCTGGTGCTCTTGGTGCTGGTGCTATGCCTGCTGGTGCTCTTGCTGTGGCGGATCGAAGGGGCTCTCGGTGCTGCTGCTCTTGGTGCTGGTGCTCTCGGTGCTGGTGCTCTGCCTGCTGGTGCTCTGCCTGCTGGTGACCTTGCTGTGGCAGATCAAAGGGGCTCTTGGTGCTGGTGCTCTTGGTGCTGGTGCTCTTGGTGCTGTTGGAGGACAAGGAGTGCTGTTGCTCTTGCTGTGGCGGACCAAAGGGGCTCTCGCTGCTGGTGCTCTGCCTGCTGGTGCTCTGCCTGCTGGTGCTCTGCCTGCTGGTGTTCTTGCTATTGCAGATTGAAGGGGCTGTCGCTGCTGGTGCATTCGCTGCTGTTGGAGGAGGAGGAGTGCTGTTGCTCTTGCTGTGGCGAATCGAAGCGGCTCTCGCTGCTGGTGCTCTCGCTGCTGGTGCTCTCGCTGCTGGTGCTCTTGCTGCTGGTGCTCTCGCTGCTGGTGCTCTCGCTGCTGGTGCTCTCGCTGCTGGTGCTGTCGCTGTCACTGTTGCTGCTGTGGCCAACATTGCTACTGCTGTTGCTGTGGCCGACATTGTGGCCGATTGTTGCTGTTGCTATAGACAACGATTACTGTTGCCAATGATTGTTGTTGCTGTGGCTGTTGCCAACAATTGCTACGATTTGTTGCCGTTCTGTTGCTGTATTAAATTCCTTTCGTGACCAGAAGTACCAAAGCTACCAAAGGGTAGATTTCCTATGCGCATGAATCAATGAGTCCCGTATCCATCTAAGTAATCGATTCCCACGACATATCGATTCCCACGGCGCATCGATTCCCATCGCGCATAAACGGTGAGCAATCCCTGTCTTACGATATTGCCATTGTTCTTCGGTGAGCAAACTCTGATTTCATAAAATATCACACGAGCTACGGGAGCAATTCCTGACCTTAATGATAAACATTTCATGGAGTCCTCCTAACGGAACAAGAGAAGAAAACCGTTGGCATGTGGTTCTCACACAATACATATACATGCATACAAATATATATGGTCAACGACTAATACATGCACGGAAATAATCAGCGAGTAATCTCAGCACTACGCAACAGCAGTTGCAACGTATTCATCTCAATAAAAGAGATATCTTGCATTTCGGCAAGATTTCACTTTATCTCATACTTTTAACATTCAACTGATTTATATCCCAAAATTCACACTAGTTGCTACCAACTACTTGTAATCTACATACTAAGGTCTGTCTCGCTGCAATCTGAATAAGTCACAGCAAGAGGAGATCTGGCGTTTCCCTAGTCTCGCCTGTAGTCCGATTATCCGTTGCTGAAAGTATCCAAACACAATTGTCACGCGTAGAGTACAATCGTTTGTCTA
The DNA here is from genome assembly GCA_037355745.1 of Pseudo-nitzschia multiseries. Classification (NCBI taxonomy): domain Eukaryota; phylum Bacillariophyta; class Bacillariophyceae; order Bacillariales; family Bacillariaceae; genus Pseudo-nitzschia; species Pseudo-nitzschia multiseries. The sequence goes on along the minus strand of CM074786.1, from coordinate 7,155,586 downwards.
CTAACACACTAACGCAGCGTTGCTGTTCTTCAGAAGTCCTTGAATCAGACTCTCAACGAATCGGATTCAGAAGGAAAATAATAGATTAACAGTCGCAAGCTCTAAGAAGGCTTGCACACAAGAAGGAACAGGAACAGAATTAATCATAATCCCTACGCTGGCATATGCACGTCGCACATCGCACAAGAAGCAGTTCCCATTCTCAGTTACCACGCACTTCCTTCCAAGACTCCGAACCACCACAGATGCCGAACATACCGGTACCGGTAATGGCCGGCAATGCACTCAGAGGCGAAGAGAAGAATGACGCCGAAGTCACCACTATCGAACGCTTTCCCAGCTTCGATGCTGATATGAGAAAGATACTCATATCATTACTCAACGTAACAAGTGAGATTACTAGCAAGTTGTGCCTAGCTCTCAAAGAAGGCGGATTATGCGAATGGAAGTCGTTCCTCGACGCACTTATCGAACCGGATTTTGCACGTGAACTTACCTATATGGAACGAGGATTGACAACGCATATCCCTCGCTCCATCCAAAGGAACATAGAAGCACTTGCGGATTTCGCTATCGACCTACAAGAAGCCGATGTCGCTCTAGAAGAAGACAAGAGGAACTGGAAGGATGTAAAGTCATATACATACAGGGAATTCCAGTCATTCCGCGAAGAACGTGCCCAACGCTTGCGTAACGAATCTGTTCTGAACCCACCACCTCCTCCGGCAGGAAATAACAAAAAGTCACCTCAGCAGGTAAAGTACGAATCATGGTGCCGAAAAGCACGAGATGAAAAGTCCTTTACACCCCTCACGAATGACTCGAGATTTGAACACTGGCTCGTAGGTTTCAAAGCTAAACTCGAGGCATACGACATCGATACAGAGACATTCCTCGATGAAACTTGGCCTCCAGCCGCGCTCGTGGGTTACACCCGTGATCTCTACATCAAACAATGTGCCTTCTTCTGGGTACTAATGTTGGAAGTCTTCAAGAGTGACCTTTCTGCATCATGTGTACACAGTCATTCTACCACTCGTGATGGACGCCAGGCCTACTTCGACTTCGTAAACCTTCATAGCCAATCAAAAGCAAAGGTATACGACAACTCGACCCAGCTACAAGCGTTGCTCAAGTTGAATCTCAACAATTGGAAGGAATCCAAAGTGAAATTCATCACACATTGGTTTGACGAATTGAATCACCTCAACAAGCTCCGTCCTCCCAACAAGCCCCTCGAGTATCACACTGTAAAATCAGCATTGTGTCAGGCATGTTATTCCAGCTTCCAGCTAAGCAAACAATTTGCCAAAGTCAAGGATCCAGGTGGGACGAATAGCACCGCAACGGATGCAGTTGCCGAAGCCGCTGCTATCCATGATCTTAAAATCACGCTTTTACTCGAAGCAACTCGACTTGATTCCCAGTCTGCGATGTCTGCTCCTCGGCCGACCGTACGTGCACACGTTCATGATTTCTCTTCTGACTCGATCCAACACCATGATGACTATGCTCTTCCCATCGAATTTGAAGGTGACTATCAAGATTATGCTGTGTTCAAGGCTGGACGTACCCCTGACCCTACCACAAGGTTGCCTACAAACATATGGAAGGCCTTGTCACGTCAGGACATGAAGAGTTGGCTCAGTTTTTCTCCGGAAGGAAAGAAAATCGTGGTTGCCTCATTGCGACACGACTTACTTAACACTAACCAACCTGACCCCAACAGTGTCAAACCCATTACACGAAAGGCATACCAACATGAACATTCGGTATCTTTTCAAGAAGACGATACTTCGACCAAGGATGAGCATGCCAATTCCACAGCAGACCTACATCCTGCTGTAGAGAATGATCGTAGAGGCGTTTTCCATGCATCTCTAGGTGTATACAAATCAACGACCTCCTCGTCCAAGGACCAGCGACCTCTCAAGTCTTCCGTGTCACCCGCGCATCCAGCTCGATTCCTTTCAAACAACCCTGACATTCAGTACAAAAAGGACGGTGACACCCAAATACCTGTCGGAACACCATCGTATTCCGCCAATTTTCACCAGTGGTACACTCCCGAGGATGATCTCACCTTTCCTAATGATGGTCCCGTAACGTCATACACATACCGTATACACAAAACTACGGTTACTAGCCCTGGTTTTGCCATGGTTGATCGCGGCGCAAATGGCTGCATCATCGGTAATGATGCATGTCTCATCTCCAAGGATATTCCACCACGATATGTTAACGTCACCGGCATTAACAATCATCAGGTACAAAACATTCCCATTGCTACATGCGGAGCATATTCCATGTCGAACAGAGGCCCCGTCATTCTCATTTTCAATGAATGTGCCTATACAGGACGACATCCTTCTATATTGTCATCCGGCCAGATGGAAGCATATTTTTCCACTGTAGACGACACGTCCATCAAAGCAGGCGGAGGACAGGTCATCACCACCTCCGATGGCTATGCACTGCCTCTTAGCATACGACACGGCTTACCATACCTTGCGATGCGAAAGTATACGACTGTCGAATTTGACACGTTACCACATGTTATCATGACGTCCGATAAACATTGGGACCCATCTGTTCTCGATACCACGATCAGTGCAAAGGATGAACAATTTCTCCAGAAATATCCTCCCCAACCACAGCAACTTCCCTATGCCGATTACGACGAATATGGGAACCCACGCTGCCTTGAAGGATTCGATATATCTGTTTCTCCCGGGTCCTCCACGGTTACATCCCTCAGCTCGTATTCCAGCCATTCCACCCGATCTCCCTTTCTTCCGATTGATGATCATAAGAACAACGATCGCTCCTTTTGGCTTACTTCCACTGACTATGCTCATCAAGAACGTCTCGCATGCTGCGCACCAACCGCAGTCTCTGGAACAGTCACTGCGTTTCCGACAGATTGTACAGCCAGTGACACTACACGCATTGCAGCTACGCCCCGCGAAAGATATCCCAACGAACATGACTACTTATCCCTGAAACCTTTCTTTTGTTGGATTTCCACCGATCGCATCAAAGCTACTTTTGAAAACTCAACCCAATACGGTTCGTTAGCGGTTAGCCCTGATGGTAACATTTTCAAACGGTTTCATTCCCCTCAACCGGCCATGAACGTTCGCCCCTTTAATGACGATGTTATGTCCGATGCAGTCTATTCAGATGTCCCAGCAATTGATGGTGGATCCAAGATTGCTCAGATCTTCTTCGGCCGAAAATCGCATATTATTCACGTTGAAGAAATGCGTACCACCGGCGATTTTCTACCCTGCTTTCAGAACTTTGTTCGAAAATGGGGCAGACCCATCCGCCTTCTTTGCGACCACGGTAACTATCAATCAAGCAAGAAAGTCATGGATTACCTCAAGATGTTATGGATTGGACTCTGGCAAAGTGAACCGTACCACCAACATCAGAATCAATTCGAACGACGATACCAAACGTTCAAACGCATTGTCAATCGCGTCATGGATCGTACCGGCACACCACCACACATGTGGTTACTGTGCATGACATACGTCGCGGGTCTCCTTAATGTTGTCTCTGACCCTACGCTGTCCGATAAACAACCGATCTTCATTGCCACGGGTACAATTGGCGACATCAGCGCATACACCAGTTTCTTCTGGTTTGAACCTGTGTATTTCAAGACCAATGACTCCCCTTTCGGTACCAAATCTACCGAACGCCTAGGTCATTTCGTCGGCATCGCTGAACATGTTGGCAATGGACTCTGCTTTCGAATCTGGGATCCAGTTACCAACAAGTTACTAGACCGGTCCGGTGTTCGATCTGCTCTTACACCTGAGTCACGTAACAAGCGCGCGGGCTTATTTACTGATGATGGTTTCATCAAATGGCGTAATGCAAAGGATTCCTTACCCCGTCTATACGCCACTGGAGAAGCTCCAGCTTTCAAACATGGGGAGCATGCCAATCAGAATAAACTCATTGACGAGTCTACTCAACCAAACAGCTCAATTTCCCCTAACGGTTCACCTGCTGATTCTGACACCGCCAATGACACCGTTCCACCTGGCACTCAACCAAATCTTCAACCACCCACCCACCCCTCGTTACCGAGCTTTCTTTATAAGAAGGTCGATGACAGCCCAAGCTGGTCCCCTTCTCCACTCCCTAACAACTATGGGGAGAGTCTTGATGGTCCTCCTACGACACACATCTTCAGCAAGACATCTGATGGCGTTCTCCTTACTGAAGATGATTTTGATCCACCGGAATTAGCATACTTTGATGTTAGTGACGTCACACCTCCACACACCAACCCCGCTACTCCTTCCGTAGACCCATCACAGGTAGTTGTTACCAACGAAGAAGGCAACGCACAATTTGACGATGATGGTAAACCTATTACCATTCCTACGATCCCGATTGCCGATCTACAAGGACGTTCCTTCCTTGTAACCAATCCCGATGGCACCCGGAAACGTCTCACCATTGTCGATGTTGAAGACAGTCTTGAACGCAATAAAGACTTCATCAAGTTCAAGTGCAAACACTCCGATGACGAACTCCATGATATCATTGCATACAATGACGTCATGAATTACATACATCGTGATTCAACACAAGAAGACGGCAAACTCTGGTCGTTTCGCCGCATCCTAGGACACCAAGGTCCACTGGATAACAAGCACCCTCAATACAAAGGTTCCAAGTATAACCTTTGGATTGAATGGGAGAATATGGAACGCACATATGAACCTCTGGCCAATATTGCGGCTGATGACCCAGTCACCGTTGCAAAATATGGGAAAGACAACAACTTGCTTGACCTCCCAGGTTGGAAACGTCTCAGGAGAATCACCAACCTAGCCCGACGAACCAAGAAACTTGATCGACTCGTGCATCAAGCCAAACTACGTTCTTTCCGTACCACTCCGCAGTATCAATATGGATTCAAAGTGCCTCGTAACCACGAAGAAGCCCTCCGATTTGATCAAGCCAACGGGAACACCAAATGGGAAGATGCCACCACTCTTGAAATGGCACAACTCAATGAATACAATACATTCATTGATAAAGGCGTATACAAGACAAGCTCCATTCCCCCGGGATTCCAACAGATCAAGGTACACATGATATACGCTGTCAAACACGACGGAAGACACAAGGCTCGCCTCGTTGCTAACGGTAATCTCACTGAGGCCCCTATCCACAGTGTTTACGCAGGCGTCGTATCTCTTCGCGGTCTACGTATGTGCCTATTCCTAGCTGAACTCAACGATCTAGAAGCATGGGGTACCGACATAGGTAACGCCTACTTAGAAGCAGTCATCTGCGAGAAAGTATGCATCAAGGCAGGTCCCGAATTCGGATCGTTGGAGGGTCACCTATTGGTCATTTACAAAGCCCTATATGGTCTCAGGTCTTCAGGCAAGTGTTTTGGAGACTTACTCGCGGCTTGTCTCATCGAACTCGGATTCGAAAGATCCCGCGCAGAACCGGAAATATTCCTCAAACCCGGAACGAACAAGCATGGTGAACGTGTATATGAGCTTATATGCACATATGTCGATGACCTATGTCTCTGCATGGCCGATCCCAATTCCTTCTTGAAGATATTGCAATCTTCACCATATAACTTCAAATTGAAGGGATCCGGACCTATGAACTTTCATTTGGGATGTGGATTTGAGCGCGACGAACATGGTGTTTTATGCATGAATCCCATAAAGTTCATCGAAAAGATGGAAGCATCTTACGAACAAATGTTCGGATGCAAACCTAGCACTAGGTTCCAATCGCCCATCGCGGAGAACGATCATCCTGAATTGGACTCCTCAGCCTTTCTTGAAGAAACCGGTATACAGAAATACCAAAGTATGATCGGTTCACTGCAATGGATCATCGCTATTGGCCGTTTCGATGTACAAACAGCCGTGATGACGCTCTCAAGTTTCAGAGCTCAGCCACGAGATGGGCATCTCAACCGTGCTAAACGTATCTATGGATATATCTCCAAATTTAGACATTTTAAAATCAGATTCCGTGTGGAACCGCCCGATTTTATATTGACTAAACCCGACACCATCGACTGGTCCAATACCGTCTATGGGGAGCATTCTGAGGAGCTACCCGACGACGCTCCTGCACCGCTTGGAAAGACAGTAGTGTTATCACATTTCTATGATGCCAACCTCATGCATGATATTCTCAGTGGCAAGGCAGTTACCGGCATACTTCATTTCGCGAACAAGACTCCCATGATGTGGTTCTCGAAGAAGCAGTCTACTACGGAAACAGCCACCTTTGGAGCTGAATTTGTTGCAGGGAGAACTTGCATAGAACAGATTGTCGATCTACGCCACTCATTCCGATACCTCGGAACACGAGTCCATGATATCTCATACTCTTGGGGTGACAACGAAAAGATGATCCAGACGTCGACCTTTCCTTACGCAAGGTTGCATAAGCGTCATAACATTCTATCGTTTCACTACGTACGGAGCATGATAGCGAGAGGTTTCATTTTAATGATGCACATCCCAGGTAAGGATAACTGTGCAGACATTCTTACCAAGCATTGGAGTCACTCAGTTGTGTATCCACTGCTCAGGCCCATCTTCCACTTCTGTGGTAATACTGGCGACCTTCTCCAGGATGATGGAAGCATCATGTAGAGCGTGATGACCCTTCACAAGGAGACATGGGGAGTATTAAATTCCTTTCGTGACCAGAAGTACCAAAGCTACCAAAGGGTAGATTTCCTATGCGCATGAATCAATGAGTCCCGTATCCATCTAAGTAATCGATTCCCACGACATATCGATTCCCACGGCGCATCGATTCCCATCGCGCATAAACGGTGAGCAATCCCTGTCTTACGATATTGCCATTGTTCTTCGGTGAGCAAACTCTGATTTCATAAAATATCACACGAGCTACGGGAGCAATTCCTGACCTTAATGATAAACATTTCATGGAGTCCTCCTAACGGAACAAGAGAAGAAAACCGTTGGCATGTGGTTCTCACACAATACATATACATGCATACAAATATATATGGTCAACGACTAATACATGCACGGAAATAATCAGCGAGTAATCTCAGCACTACGCAACAGCAGTTGCAACGTATTCATCTCAATAAAAGAGATATCTTGCATTTCGGCAAGATTTCACTTTATCTCATACTTTTAACATTCAACTGATTTATATCCCAAAATTCACACTAGTTGCTACCAACTACTTGTAATCTACATACTAAGGTCTGTCTCGCTGCAATCTGAATAAGTCACAGCAAGAGGAGATCTGGCGTTTCCCTAGTCTCGCCTGTAGTCCGATTATCCGTTGCTGAAAGTATCCAAACACAATTGTCACGCGTAGAGTACAATCGTTCGTCTACTAACACACTAACGCAGCGTTGCTGTTCTTCAGAAGTCCTTGAATCAGACTCTCAACGAATCGGATTCAGAAGGAAAATAATAGTTCTGTTGCTGCCGTCAATTTTGGTGTCTATGGGAGTAGTCTATAACAATCTACAATGATTGAAAAAAAATTGAGGTGAGTATCTATTGAGTTAGAGTAAATGATAACAACAGAATAATATAATGTACGTGCTATCAACCTACACCGTTGGCTTCCTTTTGTTGTTGGCTTCCTTTGGTTCTTGCTGTTGCTGTTGCTGTTGCCAACGATTGCCGTTGCCAACAATTTTTGTTGCTGTTGCTGAAGATTGTTGTTTCTGTTGCTATTGCTTTTGCCGATGATTGTTGTTGCTGTTTCCGACGATTGCTGTTGCCTTCCATTCGTTGCTCCTTGTTCCGATCTGTTGTTCCGATGATCGTTGTTCTGATCCATACCTATGAAAATAAGAAGGAAAACAGAAGTGAGTAATACATCATCAGCAATGTAGGATGTAGGCATCATTGCTGTCCATCTAGCATCTCACGTTGTTCCTTTTGCTACCGGTTTTCGTTGCGCTGCCTCCAATGATTTGTGTGTTCCAATGATTGTTGTTCCGGCTGTATGAAAATAAGAAGAAAAACAGAAGTGAGGAATACATCATTGGCAATGTAGGATGTAGGCATCATTGTCCATCTATCTCGTGTTGTTCTTTTTGTTGCCTCTGCCGTTGATTTGTGTTGCCGCCGGTTTGTTGTTTTCCGCCTGCCGTTGATTTGTGTTGTTGTTGGTTCTGCAGCTGCAGCTGCCGCAGTTGATTTTCCACCGTCAAATTGTTGTTGTTGTGTTCTTCACTGTACCTCCATGGAATCTGTTGTTGATTTGAAGACTTCTACCTCCAATGTCACGAACAACAGTAGCAAGTTCCTGTTGATATAGATTGCAAGGGATGCAGAGTTTTTGCTTTTGAGATGTCTCTTTCCAGCAAATACTCTCTTGTCCAAAGCTTTCCACTTCTTTTGCAGTACAAGGCTGTTAATTCGGACTAAAATAGGTGAGCGCGGATTACCTGCCTAATGCTGATCAACGATCACGGTGTGATCATTGGATTAAGTGGAATCCCACGTTCTCTGACGGAGTGCCTAAAGCAACTCTACTCAGATAAGTCAGGAGGGAAGGTCTTTCAAATTTATGATTGAAAAGTGTCTGAGTTAGAAAAAAATTACTGAAATGACACAGTGTGTGTGTGTGTCGTCAGTTAGAAAAAAATTACTGAAATTACACAGTATGTGCTGTGTGTGTTCGAAAAAAAAATCGATACTTAACATATGAGATCTGATTCACTAAATATAGAATAGTCGAGAATGATAAGTAAAAAATCAGGGCATTATTCTTTATTACTCTATATTCGAAAGACGCATGCCACACGATTTATTTACTTAACAATATCAATTTAATAAAGAAAATGAAATCAAGTGATACAGTTACACCGTTTTCGTAGTAGATAAATTCTGGAAATTCTGGTAACGAATTTGCGTAGAAATGATTTCTGGTAACGAATTTGCGTAATCTATCGTTGTGCCGGGGAGTATTATGATAGTATTAGTACTAATGTAGGTATGATACTAATGACTTCTCTTTGGGTGGTGAAATGTTTTTTTGTAAAATTCATGTCAACAATGATGGAACGGCGTTTCAGATTTCTCTAACCGGGACGGCGTTGCAGACTTTGTGTTCGCAGCATGTTTCAATTTGAAATCTCAAAATGAAGTAGTACGTAAGGTTGGGTGGTGAAACTTTCTCTTGTACAATTCATGTCAACAGCCATGGAACGGCGTTTCAGAATTCTAAAACCAGAACGGCGTTGCAGACTTTGTGTTCGAAACATGTTTCAATTTGAAATCTCAAAATGATGTAGTAATGTCGGTATGATTGTAATGACTTCAGTTGGGGGAGTGAAATTTTTTTTGTACAATTCATGTCAACAATCATGGCACGGCGTTTCAGAATTCTCTAACCGGAACAGCGTTGCAGGCTTTGTGGTCAAAACATGTTTCAATTTGAAATCTCAAAATGAAGTAGTAATGTCGGTATGATTGTAATGACTTCAGTTGGGGGAGTGAAACATTTTTTTGTACAATTCATGTCAACAATCATGGAACGGCGTTTCAGAATTCTCTAACCAGAACAGCGTTGCAGGCTTTGTGTTCAAAGCATGTTTAATTTTTATATCTTGAAATAAATGTTACTGGGTTTTAAAGAATTGGTTGGAAAATCTCAACATACAGCACCGTATCTCAAAATTGATGATCGGTGTTTCATATGGTAGTGGTTTGTTTTTGTCACTTTTTAAGTTTTCTTTTGGAACAGCGTTGCAGGTTCTACTATTTGTTTACCGTTAAAGTGGAAATATTTGTACATTGGTGCATGATTTTTGTTTGTCGTTAGAGGCGCTGTGGTTTGAAGTTTAGTCGAATCTGTTTTTCCTTTCATCATTTGACAATCTCATGATATGTCATGTTTGGTTGTGTTTTCTGATTTGTTATGCGACGAGTTATCGAATTGTAGCAACTTAGATTGCTTTCACACAATTTTATTTTGTTGTTCTCAAAATTATCAATCAAAACAATGGCAAGGACGAGAGGACAGTCAAGAAGACTGTCTAATTCACCAGCAAATGAAGTAACAGCTGCAGCTGCAGCCGCAACCACAACCGCAGCTTCAGAAGACAATAATATTCCACCAAGAGAAGAAGTTGAAGTCGCAGACGCAACTCCCGCGTCAGAAGACAACTCTAAACCATCATCAAATGCAGCCGCAGTTGCAGCCACAGTTGCAACCGCCGTTGCAGAACACAATATTATTCCTCCATAAGATGAAGCCGCAGCCGCAGAAAACAGCACTACTTCACCACGAGATGAAGGGGCAGTCGTAGACACAGCCAGACCCTCACGAAAACCACCACCAACGTTGCTTTGAAATGATCTAAAAGCTCCTCTGGTCAGTCAAGGGCGTGCAGTCCATAAACCGAAGAAGAGGAAACCCAAGAAATAGAAGAAGAAAAAAAAAGACTAAAAAAAGAAGAAGAAGTAATGAGGGTCAAACACCATCAGTCGTTCCCCCAACACCAGATCAAGGAGTCACAGGTGCATGACCTTTGGCGTCTTTGGGCAATAAAGCTGGTGGTACTTTATCATTGGAATTATTTGATGATGACTCCCAATACAAGGTTCACACGGATGCGATGAAAAGACGTGTCAAAGCTTGTCTGAAGCAACAGGGTCCTAACAGATTCTCAGAGAATATTTTGACAGACAAACTCATCACTGCCATCAGTCGGGACATCAAATCTGTCTTCAGCCAGCTCATGAACAAGGTTTTCATCGTCACAAAACTCTTTTCTGCCGGAGCCTGTCGTGACTTCAGCGAGACAGCAATGGGTGACAAGCCATCATCGGGTCCTATACCAAGGATTGTTGACGTGATGGTAAATTTTTTCTACGCGACTCGGGTTCACAATTGATAAAGAAGGTCTGTATCTTGGATCCAAAGGAGCTGACAACTCGTTTCAAGGAGTATGAAATGAAAGATAAATGGAACGCCTTCCAGTCAGCGCTCAACTCCGTTATCAAAATCAATGATAATAGTACAGCAGGTGTAACAGAGTACACCCGGGTTGAAGGACAAGACAAAGTAGTGGAAGGCACATCGCATGCTGTTTGGTTGAAGAATTTTGTTAACTACGACACCATACTGAAGTACATGAATGTTTCCTTTCACCACGCATTGAGGCGTTTTCTTTCAGCGAGTCACTCCTTTGAACAGTTGGACAATAGAATGAATCAAATTAGGGGTCAGGAAGTTGTGTGTGCACCAACAAGAGAAGGTGCCGCAGCAGTCGCGTTAGTGCCCTTAACTGATTCCCCAAAATACCTTAAGTTCATTGGCCATCCAATGTGTCCAAGGTACCCCTTGTGTTTCAAAAGGTCCTCATGTATTTGTGGGTACGCTTCCAATGACAGAAGGCACAAATTTTTCAAGAACTCAGCCTTGACCACTTTGCCGACGACTCATTAGTTGATGACAATTTGTACAAGGAACTATTGCCCAATCTCTATGAGTCTTCGTTTGTGGTTGGACAGTACAAAATACCAGGAGTTGACAATTTGGTGGGGAAAATTCAATTTAAACTGTTATCCTCTCTTCACTTTTGCAAGATTATGGAGCACAGGAAAACTCTGAACAAGTGTTACAGAGTAGGCGTTGACTGGTGACTCTTTGTACTGCAAAGAAATCAGAGGAACGGGACATATTTGTCGACGATTTTGATCCTGAGGACAGACAACACGTCAAGACATTGTTGCAACATTACCTCCTGAGTTTGTCCTGGGTTGACAATGTTGTTTCCACGCCGGACCAACTTGACCAGGTGGATCTTGTTTGCAAGGAATTGCTCGACTATGTTCTAACATCTTGTTTGTCCCGTGGTCCTAACGGTACACGTGTCCCGGTTACTAGGAGTATGGTTTCAAAGGCAATAATGAAGGCAGTACTGGGCACGGAAGAAAAAACTTCTTTTAAGGTTGACGACGCACACAAGAATTTGGACAAATATTTGAAAGCAGAGCGCCATTCATTGTCATTGAACTCTAATCCTGGTGAACCTCACCGCAAAGATGGGTTATTCATTTTCACCAACAACAGTGCTCGATCTGTTCAATTTGAAGAACAAACTCCACCTGAGCTTGTGAGAGGTGAGGAGTGTCGACATACTTACCCCATTGCAAAAGAGGACTACAGCGTATCCATCACAAGGTTCCTTAATTTTGATGAGAACTGCACGTACACGGTGGACGACGGATTGTTCTGGGAACATACAAGATTCATATTCCGTGATATTTTCATCACGCGACCGGAAATACTGCTCAAAGGTTGTAAGTGTTTTGAGAGGTCCTCTCTGCGATTTCTGACAACTTACAATTATCTACCTGTTGGGGGCCAATTGTTTGTTCCATTGACAAAGGAACTTCTGTCTTTGGTTTTCCAGAACAAAAAATACGTGTTGGAAGCAAACTTGGAAGTAAGTTTTGTGTCAGGCGAGGATGAAAAGACTTTACAATCCGATAGCAACTCATTGATCCAACTATTTGAAAAAATCAAGGTACCCACAAGTCAACGTTACAGAGCAACAGACATTGCAAAGTGGGACTTCATGAAGGTGCACTTGAAAAACTTTGAGACATTCATCGAAGAGAATGGCACATATTCCGTCCAATGGCTAGTGTTCACTAACAAAGGGCTCAATGGAGTGGAATCATTCTTTCGATTTCCTTGGGAAGATAAATCAATGGTAGACTTGGACTCCGATATTGGTGAAGGTAACCCGAAGGATGATGAAGAAGGAGACAACATAGGAAACGCCGACAAACCTCCCACCGTCCCCGACGCAGTCAAAGAGAACGCATCCACGAAGGCAAAGAAGAAGTAGTTCCTTACAAAACGTAATAAACAAAACAAGTCTGCATCAGACAAATCAAATGGAGAGCCAAAGTACAAGGAGAGGAAGGTTTGTCCAAACCTTGGCCATGTTCAAGATCTTGGATACCTTCTGCAAGTTCCTTGTCCAAGACCCGACAACGTAGTAACGCAGAAGCGCTCCGGAAACGTGAAGGTATTGTTGTCAGAACTTGATCCTGGGATCGAGTATCACGGGTATTCCAGTACCTGGAACTGGTGTAGTGAAGAGTTATGCATCGAAGAGGAAGGACCATTATCCTCAATACCCTGGATACATGGTGCACAAGAAACTACCGGATGGTACAACAGTGAAACGCGCAACCTGGTTCCCTTACGACCGTGTCAGGTCAAATAAACCACAGTTCACCAAGTTGTCCGAGGTCTTCAAATAATGAAACAATGCTGTATCGGGTAGACGTGCATAGTAGCCTTGACCACGCACCACCATAGAACACAACAAAGAGTGGCAAAGCGGCAAAGAAGTGATCATAGTACTAGTACTACGTCACTAGTACTTCTTCTTCTCCATATTGGATTCATATTAACCAACAAATGGTTGTGGACGTAAGAAAGAATCATAAGTCATATTTACTAGACTAATACAAGCAATAGATTACTTTAAGCTTTTCATATTACTCTAGTATTACATGTTCTTGTAATACTGTAGTCCAACCTGCGTGTTGATAGTGGTTAGTAGTTGAATGTTCTCAGATTATTCTACCTACTACTAGTATTAGTGGTGGTAATACAGCAGTCCAATCTGTTCGTATCATGATTTACGACAACAGGATGCATTTTCAGTGAACAATGAATTGAACCCCGTCCATAATATGAGCAATATTGATGATGAAATTGCTGGCAATGACACACAGTTGCACTTGAGAACTGATTAGGACTCACAGTTTTTGTAATTGGATTATGTCCAGGGACAGTAAGTATTTCAAAATTCGTACTGTCTAAAGTATCAGCTTGAAAATTATACAGTTTGTTTCATAGTCTACCACATCCGTAGTGTTAGCAATATTGGTGATGAAAGTGCTAGCAATGACACACAGTTGCACTTGAAAACTGATTAGGACTCACAGTTTTGGCAATTGGATTATGTCCAAGGGCAATAAGTATTGGAAATTTCATAATGTCTAAAGTAACAGCATGAAAATTATACAGTTTGTTTCATAGTCTACCCCATCCGTAGTGTTAGCAATGTTGATGATAAAATTGCTGGCAATACACACAGTTGCACTTGAACACTGATTAGGACTCGCAGTTTTGGTAATTGGATTATATCCAGGTGCAATAAGTATTTCAAAATTCATCAGGGACAATAAGTATTTCAAAATTCATACTGTCTAAAGTATCAGCTGGAAAATTATACAATTTGCACACTAATTTGCAATTAAAAATTCCAAAATCAGATATTTTGTGTGATTGAACCATGAATATTGTTCCTGTTATGGATAAGATAAATCATGAAAGAAACAGAAGTGAGTTATCTGTCATGGTTTGTGTGTCACCACCTAATTAGTGCATTTGGGTACTGGATTTGGAGGAAAAATACACACTAATTTGCAATTGTTGTTACTCTAAAAATCGACCGAAAGGTATAGGATAATTGAAATTTAAAGAGAAGTGAGCTCAGAGAGATGCTCTTATTTTTACTGTGTATTTTACTGTATTCGACTGGTATCCCTGTGTTATTCGTGTTGTATGTAGGGATGTCTAAACCGGACGTAGATCATGTGCAATTCGACATAAGACAGAGAACACATGATGCGACGTCGATATCTTGATACTTGAAGTCATTTTTATCTCTGGAGGAGTATAAGTAACTTTTCAAGTGTAGAATGGATATAACCGCTGTAGAATGTACGTAAGTAGGGTACGTGTATTTTTTTGACCGACAACAGCAATTAAAAATTCCAAAATCAGATATTTTGTGGGATTGAACCATGAATATTGTTCCTGTTATGGATAAGATAAATCATGAAAGAAACAGAAGTGAGTTATCTGTCATGGTTTGTGTGTCACCACCTAATTAGTGCATTTGGGTACTGGATTTGGAGGAAAAATACACACTAATTTGCAATTAAAAATTCCAAAATCAGATATTTTGTGTGATTGAACCATGAATATTGTTCCTGTTATGGATAAGATAAATCATGAAAGAAACAGAAGTGAGTTATCTGTCATGGTTTGTGTGTCACCACCTAATTAGTGCATTTGGGTACTGGATTTGGAGGAAAAATACACACTAATTTGCAATTAAAAATTCCAAAATCAGATATTTTGTGTGATTGAACAATGAATATTGTTCCTGTTATGGATAAGATAAATCATGAAAGAAACAGAAGTGAGTTATCTGTCATGGTTTGTGTGTCACCACCTAATTAGTGCATTTGGGTACTGGATTTGGAGGAAAAATACACACTAATTTGCAATTAAAAATTCCAAAATCAGATATTTTGTGTGATTGAACCATGATATTGTTCCTGTTATGGATAAGATGAATCATGAAAGAAACAGAAGTGAGTTATCTGTCATGGTTTGTGTGTCACCACCTAATTAGTGCATTTGGGTACTGGATTTGGAGGAAAAATGACCAGTGACCAAAATTATCATAAAATATATACAGACTAAAGTATCAGCCTGAGAATTGTCAAAATTGTTTGAGACTATACCCAATTCATAGAATGAGCTTCCACAAAGAGAAATGTAATGCAAATTGCTGATTTCGTACAATCCATGCAAAAACAAGGCATCATAAAAATTCACAAAATTGCCAAAAACACCGACGATTGAAAAAATGTAAATACAACAAGATGCCGAAACAAAAATGGTCCAACCTACCCAAGGCAAAAATAACACGTCTCCAAGAAAAGAAAATAGAAGCAATGGCAAACGCAGCCAGGGACAGAGACACTAGAGATAATACCAAAAGCATTACCACCATGTCCACCAAGAAGAACACAACAATTGCAACAACACAAGAAGGCACCACCACGGCGGAAAGAGAGACACCACTAAAAAGAACAGCTGAAAACATTAGCATCATGGACAGCGACAGTGACAGTGACAGTGACAGTGATCCAAGTTCGGTTAGTGAAGACAATGATGGGAGCTCCAACAAGAATAAGGATAATATTGAAAATATCAAAGAGACAAGAAAAAAAACAACTACGGAGGGCAGACAACAGAAAAAGAACAACGTGACCCGAGCGCTGAAAATATTAACAGAAATAGCGAATAAGAATCCAGATCTACTAGAGAAAATGATGATGACAATGGTGAGTGATAGTATGGAGGGAGAGAATTCTAAAGAGGATGCTACAAAAACTACTGACACGGCTCCATTGAAAACAGTGCGGAGCAGCGATAGCGTTGATAAAATGAGTATGTTGAGTAATGGAAGTATACATAGTATGAAAACATGTAGTATGAAACTATTGAAAACACATAAAGATACAATTGAAGGACAGGTGAGAGCCTATGTGAAGAAGGAATGGTATGATGGCATGAAATTTCTGACATCAAAAGGAGTCTCCAAAAGAATAATGATGCAAGGAATCAATGCCGGTGTAATCTTGGTTACAAACAATATGCCCGTTAAGGAATTCTGTGACTATTTTGATAATGCAGTACCAAAAGCCCCGGCAAAATTGAGGCACAATAATCAAACATTGGCAAGAAAAAATTGGTTTGGTAAGTGTCGGCATAATGGTTGAATCGTTCGGAAATTCTGGTGCTGTTGACATTCTTCCGTATGTGCCTACGACCGACGTACAACTAGCCCCGCCATACTATTATATCATACTGCCATTTGTTGTCATCACCGCAGCTGATAGTGAAATGGCAAAAGTGCCGGCATCATTCCCTGGTACTGTAGCTCTAAATACAGAATCAGTGGAAATTCTGGCCAACAAGTACCGGCGATATGGAAATGCGGATAATGAAGAGTTTTATTATTTTGTGACAAGAATCCTGTCTGCTGTTAATCCGGTGAAGACAAACTTTAAGCTGAGGAAGGCAAAGGAGCTTATTAGTACCATCTTTACTGTTACGGATGAGGCTTTTGCCCTAATGATGATAATTGACAATGAGTACAGCAATTGGGAAAAACAGAAGCAAATGAAACTTGATGGAACATACGCGGCACAAAGAACGAAAAAATACATGAAAAAAAATATTGCGATTCAAAAAGTGGAAGTGCAGATGGATGGGACAAAAAAGGACGGAAAGTGTTCGCTAAATTGTGCAAGAAGGTACAAACGTTAAGAGAAGATCCTGAAACGGGTAAAAATTTGGAGAAAATGATGCTGGAAAGATTCAACTCAAAAAACAATCCTACCAGTACTGTGTCGAAAGATGGTGGTACTGTTGCCAGTAGTCTGGCTGAAGAGGAAAATGAGGATGACAACTATACTGATCCTGTATTGATGCAATTGCTTGGCAAAATGGAGGAAGTTTAGGCATTGTTTTCAGAATCGTTACTGTTCATTGTGTCAGTCCATTCACTAATTCAACGCAAGTGGGTTCACACCTACGGTAGTACCGTACCGTACAACACGGGTAAATCTTCAGGGAGAGTGATTAGGGTAAAAGGTACACATCTTACATACATTGCATACCATGGTTGCAAATAGTAGATTGTGTGACACAAATGATTAAAATGTACGGAAAGGAGTAGTACTAATACATATCATACATATTTTGCATATGATACTACTAGGCAAATTCTTGACCCGAATAATTTAACTGTAGTGGTAGGTAGTCGCAAGCAACGATATTAAATTTTAAGGGTCGTGTGTCGCGAGCACAAATATTAAACTATAAGGGTAGTGTGTCGCAAGCACTAATGTTAAATTCTACTGGTTGTGTGTCGCAAGCAAAGGAGATACATTTTAAAGGGTATGAGTTTAGTAGTTGCTAATGCCACTCGGACACGTAGAAAGTGTACCAGAATCTACAGAGCGTCAGCGCGTATCATTAACCACTAAATCTTATTCTGTCCGCGCAGCATTCCTACGGCAAAAACACTACCAAAAATTACCACAGAGGTGCGAAAACAGCGCCCGATGAATTTAAAAAACATGTGAATCGTTACTACCTATGCTATTAGTGTGCTCATTCCTCCCAAACCGTTGGAGTAAATAAGCTACAAATACATCGATGAAGAGCCCTTCATGTGGGGATTCATTTGCCTGTGCTACCAACTTTTTGGAGTTTCTATAGCCTGAGATACAATACCATGGACAGGTGCTTGTCGGGCAGCTTTTAGCTTAGTGTGTAAAATAACACGTGAAAAAAGAGGCTCATAACCAGTCTTTTAAAATCAAGTGGCATTAGCAACTAAACTCGTAGTGTGTCACAAGCCCAATTACTAAATTATAGGGGCAATGTGTCACGAGCAACGGAGATAAATTTTATGGGGTTATGTGCCGCGAGCACTAATGTTAAATTTTACTGGTTGTGAGTCGTGACCTTGCGTATTTAATTTTAGTAGGTGTGATTCGCAAACGTACGGGTAGTTTATATTAAAAAATAATTATTATCATTCATGACCCAAGGAAAAAAATAATCGCGAACCAGGGGTTAAGAGTTAGAAAAATGAGTATGATACAAAGCTACCGAATCACAGGGGGGGCTTGGTTGTGAGTCATGACCTTGCGTATTTAATTTTGGTAGGTGTGATTTGCGAACATACGGGTAGGTTATATTAAAAATTAATAATAGTTATTCATGACCCAAGGAAAAAAATAATCGCGACCCAGGGATTGAGAGTTAGGAAAATGGGCTTGATACGAAGCTACCGAATCATAGGGGGGGGGCTATTGTAAAAATTACACACAAGCAAGGGTGGCGAAAGTACTTTGCGACGAAAAAAAAAGGGTCGCGGGACAGTTATCGGCCGTCGCTGCTTGTTGTTGCTGCTTGCTGCTTGCTGCTTGCTGCTTGCTATGCCGCCCGCTCTTGCTCTCGCCGCTTGCTGTTTCTGTTTCTGTTTCTGTTTCTCTTGCTCTTGCTCTTGCTCTTGCTCTCGCCGCTCGCTCTTGCTCTTGATGTTGCTCTCCCCGCTTGCTCGGCGTGCTCTCGCTGCTGGGGTGCTCTCGCTGTTGCTATTGCTATTGTTATTGCTGTCAGTGTCGCTGCTCGCTGTTGCGCTTCTTGCTGTTGCTCGCATTCTACTCAGATAAGAAGGGTTGGTGTGATACAACCAATAGTAGGAATAATTTCAATGTCTTTCTTTCTAATTTATGAATGGAAATTGATTTTTTTGGCTGCGACAATTCGCACTCGTCCGCTCTGTACCGGTACACACTGTATTTTTGTACACACTGTATTGCTCGCGAGAAAAAAAGAGTATCTTTGCTAGTAGTAGTAAGTACAGCAGTACAAAAATACAGAGTGAAAATACAGTACAAAAATACAATATGTTAATTAAACTTGATACTTAACAAATGAGATCTGTTAATTAAATCCAATACTTAATAAAATAGCGCTTTGAAAGACACTAGATCTTTCTTATTTATTCCCATCCTTAATTTAAGAACTAGGATTCAATAGCGTTTTAAGGGCATTCAATCTTTCTAATTAATTTCAGCCTTTAATTGAATAATGATTTAAAAGCGTTTTTATGGGCACTAGATTTTTTAATTGAAATTGATACTAAAAACATTTTTAACCTATTTTTATTTCGATGCTGATTAAGTCATCTGTGTTCTTCTCCCAGATGTTAGTAATTCTTTCCTAATAGTGCCTGATACTCAAATTCAGAAGCTCTATTGATCAATAAGTTAGCAGCTACTTCAAAACTTTAATGAAAAAATACTTAAGCTAAAATTTTCCTATTGTATTTTAGTACCTACTGTATTTTTGTACTGCATTTTCATACGAAGCAGTACTTTTGTATTGAACAACATACTGTACCTCGCACTGTATTTTTGCACTGTATTTTGGTACTGAATTTTAGTACTGTATTTTGGTACTGAATTTTAGTACGTACTATATTTTCTTACAAAGTACTTTATTGTAATTTAATACATTACAAACATAGGTACCAATAAGATTCATGGTACTAGTGCCATTAATAGAAAACTGACTGATTAGGTAATGACTTCCAAAGTATCAGGTCAAGACCTGGAATAGTTTTTTCATGACTCATCTGATGCATATTGGGAACAACATTGCCACACACAATGATGAAAATGTTGTGGTTTGTCTCTCCAAATGGCACACAAGAGATTATTTTTGGTGCAAATCCAGGGCACAAAATGACTGATTGGGTAATGACTCCCAAAGTATCAGGTCAAGACCATGAATAATTTTTCATGACTCATCTGATGCATATTGGGAACAACATTGCCACTATCAATACAGAAAATGTTGCGGTTTCTCTCTCCAAATGGCACACAAGAGATTATTTTTGGGTCAAATCAAGGGCACAAAATGACTGATTGGGTAATGACTCCCAAAGTATCAGGTCAAGACCATGAAAAATTTCTTGCATGACTCATCTGATGCATATCGTGTACTTCATTTACACTCACAATGAAGAAAATGTTGTGATTTGTCTCTCCAAATGGCTTGCAAGAGATTATTTTTGGGGCAAATCCAGTGCCCAAACTAACTGATTGGGTAATGACTCCCAAAGTATCAGGTCAAGACCATGAATAATTTTTTCATGACTCATCTGATGGATATTGGGAAAAGCATTGCCACTCACAATGCAGAAAATATTGTGGTTTGTCTCTCCAAGCGCCATGCAGAAGAATATTTTTGTGCAAATCCAGTGCTCAAACTGACTGATTAGGTAATGACTTCCAAAGTATCAGATCAAGACCATGTATCATTTTTGCATGACTCATCTGATGCATAGTGGGAGCAGCATTGCCACTCACAATGCAGAAATTGTTGTGGTTTGTGTCTCCAAATGGCTTGCAAGAGAGTAGTTTTGGTGCAAATCCAGTGCCCAATCTGACTGATTAGGTAATGACTACCCAAGTATTAGGTCAAGACAATTTAATTTTGTTATCTTTCCATGATTTGTTCTGTTCAATATAGGAAGAACATTCATAGTCCCATCACCAAAAATGTATGATTGTTTTGCACCAAACTGGAAATTAGTACATTTTTTTTCCAAATTCAATACAGAAATGGACTCGTCATGTGGTGACTCACCAAGTATCAGGTCAATTCAATTTATTTTTCTGGCACATTTTATCTTGTCCATAATAGGAAGAACATTCATAATCCAATCACTAAACATGAATGATTGTTTTGCGCCAAACTAAACATTGGTGCATATTTGCCCTCCAAATTCAGTGCAGAAATGAGCCCATTGAGTGGTGACTCGCCAAGTATCAGGTCAATTCAATTTTTTCTGGCACATTTCATCTTGTCCATAAGAAGAAGAATATTTATGATCCAATCACCAAAAATGTACTTTAATGAGTGTCAACTGAAAATAATTCATAAGTTGTTTAATCAAAACGGAAGTGCTGTTTTTGGATTATTCTCAGACAAAAAAGTGTGCGGGTATTACGAGTTGTAGAAGACACTGCTAATATGCAAAAATGTACATAGTTGGGTACTGCGCAAAAAGTATCCCTTAATTGGATTGACGTTGTACGCGAATTCCCGTACGACTTTTGTTCAAATTTTTGGGTTTTTTGGTACCCGATGACACAATCGTCGTCCAATTTCTTGCAAGTGGAGTCAATAAAAGGGCATCATTCTTAACTAAAGTAACAATCTATCACTCATACTAGTGTGAAATAACACAGAGAAGGGGGTTTTATTACTTAAGTTGGGCATTTTTGGCTAATTTTGTCAGAAATCGGCCGATTTTCATGCATCCGGTTCAGTTCGTCGTCGTCGCCGTCATTGTCGTTGTCGTTGTCATCGTTGCCCCCACCTAGAAAACACCAAAGACTCCACCAATATTGCACGCTGTTTCCACACAAATATCAAGGAGTGGTGAATTTGAAGCAATATTTGCTGTCGCCGGCGCCTGGGTCATCGAATCATAGTAGGAATGCCGTCTTTCGCAATTTTGGCACTCGTTGTTCTCTTGCAATCCCCGTCGTCCGCCTGGGCCAAGAAAACAACAAAGACTGCAGCAAAATACCGCGTCCGTCCCATACAAATAGCGAGGGGCGGTGAATTTGAAGCAATACTTACTGTTGTCGAGGTCAAGGTTGCAATTGAATCAAGAATTGATGATCATGCAAATTCATTCTTTCACCCCCAGTCAAAATTACAGAAATGGACCACATCTCGTTGATATCTGGAGGAATCAATCCCTTCTTTTTGTGGCGTGTAGGCATTTGATGGTAGAAGAGGGCTGAGTACTTCGATTGGTGGCATCGAATGATCCTGGATCTCGCTTGGTGGATTCGCTGCAGTGTTGTTGTTGCTGTTGCTGTTGTTGTTTGTTGTTTGTTGTTTGTTGTTTGTTGTTTGTTGTTTGTTGTTTGTTGTTTGTTGTTTGTTGTTTTTGGTCCCTGGTCCAAATCACAAAAATAGGCCATATCTCTTGATATTTGGAGGAATCAGTCCGTTCTTTTTGTGGTGCGTAGGCCTTTGATAATTGAAGAGGGCTGGGTACTTCGATTGGTGGCATCGAATGATCCTGGATCTCGCTGCAGTGTTGTTGTTGTTGTTGTTTGTTGTTTGTTGTTTTTGGTCCCCGGTCCAAATCACCAAAATAGGCCGCATCTCCTTGATATCTGGAGGAATCAGTCCCTTCTTTTTGTGGCTTGTAGGTATCTGATAGTAGAAGAGGATCGGGTACTTCGATTCGTGGCATCGAAAGATCCTGGAGCCCGCCTAGTGGGATTTGCTTGAGCATCATTTTTGTTGTTTCTGGTCCCTGGTCCAAATCACCAAAATAGGCAGTATCTCCTTGATATCTGGAGGAATCAGTCCCTTCTTTTTGTGGCTAATAGGTATCAGATAGTTGAAGAAGGCCATATACTTCGATTGGCAGCATCGATTGATCTTTGAGCTCGCTTGGTGGATTCGCTACAGTGTTGTTGTTGTTTGTTGTTTGTTGTCTGTTGTCCCCGGTCCAAATCACCAAAATAGGCCGTATCTCGTTGATATCTGGAGGAATCAGTCCCTTCTTTTTTGGCTAATAGGTATCTAATAGTAGAAGAAGGCAGGATGCTTCGATCGGCGGCATCGATTGATCCTTGAGCTCGCTTGGTGGATTTGCTACAGTCTTGTTGTTGTTGCTGCTATTTATTTCTTGTCCCTGGTCCAAATCACCAAAATAGGCCGTATCTCCTTGATATCTGGAGGAATTAGTCCCTTCTTTTTGTGGCTTGTAGGTATCTGATAGTCGAAGAGGACTGAGTACTTCGATTGGTGGCATCGAACGATCCTGGAGCTCGCTTGGTGGATTTGCAGCAGTGTTGTTGTTGTTGTTGTTGTTGTTCATTTGTCCCCGGTCCAAATCACCAAAATAGGCCGTATCTCCTTGATATCTGGAGGAATCAGTCCCTTCTTTTTGTAGCTTGTAGGTATCTAATAGTAGAATGGGGTCGACGTCTTGGATTGCTGTAATAAGCTTGTACTCATTGGTCTTTTAGAGCAGAAGTAGGAATCCACGAATCCACATCCCACATGATCTGTGCCGCTTGTACTATCCCTACAACCTTGATTTCTGCAGGAATCAGTCCGTTCTTTCTATGGAGTGTTGGTATCTAATAGGATACGACGTTCGACGCGTTGATTTGCGGGCGACGCTTTGTATCAAACCGCTGGAGAGAGATCCCTATCATTAATGGCATTTTGGGCCATTTGTAATGGGGGTGAGGTGCAAGATCAGTCCGAATTTCCTTGGTTTTAAGCCGAATCAGTCCGCTCTTCTACTGGATTGTAGCTCTGTTGATGACGGTGACGGTGATGTGCTTGGATCCTGAATTGTTGGAGTGTAGCAGCCGGTCATAACTTTTTCCCATGGTGATAAGAAATTTTGAGTTTGTACGGATGCTCGAAAAAAGCCAAGTGTAATAGAGCTGCCGATGACGATAGCTCAGCCAAAATACCAAGTAGGGACCTGGGACAAAGTGTTTTCTAAGACAGTTTTTTACGAGGAATAAGAATATGAAGTCGGATTTAAAATCCGATAGAGTGAAGACTTTTGTTTGACCCCTCAAAAAAGAGCGATTTGTACGGCTGTACGCGTACGATCCAATTAAGGGATACGTAGGTAGGCACTGTGCTGACCCAGGGGAGTTTTGAACCCCTGACTGGCTACCAGATTCTACAGATGGGTTGGGAATTTAAATACATAGCCTTTGTGTAATCACAATTTTCTCTTTGAAAAAATTATGGCGCTGGAGGGTTGCTTGGACTGGTGCATATGCTTTACTTAGATAGAAAATAAAGGCTGCGCACAAGTCAGACACACGGAAGAAGCCAGAGTGCACAGCACACACAAAACCACGCACACACAAAAAACTGTACACACACGAAACCACACTAAAAGAAACACATGCTTCTTGGTCGGCCCGAGATAATACTGTTGACCTATTCTAACAGAAACAACAAAATGGAACAACAACAGAACACAAGTGAGT
Source organism: Pseudo-nitzschia multiseries (assembly GCA_037355745.1). NCBI lineage: Eukaryota > Bacillariophyta > Bacillariophyceae > Bacillariales > Bacillariaceae > Pseudo-nitzschia > Pseudo-nitzschia multiseries. The sequence goes on along the minus strand of CM074786.1, from coordinate 7,131,098 downwards.
GACGATGGCGACAGTTTGTTGGACAAGATTCTATATGTTTCTGATCTTTCTCTCTTTTCCTTTTCCTTTTATTGAAACAGAAGAACAATCAAACAAACCAACAAAGTAAAGGACACCACTCAATACGGAACAAGCAAACAACAAACGAAATGATGAAACAGAACAGAACAACAGAGCGGAGCAACAGAGCGGAACAGAGCAATGAACAAAACGACAAAATGGAGCAATGAATGAAACGGAATGGAACAACAAAACAGAGCAACAACAGAATGCAAGTGAGCGACAATGACGACAATTTGTTGGAGAATCTATTTGTTTCTGATCTTTCTTTCTTTTCATTTTACTTTTATTGAAACAGAACAACAATCAAACAAACCAGCAAAGGAAAGGACGATACTCAATATGGAACAAGGGGATAACAAATGAAACGACAAAACAGAACAGAACAACAGAGTGGAACAATGGAGCGGAAAAACAGAGCAAAACGGAACAATGAACAAAACGACAAAATGGAGCAATGAACAAAACGGAATGGAACAAGAAAACGGAACAACAACAGAATGCAAGTGAGTGACAACGACGACAATTTGTTGGAGAATCTATTTGTTTCTGATCTTTCTTTCCATGATTTCTATTGAAACGGAACAACAATCAAACAAACGAACAAAGGAAAGGATGGCACTCAATACTGAACAAGGGAACAACAAACAAAATGACAAAACAGGATGGAACAACCGAGCGGAATAACAAACTAAACAGAACAATGAACAAAATGACAAAACCGAACAACAAACAAAATGGAATGGAACATCAGAACGCAAGTGAGTGACAATGACAACAGTTTGTTGGAGAATATATTTGTTTCTGATCTTTTTACAATGAAACAATGGAATGAAACAATGAAACAATAAAATGGAACAACAAAAATGGAGCAACAAAACAACAAAAATGGAGCAACAAAAAAGAGCAATAACAGAATGCCGAAACGTCAGAACAGAACAACAAAACAAAACAATGAAACAAAGTAGCTGCAGCAGCAAGCAACAAGAGCAACAGCTTGGGCACAGTAGCAGCGAGAGCAACAAAAGTTAGAGTAATAAACACCACTCTGACCCACGTTGCATGGCAATTATGCAGCATCAAACAAGAGTGATGAATGTTCATCCAATGATAACAGCCTCGATGAATGCCAATTTAGAACTTGAATTCATTGAGGAAATAACTGTACATACATAATGCAAAACTACTACTAATTGAGAACAAACTATTGAGAATATTGGAAATATTGGAAGGATATTAAATCCGTTGCAATAGGATTGAATCAAACATAATAGAATTTACAATTAAAAAAGGAATATAGGAGTCCATAATAAGACTTTACAATATGGAGAGCAGAATCTAATTGTTATTCCGTAGCATAATCATTTGGAATTAATACTGAGTCAACAATTATTTTTTATTAGTGATAGAATTAATTGTTGTGGATACGGGAATAATAATTTGATTCTGCTAGAGACTGCTGATATAAATTATTTTTAATTCCTGATTAGAGTAATGTGGATCATGCGCACAGAAAAAGTGCTGAGTTTAAAAATAGCCTTACACTTGGTCACAATGGACTCCAGAATTTCAGGGTGTTGAGAAATTTTGCCGTGTTAAAACCATGCACAAAATGTGTGCGCAATACATTAATTCGAGCCCCGTGAAAGAGTTCTTGGACGTTGGGACTGTATTTGAATCAAAAGGCGCCGGCAGGCTTTGTTTTTGTAGCATCGAAATGGGTAGGCCCCCCCTTGCTTCATTCAAAAGTACCAAGTGGCACAGTGTGTGGCTTTGCCATGCCTGTGGAAAACCCTGTTATTATGTGTGCTCTAAGTGTAAGGATGACAAGTCGCTTTGTGTCCTGTTAAGGATGGCAACAGATGTTTCCAACAGTACCACGATCACAGGTTCTTTGGATTGTTGAAAGGTGATGTGGAACACAGAACTGATCGTAAGATAAGGTCTAAGAGGAACTGGAATCCATGGAATGTAAGAGAGTTTCTTGGTGGCTTTTGTTGCATGTTTCTTTCTTCTTTCCCTCTTTCTTTGAATCGCAACCGCTAACGGATCTTGTCCGCCCCTCGCATTGTCTTTGTTGTCATTGGTTCCAAGAGAAGAATCCGAATGTTGGAATACATCCAACTGGCTAACTCTAGTCTCTCTTTCATCCTCATCCTCACAATTGAAGTACTAGTATGTCCCATGGAGTTGGGCTGCTCGGAACACTGGGGATTTGATTGGTTCTGGCGGCCACATCGATTGTTCCAATACCGGTTCCGCTTTGTAGAAGTGTCTGGTTGCTGTGTTTGAAGCAGTGCCCATTGTTATGGTGCTGTTGCTCCAGCAAAGACAATGCTAGCAGCAGCACCAAGAGCCTCAACAAAAGCCCTTCCTTCATAATCTTGGTAGGCCAACAGGCTTGTCATTGACATAGTTGATGGACTAAGAAATGATCAACTACCGGACAACAATGTGAATGACAAGTTGCTTGGAAGAAAAGTAAGTATTTGATGCACAAAAATTGCAAGAATTGGCAATTATGATTGAACTCATCGCTTAAATTTATAATCCACCAGTGAGTCTAAGCACGGGGAAAAGGATGCCCAAATTCCCCCGTTTTTGTTTTGGTCACATACTCTCCTAGTAACAAGAAGTAGTCAATTATGGACAAAGTGGTACTAGCTTGGTCGCCAACGGCTCAACTGACAAGCCAAGCACATGGTCTTAAAGAGGAGATCATAACGTTTCAAATGGTGTGTTGCTCGTTGAGATTGGATACTTAGAACTGCAATTTTAACTACCCTAGGGTAACCTATCCGGCTATACCGTTCTTGAATTTTGGAGTGCCGCAGCGCGACGATAAGAATGGGGCTCCAGGCTCCACCAAACTCCTTTTGGTAGTCTTTTTTCTACTACGGTACTAGTACTACTAGTACCGGTACATGCGCTGTACAAAGAGTATTGGTAGTTGGCAGGCTTCAAAATTGGACAGAAAACGTCAGTAATTGACTAGATTTGGTTGCCCAACAGATAATTTGGTTGCTAGATAGATAAATTGAAGTTCCCCAATTCGTCATCAATGCACAGACTGGACCATCAATAGTATTTGGGATCAAAGTATGGCATGGTGGACAATCCATATTACTATTACTACTATTACTAGCTACTAGTAGTAGTAGTGCTGGTACTGCTACTATTTGGGTGGAGTCACATTGGTTGATCATAACCACTGAGCCATCATCAACTTTGGAGCCTGGTCTGAGAGAATTGAATTCAGGGGGGATTGAAGCATCTTGCACCAGTGTATTGTTGCTGCTATCATACTAGGAACCTACTACTACTTCTTCTTGTGCTTCTTCTTCTTGGCTCCTTCTTCTTCTTCTTCTTCTTGCTTGGTGCCTCCTCCTGGTGCCAGTACTATATGGTCGATGCCAGGACCGACAGACGCATCACCAACATTGAAGATACCCAGAAGGAACTTGTCAGTGTGTGCCGTGAACTGAGGTCCCAAGCGGAAATAGCAACAGCCACGCCTACGCTCACCATGTCCAAAAACCAATTGGGGACAGCCCTGTCAGTGCTCATGTCCAAATTAAACTTGCTCATGGCCAATCAACAACAGCCACAAGCAGGGTTGCAGCCGCAGCCACAGGCGAGTTCACAACAACCCCAAGGAGGCGGGCGCTATCAACAAACTGGCAGTACCCCCTACCTCCCCAAGTGGAAACAATACAAGCACTATTGCCATTCCTGTGGCGTCAACCTCTCCCAAAATGGTAGGGACTTCATCCGATTCAAACCCAACCACCAAGTCAGAGCCACCTTTGCCAACAGGATGGGTGGGTCCAATCGGTTTGAGGACTGGTGGATGAAATGGAGTCATCCCATCATCTGTGAAACACACAACACGCCCCCCTGACGGCGTGGGGAGGAGCACACTAGCATACCTAACCATAGTAGTCACGATTCAAAGCCATTACTCAGTATCCTATGTACGCCTCCGCGACATAACCAATGGCCAAAAAATACCAAGAAAAACGTCAGATTTGCGATGATGATGACTGCGCCAACGATGGCGCCGGGGTATGGTGCACTTTACTCAGTTGCTACTGACCACTTCATACCCAATGCATACCAAGGAGGAGCGCACCTTGATACACTGGGGGCGCTCACCGTGGGGTGTGCAAACGGGAGCACGATGCAGTCGACAGGAGCCACCGGCGTCTTGGACCTACCCCAACTGCCTCCCGCAGCACGCGGGTGCCATACATTCGACAAGGTGGAGTTGCCCCTTGTCTCAGTCCCAAATTATGCAACAACGGGTGCCAAGTCACCTTCACAAAAATTAACATAGCGGTCACCGGCCCCTCCAAGAACACCATCTTGGTAGGAAGAACCCGCGACCCCCTCCAGAACCTACTGCCTGTGGAACAGCAAAAGCGGTAGCTGCGTACTTGCGTTTCCAACAGTATCAATAACCATTATTATTGATTAAATCAGATGAGAGTATGATTACCGAAATATGTATGAGATGATGGTGTGCAGTGTGCACAATTTCTCCCTACTGGTACTATGTACTATATGTATGTACATTACCGTACATACACAGGTTAGTTTTTTCGTAATGAAAGGGAAAGTCTTTCCATGGACAGAAAAAGCTCTCGATCAACGAAGAAGGCGAGAGAGGAAGTGATCTTTCTTGGCCCTCTCACGAGCAAGAATTTATGCGTTACTTCGTACGAGTATGGATACAAATACGAGTACATAATAACGAATAGTACTCGTACTTCCTACGCTACGATACTTCGTATTTTTTAGGAAGACCCAGCAACAAGAAATCGATCACCAACAATCACCAACGCCGAAGCATAATACCCCTGCTTTGTCCACAAGAATAGCGACATTGGAGTCGCAATAAGAGTGCGTCTGTTCTTGGTTTGCTGCACGGTAAACGATTCCGAGAACGAACCAGTGGTACGATTTGAACATCAGGAACGCAAAAGCGACGAGCACATCGCACGATTCAAAATCGGAACATGGATTTGGAATCTTACATAGGCCGGTATACGGGAGAAAGCCGATTGCGGAGACTCCTGTCAATTGCATTTGATGGACCTGGCGAGGACGACGATTCCAATCTGGAACTTCGAAAAGAAGCGCTGAAACTTGTGGAACAACAATTACGGCGTGACAGGAATTTCTTCCTGTATCGAGATATCTTTGGGGGAGGCGGAGACTCGAGACGGATCTTCGATCCAAAACTCTTTGAGGGTGAGAAGCCAAAGGCAACAATCGGGTGAATATTGTCCTCTTATTTGAAAGCAATCTCCGTTTGTGATTTCCTGCTCTAATTGCTTTCTTTCTTTTTTCGCACTGAACAATCAAACAAATCGAATCCATTCACGGTGCACGTGCAACACATATATCGGCGCGGAACGCATGAATGAATTACTATTTTGCGTTTGTTTTTAGGACTCCAACCCTACGATGCCAATTGGGCTAACGCTACCGACAACGCCAACCGTGAAAGTCGTGGTGTACTGGAGGGACGTCTGTCGACGGCCAAATCTCGCTTGCACAAGGAGGCAATCCGAACCGCGTATCTGGCACTAGCGGAACACGATATCCGGACCAGCCAGGACAACCACAAGAGCCTTGCCGGCCTAGCTAGTACGAACAACATGGACACTACTACGTGGGAATTCAGCGGCAAAGCGAATCAGCGCAATACGAACATTGGTAATGCACGCAAGTCACTGTACTGTGCGATGGATTGTTGCACTACCCGCATCCAAACGGCTGAGATTGGATTGCTGATAATTGAATCTGCCCTCAATGCCGGAGACTACTCTCTCGCGAAGGAGTACACGGAACGTCTGGAATCGACCCTCCATTCGCTTCGAGACAACAAAGACTCAAACCAAGACTCATCAATCCTGTCGCAAATTGGCATCAAGGTTCAAATCGCCAAGGGCATCGAACGAATGATTTCCGGAGAATACCAAAAGGCCGCCAATGTTTTGTTTTCGGTCGTCATGATGGGATCCGGCGAAAGTGGAGGATCTAACAACAACGAAAGTAGCAATAACGAATACCATAAGCTGCACTGGCCCGGTGTGACGGCCCCAGAGGACGTGGCCTTGTATGCCGGTCTCATGTGCCTGGTTACTAGAGATCGATCCAAGATGATAGCTTTGGCTGACCATCCCGATGCATTGGAACTGGTCCCCTCGGTCAAGGAACTTTTGGTGCATTGGTGCAGAGCTAATTATGCACCGTGCATGCGGGCGCTTTCGTTGGGTTCGGGAGCAGATCTTTCTCAGTCTTCGTCGTTGTCGCAGCCCCTTTTACCGATGGGACGGCCTGTTGATGCCTATCTAACACCCGACCGATGGGGCTCGTTGGTGCAAACCCTTAGGGAAACCTGCCTAATCGAATATCTTCGACCCTATCAGAGGGTTAAGCTCGTTGGGCTGAAGGATTTGTTCTTTCCGTCGTTATCGGATGGCGGCGATGACGACCTGGATCCTCTCGTCGATTTTCTTGCGGATATGATGGACCGGGAGTTGTTGCCCTCCACTACCCGGCTGGACTGCCGCGAGGGGGTTCTGTTCCAAACCGAAGCCCCCACCGATCCAACTCCCAACCTGCAGGCGATGGAGGAAAATATTTTGAATGACACACATGGCATGCTGGTGCGCTTGGCCTGTCTGGAACACGATTTGGGCTCGAATTCTGCGGATGGAAACTTCTATGGTGGCAAACGGGGAAAGAAAGGACCAAAGGGTGGACGGCGATACCCCCGAAGAGGGAACAGTAATCGAGGGCAGCATCAGTCGCAATCTCGAGGGATGGTCGACAGCAGCGATAGTGATGACGACGACATTGGCATTGGTAATGATTACGTATCAGCCTGCGTAACTCGGATGGAGGGAATTGGTGCAAGGGGTGGTGGTGGGGATATAACCGATACCCACATGATCGATGCCGACGTATCCCAGACGAATTCCGCAATGAACCCCGAGGACATGTATTAAAACAAATTGATGGACCAGTTTGATGCGCCAATCCAGTCTCGTCAAGTCAGCTCCAACGCAGTCGCAACCAACCACAAACGGCACCCATGCTTAATGTCGCAAACAATGAACGCGCTTTGATAAGGTGATGGTCGTTCTTTTGTAAATAAATGTAGTCCACAACGTTGGGTGAAAAAAGAAAAAGTGTATTGGTTGAACCGGGCGCAACTACAGTTTGAAGCATAGTCAGAGGCACAGAGCTAGCTCGTACATCAGATGTAATGCGTGCCGCATTGCTCGGATAGCCAATATTCGGCAGACCCATACAGAGATGTTCGGCCATCAAAAACAAAACGAGAGAAATAGATAGAAATTCTGATAAAATCTTCTGTTATTGAAGCATCACGATAACCATTGTACTGAATAGATTGATCTCGAGAACGTTACCGATAGAATAGTTAGAATAGTTGCAATGCTGATGGCGGTGCCGATACGTGAATATTCAGCGCTCAAGGCAGTCGACGCTACCTATTCACAAAAGGAAAATACCAAGAATTCGATCTCTGCAGACGTTTATTCCTCGTGGTATTCATAATCGTCGTTCTCATCCCTTTCTCTGGTTTCCTCCTGAACACATTCGTTGTTTTGTTATTCGTCCCCATTTCCCCCGTCTCCATCGCCATCATTCCATTCTTCATCATCTTCGTCATCATAATAATCTTCGTTGTTTTCTTCTTTGGCCCATCCATCCTCATCGTAATCATTGTCGTAATCATTGTCGTCCTCATCATCGTCCTCATCATCGTCCTCATCCTCATTTTCATCATCATCCCCTCGATCTTCATCTTCATCATATTCCTCTTCGTCGTTCTCATTGTTGCCCTCACCCTCTTCCAACACCGATTTCGCGACGAATTTCAAAAATTCACGACCGCTTTCGTACTTCGCGTTTTTCCAAATTTCCGGAAACATATCGTCCGGGATCATCATGGGGTGGCGAAAGGCCCATTCTTGATGAATGTCCCGGAAATAGGGCAAATCGTCGAAGAAGAAGGCGGCTCGAGGTAGACCCCAAACTAAATCTTTTTGCTGGTGATATTCCGTAAAACGGTCTCTGTCGTGGTCTTCCCATTCAATGATTCGAACCAAATAGGAATCCCCCTGGAGTTTTCGAAGGATGCTGCACATTGGTTTCTCCTCTTTCCATCGCTTCAACCCAACCCCATATTCTGCAAGATACCATCCCTGGCAGTGCAACTGAACTCCATCCAAACGATAATCCCGATCGTCTTCTGTTCGCAGTTGTAAGGATAAATCATTATGGTCTTTGAGAAGGAGCTCATTGAGTTCATAGGATGGTTGATACTGGTCAGATCGATACTTTTCAAACTGAAATGTTTCAACGTGCTTGTCCCAAGCGTCTTGCCACAGGGGTCCGTAATCGATGAATATTTCCTCCCCATTTTCAATATCGCGTGTTGCAACAAAATCAAATTGCAATCCCGTGTGGAACTCCTGCGACCATTGCTCGACGGGTGATTGCAACCATTCCGGATGCCGCATATGGCGCCGTTGGCTCCACTGGATTCGAGTGTTGGCCCTATCTCCCGGTGAATGGTTTATGAGGGACGACAAAAGACCGTATGGACACAGCAACAATGTTGAATGCTCGTGGGCAAAACAATAATTAAGCATAAGCTGCCAAGTATAGTTTCCGTTTCGGTTGGGCACTAGTTTGCCCCTTCTGTTGTAAACGTGTTCCATAAACATTGCCATCGTGTCGAGATCACCGATGTGCACCATCGGAGCTGGCGACACCAATCCTCCGTTTGGAATGAAGCGGGTGGCGAAGGCCCCCCGGCCCGCATCTGGAATCGTGGATTTTCCCGCACCGATATTGTCTGCACATTGCCCGTGCTCTTCGAGCCACTCCAAATCTCGAACGGATCGATTGTAGTCCTGCCAGGCGGTTCCGCCGTCTTTGAGAACAGCTAGGACACTGGATGGATCGGAAGGAATTGCATTCAATACGCGCGAGGTTTTCGTGAACACATTGTCTGAAATGTCGTTCATCATGGCAATCAAATCCTCCCATATCTCCTTTCGGGATGCCTGATCATCCTCTTCTGTGGTATGTTCCCCTTCTACATCAGAAATACCGTCGTCGTAAAGTGTAAGGTGTCGTGCACTCCGTAGAAGCCCGTCTGCTGTGTCGAAATCGTCTGGCATCGGCAGAAATCCATACTACACCATCATCAAATAATAGTATAATGACACAAATATACAATCGATTATTACAAATGTACATATGTGCATGTAATATGGTTTTGAATTTGATTCGAAAGCAAGAAAAAGGTTAGACATGAGTATAGGTGTAAGACCGGCCACATGAATAAGACGAAAGCCGACGAAAGGCCAATCAAAATAGCCAGACTTGTCAGTTGCGACATACAATATGCTCACGGCTCGTAAAGTAGTCCTCCCCGTAACTACAATGAAGAAGAAGAAAGAAAAATGAGAAAAGTAAGCATAAGAAGTGTCCCAAAAAACGTGCACATATTATCTGGTCTACTCGATTTCAAGAACGAGTACGATGTATTGGAACTCGTGGAATCCGGTACTATGCTTGCGTCTGCGCAATCACTAGAATAGTTCCAGCTATCAACACACCGATTGAACTTTGTCTGCGAATGATTTTGTGCTACTCACTTGACAAAAATTTCCTGTCCAGGCTCCATCATGGCCACGGCGTGAAACGAACGACCGTGATAGATCGTAAAGGCACCGTGGCCGGGAGAGTATCGGGGCAAACCTTCTCGGCCGACGCGAATGGGCTCGTCAACGATGTTCACCATGCTGAGATACGAATTGGCAGCGGATCCGACCCCAGGGGAAGCCATGGTCATCTCCTCCATCAAGTCCTGGCCGATTTCTCCATCTGTAAAGGGAAAGGTGTCGGAATTCCATATGTACTCGTCCCACAAAAACCTCTCCCCCTTAAGATGTTTTTCGGTATGCCATAAGCGCTCGACAATGGGGATCAAAATATCTTCGTCTGTCACCATATCATTCTCTAGAACGGTTCGGTTCCCATTATACATGCCGAGGCCAGCGCCAGGGATGGATGACGGAGCCAAATATACCCCGCATTCGATGTATCCCATGACCATAGTCGTTGACGATGTTGTTGTTATAATCACAAGAGCTTGGAGCAATCCGAAGGCTGCCATCCTCGTCACCAGCAACAAACCACCAGTCATCGACCGACGATGCTTCAGTTTTTGTTCGGGTGTGACAACATGGAAGATGCGCGTGATGCTGTTCTTCAACCTCGCCATTTCTTTTATGGTTGAAGGTGTGATTGTTGTCTCGAATGCTGTTTATGCCAATGCTAATGTAAATGTCAGGGTGTCATCGTTCACACTCACACTTGTACACCAAAACGATTTGTTGAGACTGATAAATGTTTCTCTCATGAAGTTCCATTTTTTTGGTTTAACGTTTTCGTCTCGTCAAAAATAATTTTGCGGGAGTGGCAACGAAGGCAATAATCAATGATTCCCATAGGATACGAATACGAATACGAGTACGTACGGTACAGTAGTATCCATTCTAGGACCCCCCGGAAATTGTACAATTTGAATAAATATTTCGTGAATACTAAATTGGTCACGCATTTTCTATTTAACCAGGTGTATGTATTTCGAAATTTTATTCCTGTACGAGCACCTACGTACCTACCGTACCGTACACATTATTTTTTGAATTTAAAAAGGAAACACAGTTTGTGCAGGCGCGTTTGGGGGGTTCAAAAACTTAATTAGCTCTTTATTTTTAAGATTTTTTGTTCCCGTGGGCCCATTCATTCCCGTACAGATTGAGTCGCAGGATGGTACCGGGTTCAATCTCACAATTTTTTTGGTACGGTACCGTACATTCATACACTTTTGGCATACAGTTTTCAAACACAACAATACCCACTAAAGGTAGGATCATAGTTGCAATTCAAACCCGTGGCCTCATTTGCTCAGCCACTAGTAGTAGCTCTCCTGCCTGAACACCCAACCTCCACCCGACCTCCACCCGGCCTCCTCCATCCGGCCTCCACCCTTATGGTAAACCTACTAGCCTATTAAGATGAGCCAACTTGGTTGGGGTCGCGTTTGCTCTGGTGAATCATATGCCGCCCCCTCTGGTGAGCCGTTAGGGTTTTTGCCCCTCATGTGAACACTGTACTGGGTCAGGGGTAGGGGGGGTTTGGGGTTTATTAACATCTAATTAACTGCTCTCTGCACCGGGGATGCTCTGCTCGGCGGTAGGGATCATACAGTCTGTATACATTAAGAGTAGGATAGTACCTAATTTTCAAAACTGGATGTTTGTACCTTTTAGAAGTGTAAAGTTGACCCCGGTCCCCCAGGATACTCTTATTTTTTTACAAAGCAGGGGTCATAATTATTTTTAACAAGAGGTGCCATGCAAATCCAAATCAAGGATGTGGCAATGGTTGGCAAAAAGCTGCACCTAAAAATAATTTTAAAAAATACAAACAAACACTAGTTAAACTACCCAACTTTCAATTATTTATAACAACTCCATCAATATTTCACCTTTTTATTTTATTCCAAGTGCCTACATATGGTTTAAACTGTTTAGAATAAGAATCACTAATAATGAGATCCAGAACGGCTCTCTATTACTTCTACTAACATAAGGTAGTACGTCATGTAACCCTTTTTGCTGATCACTACCCTTACTATTTATTAAACATATGATTAATTTGGTTCGTGAATTAAATAGAACCTGGATGTATGAATACAGAAAAAACAATAACAATAATTAACAATACTAATAAATTAAATTAAATTGAATTGAATAATAACAATTAATAATAACAATATACTCTATAGAATAATTGAATTGATTATCATCTGTATGCAACTCGTTTCTTTTTATTCCTTCTTTGTTTTCCTTCCACTACGAGATTTCATTTCTTGCCTGAAAACTAAACCTGTGGATTATTGCTTGTACCACAGGCTGTATTGGCAGCTTGAAATGTCTTCAAAACGTCTTCAAATGTTAATTTCCTTTTGAAACTGGCTGTTGAGCTGATTCAATCCAAAGGCAAAGAAGAGCAACAGGAGCTGTGGCTGCAGGCCGGTTGAGGTGCCGGTCTGTTTGTGGTCTAATATTTCTCTGATATCCACTACGATTGAACGCTAGTCCAATCAGATCTATTCTAACTACCGGTGGGCTCAGTCAGTTAGATCTTAGGCTTGTAGTTCTACAATGGGAAGCATGGCTACCGATGCAAGGTTTAAGGTTGAATAATCAAATAATCTAAAAGTATGAGATGAAGAGATGTTTCTTGCTGGAGAGCAAGTGTCTCTTCTAAAGATCGGTGCTGCCGCTAATACAGCACGCGAATTTACGTGTTGCCGCTAATACAGCACGTATTTTATACAGAAAACAAGTAACAAGTTCGTGAGCAGCGCTTCGAACCGCTGCTGTCTTCTCTTGAAAACAGCACACTTAACAAGAGATTGTATGTGTGAACCTCCAGTGTGTGTTCTTCTTCGATTACTAAGTATCGAACGTCGATCGTAAGAATGACTGTCGTTTGATCACTAAGTATCGAATTTGGGTGTCAGAATGACTGTTGTTCGATCACTAAGTATCGAATTTGGGTGTCAGAATGACGATTGCACCTCTGTTTCGGTCTTATTCCAATCTCACATAGAGAAAGAGGTAACCTTCGAGTCTCATTATTCCAAGCACTGAAGGTGCACTTTGACTCGTAGGATCGTATCATTCCAGCTGCAGTACTGTAAGTTACGTAGGAATGTACGTACGTAAGTTAGAGTACTGTAGTGTTCGCGTACGTGCAAAAGGAATTTAATATCAAAGACAGCATGGTAAAACACTTTCTTGTTTCTTTCTTCATCAAGAGCACTGTTCTGCCTTGAGTATGGGAAAAACTTGATCAATAACTCCTTGTTTCCTAATATTACCTCCTTCTCTGTCCTTAGGATATCCTTCTTCTTTGTAAGATTATCTCCAGAAAATGCAGACAAAACAATATCTAGCACCTGGTATCCAAATTTAAAGTATTCTTCCTTCACCAATGTCATGTGGCCTCTGTCACTTGTTGTCATATATGAATCATAGCATTTTTCAAGGTACCTATCTGACAAGACAGCTTCACTTCTGTATATCCTCATTCCTGATAAAAAGTCAAATTCTTTTCCAATTCAATGCATTTGGTGCTGTCACTATCATATCTGTATTGTTGAATCTTTTTTGTTCTCTGTGCATGAAAAATTGCCCATCCAAGCATTTGGTTGGCATTTCTCATATGTAAGAATGCTTCATGTTCATTTGGTCGTAAACTGTTTGCCTTTTTTTGCATCCCCTCCCACAAACTCTTTTCATGTATATCCTCTAGCACTTGTACAAGGGTAATGATTCCAATTGTACAGGGGTAATGATCCTCATTCTTTCACTATTGACAGCCCTCTGTCCAATCAAGCCACCCAGTGTTTTGCTCTGAACCAATTCCCATTCAGACGTACTTGGTTGTGGTACAAGGATATATCTTTGTCTCTTCTTGACCTATTTTTCCTCCAGTGCCCAGCCTTTGCCAGCATTTTCACAAGTTTTGTTTTCATGCTTTGGCACAATTCCATTACTTTCTTTTTATGTGAACCATGGAAAATCTTGTCAACAAACCAATCTTTAGATGGTCCAATACTTAATAGCTTTGCAAATTGTTTGAACATATCTTTTTTTAACAACATTTCAGAGTAATTGGTGCACTTAACCTCTTCTTCTTGGATGCTATCTATTAGTCTTCGTGCGTTTGAATCTTCATCTATCACTTCAGCTGGGAATAAAGATAAATTGTTTCCTATGGCACTGACGTAATTTGCTATTACCCTTCTTTTGCTTACTAGTTGCTCCCTTCAATTTTCATCTCTATGTTGCGGTCCGGTTTTAGGATCAAATGATGATTTTTCTAGGGCTTTACTCTGTGGACCAATATCCTTGTTGTAATAGTACTAGCTTGTACTTCTACTTTGTTTTGAAGGCTTTTTTAGTTTGTCCTGCTAGATTTGCTGACAACATGCTCTTCCCAATTCTTCTTGCATAATCGACCCCTGGTACAAAGTAGCTACTATCATTCTCTGTCTCAGGAACAGTATTGTATTCTTTTCTATTTTGAAACTTGTAAGAATGAGAACTCATATCTAGCACTAAATTAGCATAAGAATACTACGGTAGTCGAACGGGAAGGCGAGAAATGATTGTGCGACACGTGTGAAAAGGATTTCACAGAGTGCAGTTAATCGTTCAGAATCAATTCTGAGTCCCCATTGCATAGTAACGTAGACAGAGAATAATTCCCTCGCTATTTCTAGCGACATTGTGGTTAGCAGTAACAGAGTTCTGAACAAAACGCAACACTGCCATCCATCTAGTAGGAAATATGTCGTGAGCAAACGCTGATTATCCTAGCACTGTTCATTTCATCATAATATTACTATATAATTAGTATTTTCGTCTACAGCACCATCTATCTTGAGGAGAGACAAAAACTTATCAATAACGATAGAAAATTGTGGTTTCATTATTCGTATTACATATCGAAGAAAATTGTAGTTTGGAAATAGTTCTCGTTTCAAAATGGCATCGTCAACGCAGCCAATACGCCAATCTATTGGTATCGTCAGTACAGGTGCAATGAATGGATGCAATAGTATATGGAATGAATCAGATTTGTGTTGTTTGGTATTCGAAAAGCGTGCACGGCTTGGGAAGGAACGGCGTTGTCCTCGATCAACCGCATCTGCGTCGTCCGCTTTGTCCTCGACTGACTCGTCGCTTTCTGGTGTAGTCTCTATGTACGTCAAAGTTCCCGTACTGGTGCGGTCCTTTTACGATTGCTGGCACTGAACGGGTTGCGGTCCAGCTCCCTCCTCGTCGCTGTCGTAGGCCGAGGCTTGGCTTGCCGCACCGCCCTTTCCAAAGTGTCTCACGTCTGCAGCCTCGAGGTGAACCACCTCGGTCGTTTCGGCATCCATGTCGACGTCCGCGGTATCGCTCTTCGAGGATGGTTTTGGAAGGATCTTTTTGAGGGCCTCCACGACCTCTTCGCTGAGGTCGCCGTCCGAGGGGAATTCGACAGTGAACAATACGTACAGGTTCCCCTTGACGAATGGGTTTCCGTGGCTTGGCATACCCTCGTTGGGGATGATCTTGACAAAGGGTTTTCGGTCCGCCGTTTCGGGATGGATGACCTCACCGGGTTTGGACCGAACGATGAGATCCCGGCCGTCCAGGTGCTCGATCTTCCATTCAAATCCGCATAGGGCCTCGTTCAACGAGAGGCTCTTGGTCACCAACAAATCGGCCCCCTTGCGCTTAAAGACGGGATGCTCCTTTTCCTGGACGATGAAATTGATGTTCCCCGCTTCCATGTTAGGTCTTTCGTCGGCCTTGCCGCGGAAGACGATTTTCTGCTGGTGCTTCATACCCTTTTCCACCAACACCTCGAGGATTTCTCGCTCTCGCTTTTTCTTGTAGATGAAGCCCTCGCCCCCGCACGTGGCACAGCGGCGTTGCACCTGCTGGACCATTCCCAGGGCGATCTGGCGGAGCTCGAGGACGACCCCCTGGCCATCGCAATCGCTGCAGATCTTGGATTCTCCGACAATGACCTGGCGGGTGACGCCCAACTTGACGCTCTTGCCGTTGTACAAATCTTCGAGGGATACCTTCAGGGGGTGGTTGACGTCTTCTCCCCGGCGGGGACCCGCGCTGCGGCCCCCTCGGCCGCCGCCGAAGAACATGCTGAAGAGATCCTCGTGGGATCCGCCCCCGCCTCCGCCGCCGTCGTCGATTCCTTCCAGACCATATTTGTCGTATTTGGCACGTTTTTCCGGGTCGCTAAGGATCTCATAGGCTGTGGATTGGATGAAATAGTTTCGGGTGAAATTTTTCCGGTACAATTCGGTTCCAATAGGGAATGCAACACCGGGTGTTCACGAAGCCGAGTGAACGAAAGAAATACATCGTTGGTTGATGGCACAGATGGATAGGATGCCAAGATTACATGGAATCAAATCGAATCGAATCGAATCGTATACCATTTCATTATATTTCATCACAACACAAACAATAACAGATTTGAATGGCAGTCATGGATTGAATGGATAGCAAACGGAATTCAACGCGGAAACAAAAGAGAGCAAAAAAGAATGGATCATTTCAGCGTGAGCAAGTGTGGCAGAGTCCAAGACCTCGTTGCATATCGAATCAACCCAACCATGGCAAGCGCAACGCAATGCGCCATTCGTGGAATTGGATTCGATGGCCGTATCATCGGCGAAACATGGCTTCCGTACCGGTAATACTCACCAGCATTGACTTCCTTGAAGGTGTGTTCGTCCCCTCCCTTATCGGGGTGATGTTTGATCGCCATTTTTCGGTAAGCTTTTTTGATGGCCTTTTGATCGGCGTCCTTTTCTACCTCAAGCGTTTCGTACAATTTCGATGTATCGACATTCGCCGAGGGTCTACCTCGGCCGCCCGGTCGCCTCCCGCCGTGACTGAAATGTTCTGCAAATGGATCTCCACCGAAAAACATGTTGTGTTATACGAAGTACCGTAGTATGATATTATTGTTGGCGATTGTTGTGAGAAGAATTTCGAAACTGAACAAAACCGGAATGACTGATGGGCTTGTTCGCTGTCCTGTATTGGAAGGGATATTTAATAGAAGTATTGGGATTGGCGTCTCTTGTCGATCGTATCCGAGATTCAATATCGGTAGCAGAAATGCGGAAGCGAGCGAATACAACCTAGGTGGGAGCTAATTGGTTGTTGGAGGTCGAACGAGATGGTTTCGCAAACCTTTTTCATTTTGCCAACAAAACGGGAGGAGTTCGGAAGAAAACTTCACTCCAGCGTCGCATCCAAACACGCAAACAAACGAACGAACGAAAAATTGTTTGAAAGTGCGAGTGGTAGGGACTGGCTTCGAACCAACAATGCCGCGAGCGCTGAGCGAAGTTTAGAAAAAAGAGGGGCATAAATCGATGAGCAAGACGTGGTCCACGCACTCCGACGCAACAATTGCAAATGCAGTAATCTTATCGCAGGCACGAACAAGACCACACAATAAAAATGCTTGCTAAAATAAATAATAAGAAAATCATGGTTCTACTTCGTATTCCGGTAATCTTACCCTGTTCAGCCTCGTACATCTTTCTACTGGTGATCGATGATAATTCGGCGAACGAAAATGCAACTACGAGTATGTAGTATGATGATAGGCAGGTTCTCGTACTACCGTACCGTACTCGTAATTTGCAACCCTGATCTGCATTGGTACGAATTTATGCGATATTGAATATGTAATAAATCTATGAAGAGTATGATGGTACATACACATAATGTGGAATGACAACGAAAAACGAGCTACGAGTCATACGTACGAGTACGTACTCCGTACTTCGTAATACAGTTCGTACTACCTACTTCTATTATTATTCTCGCTTCAGCCAAATTCGGTATTTTTAGTGTGTACGGTACGAACGTAAGATTGGGTGATTCCCGAAATAGTCTGGGTAGGGGCCCAGATTTTTGTATTTCGGGAATGAAAATCACCCTACCCAGATTTTGGCGGGCCAGTGTGCAACATCTCATTTTTGGAATAAGGAATTTTAAATAAGAAATTGAATAACCAAGCACATACCGTACACAAAACACATACTCGGTTAAATATTTAACACGTGTGGGCATTATTTAACAGGTGCTTGGATTCCTAAGGAAATCTGGGCAAAATCTGGGTAGGGACCCAGATACTGGTTGACGTGAGCTCACGTTGACCAGTATCTGGGTAAAAATGGTACAGAATTAAATCTGGGCCCCTACCCAAATGTGGTATTCCAACGCTCACGATTGAAAATTACCCACGATTCAAGAAAATCTGAAAAACAAGCCGGTCTTCAATATTGAAGACTGGATAAAGAACATATCCGAATCTTCTATGTAAACTGTACGTTGAATTTTGATTCAACGCCTGTTTACTGTTACAAGCTCCCAACTGCCCTCGGAGTAGTTGACAGGGGAGCTAGCTCACAATCTTAGTTTTTAACCATTACATAAACCTTATTTTAGTACCTTTTTCTAGAGGCATACGACACTGTTTAAACAGTCGAATAACTGCTTCGACCTTATCACTACTACCGGTAAAGACTACTTCAACTACTCGAGTAAACACTACTACAACAACTATAAACAACCACTAATTGATCCTGAAGATTGTCCAGTAAGAAGAGAAGAAACAATGTCTTACTCCATCATCCCTTTCAAGTTTGACTTTGATCAAGAGTCTATCGACAAAGTGGAGTTCAAGAGTACACAAGAGTTCAATGGAATGCCTGAAACAACCAAGCTCAAGATTCCCTTGATTACTGCAGGATCAACCAAATTACAAATCCTTTCTACCATCAACAAGTTCATGCTGTCCAAGAAGACACTCAACCTGACCACAGGTCCAAGACTCTACAACAAATTTGTAGACCTCCTCAGGGACTAGCTACACTGACAAGAGTTGGTGGAATGACTACCTTGCAAACAATGTTCCTCAAAGAACTGTCGACAATTTCGCCACAACTGTACAAGAATTTGGCAACTACAAGTTTGGCAACAACCTTGATGCCTACCAAAACCACCGGCGATTCCTCACCAATATCAAGAAAACCACCACTATGACAGTACACCAATTTGTCTCACAGGTTAACTTCCACAACCATGTCATACTTCCACTACTCCCTGGACATCGACCGGAGGATGCAGAGATCAAGGAAAGAGAGTTCAAGAATCTAATCTTTGAATCGATGCCTGAGGATTGGAAACACACCTACCAGCAACATCACTCTCCCCATAGGGATTCCCTCTCTGAAATGATGATGAGATTCGAACGATATCAATATGCGCAGAATAGAAAGAAGAAATCAGATAACCCATCTCAAAACACCAACACCAACAACAACAATGCCAACAACAATCGAAACAACCGGAATGGAAGCAACAACCGAAACAACCAAAACAATCGCAACAATCGCAATCAAAACAACAACAACAACAACAACAACAATAACAACCAACGCAACAACGACAACAATAATCAACGCAATAATAACCAAGGGAACAACAAGGGGCCGACTAGAATCTTCAATGACTCACCATGTCCTATCCATCCAGGTACCAACCACACTTGGGGCCAATGCTACACCAACAAGTATGGCACCAACTCCAATCAGTGCAACAACAGAGACAACACCGACTTGCATGTGAATGATCGCAGCAATTCCAACAACAGCAATCGATCCACTACCTCCTCTTCACATGGCAGTAACTTCCATGAACCAGAACAACACATGTGTGTCTTTATCAATGAACCAGAAGAAACTATTATCCCTGGAACTCCTTGGCCGGATCTCTTCCATGTAGACATGGACATCGATGAAGAATATTACAACTCAGATCTTCAAAGATTTCCTTCTGAAAACACCGATTCCGACAACAACAAGCAAGAGGTTGCTCCCAGCAACACGGACGTCGACCTTGCTCCAACCACAGTAAGTGTCTGCAACTCAATCAACGGATCCCTTCGCAAGTACTACTTGAAAACCCACTTCGATTCTGGATCAACCGACAATCTCATAGTGGAATCAGCAATTCCCTCTGGAATCAAGAAGCACCTTCTAGATCAACCAATCCAAATGCAGACAACAAATGGCAAAACCACTTGCAACCACTATGTAACCTTGGAGAACACTGTATTTCCAGAACTATCCTATTCGATGAAAGTCCTACAAATCAAGTGCTTTGTAGTCTCTCAGAATATCAACCACCACCTCCTCATTGGAAGGAAAACCATGAGAGATCTTGGAATGAAGATGGACTTCGAAACTTGCACCATTGAATGGTATGAGAAGACAATGGACTTCCATCCAAGGAATTACTTTGACAACAAGTCCTTGCTCCACAAGGTCATGTCTGCAGAACCACACATCGTTGCAGAAAGTTACTCCAACCAATCTATCCAACAATCGTATGTGGATGGCACCACCAAGTATGAGAAAACTGACCTCCACAAGCTAGTCACTGAACAAAACCATCTCTCCTACCATGAGAAACAAGCCTTGTTGCCAATACTCCTCCAAAATGAAGAACTCTTTGAAGGATTGAATGACAAAGAATTAGGTATTTTCCTTAATCAAACGTTCCACATTGATCTCCAGCAAGGCGCAACTCCATATCATGTAAAACAACCCTATTCTATTCCACTGCACCAACAAGAAGCAGTGAAGAAAGAAATTGATCGCCAAGTGAAGCTGGGCATCCTAGAAAGATGCTATGCCACGGAATGGGGAATGCCAACATTTGTAGTCCCAAAACCAGATGGCTCCTGTAGACTCATCAGTGACTTCCGCGAACTCAACAAAGTCACCAAGAAACTTCACTATCCACTTCCAAAGCTCCAAGATATCTTCCACAGACAAAGAGGCTTCAAATATGTCACCCTTATTGATATTAGCATGCAGTTCCACACCTTCAAACTTGATGAAGCCTCCACCTGGCTTTGTGTCCTTGTTACTCCATTTGGAAAATTTTGACTTCTTCGATTGCCAATGGGCTTCCTTAACTCTCCAAGTTGGGCCCAAGGCTGTATGGAACAAATGCTCCTACACTTGAAAGACATTGAAGTATACATCGATGAAATTGGTATCTTCTCAGACACTCTCAAATCCCATTGTAAATCAGTCTCTTCTGTCCTCTCCTTACTGAAGTCCCATAACTTCTTGGTCAAGCCCTCCAAGTGCCACTGGTTTCAATCCCAAGCCCCTTGGCTTGGCCACATTATCTCTTGTGATGGAATTAGACCCAATCCAAACAAGATTTCTCCTATCCCGAAACTTGCTTTTCCCTCAACAACAACCCAACTTTGATCCTTTGTTGGGATGATCAACTTCTATCGCAACTTCTATCCCAAGCAAGCTGAAGTCCTTGCACCCCTTACCGGCCTCTCTGGAAGAGCCAAAGGAAAAATCTCTCCAACTCCGGAATTTCTTGAAGCCTTCAACAAAGCCAAGTCCCTCATTGCCAACGCTATCCTTCTTGCCTTTCCTGATCCAAACAAGCCCTTCCATGTCTACACTGACACTTCTGATTACCAACTCAGAGCTGTCATCCTCCAAGATGGCAAAATCGTCCTTTGCTTCTTGAGAAAACTCAACGCCGCTCAACGGAAATACCCAACGGTCGATAAAGAGATGCTCTGTATTGTAGCAGTCTTCAAGGAATTTTGCACCATTCTTTGGGGGGCTGAAATCATTGTATGGACAGACCACATCAACTTAACCCGGCAAAATCTTACAAGCCACAGAATTATGACTTGGAGAATGCTCCTTGAAGAATTTTCCCCAGTATTCAAATATGTCAAAGGCAAAGACAATGTCATTGCTGACGCGCTCTCCAGGCTCCCACTCCAGCAAGATACTCCCGAGAAGAAGAAGGAGTTATTTGGTCCTGCTCTCGATCCAACGGATGACGACTCTGACCTTGAAACTACAATTGACTGTGGCTCAACGGACTCTGACCTTCTCTCTCTTTTCGAACTGTTTCTTAACTACCCAGAAGACATTCCCATGTACCCCTTAGCATTTGACCAACTCACCCAAGATCAAGCGGCCAATGTAGATATCTCTACCAATCCTCGGTACTCAACTGAAAACTTCAATGGCACCGACTTGAAAGTTGTAGACTCCAACAGTCAACAGAGAATTGTACTCCCTCCAAACCAAGTGCAAGCCACAATCAAATATTACCATCATGTGCTTGGCCATGCCGGCGCAGAAAGGTTGTATCGAACCATTAACCAATTTGTATATGCCGCAAACTTGAAGGACCAAATCAACTCCTTCTACCGCTCCTGTGACGCTTGCCAACGATACAAGAATAGCCACCAAAGCCATGGACAACTCCCGACCAAAGAACACCAATATGTCCCTTGGGATACTATCGCAATCAATGGAGTAGGTCCCTGGAAAATCAAGATCCCTGGCCATGGAACGGTCTCCTTCAATGGCTTTACCATCATGGACATGTGTACCAACCTCCTTGAAATCATCCGAGCCCCACAAGTATGTTGTAACTCTAAAAATCGACCAAAGGTATATGATGTTAAAATTTAAAGAGATGTGAGCTCAGAGAGAGGCTCTTATTTTTACTGTGTATTTTTACTGTATCGGGGCTCTCTGCTGTATTTTACATGGTAGAGATCTTCCCCGGTTATTTGTTAGTGCCGTTCTTGTACCGATACTGTTGCGGTCTTAGTGTCGTGTGTTGGTCTTACTGTATCGGTCATTTGATGGTATGGGTCATTTACGAGGTTAAGTGTTTTATCCGATGGGGCATATTTTGTTCGTGGTATTTGAGATAGATGAGGCCCATTTGTAATCGGTATTGATTTTCTTGATTGCAATAAGTAATTTCCTCACGGGATATCAAGTATATTCTTTCGAATATACTTAAGGGTTCCAAGTGTTCACTTATTGGTCAGGTCTTTGGATATGTCTTGTTTCTAACCGATTATCCTCTTTTGTTTGTAGCCTTAGGTGATATCGTTTTTACCACTTAAGGATTCCAAGTAGTGGAGGTGCGCTTGATTCTAATGCTTGATCATCGGAATATTCGTATCTCAATTCCGCACCTCGGTCGTCGTTTCGTTTTATCGGCTTTTCTGATCAAATTTCATGCCGACAATGTCCATATTTTTTCACCGACAACAAAGTAAATCCAACCGGCCTCATGGCAATCCATGCCCTCGACAATGGCTGGCTCTCCAGATATCCCAAACCAGTTAATTGCATCATCAATCAAGGAACCAACTTCATGAGCAATGACTTCCAACTCCACCTTGCCAACCTTGGAATCAAGGCCAAAGTTTGTTCGGTCCGCAATCCACAATCCAACGCTGTACTTGAAAGAGTCCATGATACAATGAAGTCGGCAATGAGAACAGAGCTCAACACCAACCCTCCGCAAACTCTTCATGAAGCCACAGACATCATCGATATTGTCTTTGCATTGGCTCAGTTTGCAGTTAGATCAACTATCAACAAGACCTTCGGAATGACGCCCGGAGCCCTTGTATTCCACAGAGACATGTTCCTACCAATTCCTGTAATCCCTGATTTGGCCATGGTCAGAACCAAAAGGCAAGTGCAAATCAACAAGAATGCTATGAAAGAGAATAGCCACAGGAAGATTCATGATTACACCGTAGGAGACCAAATTATGGTGAAAAATGAAAAGCAAATTCCTGGAGCTTTTGATGCAAGAAGCAAAGGCCCCTACACTATTCAACAAATTCACACCAACGGTACAGTTTCCTTTCTCTTGAGAAATCATGTTATCCAACGTATGAACATTCGAAATCTGAAACCATATCACGCCAATTAAAAATTTCTTATCTAAGGAATACTGGTCGCACACGACTAACAAAATTCTGTGTCACCAATCGAACTTTTACAAGAAGGAGAAGAGTGTGGTATTCCAACGCTCACAATTGAAAATTACCCACAATTCAAGAAAATCTGAAAAGCAAGCCGGTCTTCAATATTGAAGACTGGATGAAGAACATATCCAAACCTTCTATGTAAACTGTACGTTGAATCTCAATTCAATGTCTGTTTACTGTTACAAGCTCCCAACTGCCCTCGGAGTAGTTGACAGGGGAGCTAGCTCACAATTAAAACCTTATTTTAGTACCTTTTTCTAGAGGCATACGACACCAGACTATTTCGGGAATCATCCATTACGCTTCGTACCGTATGAGTACATAGCAAACACCGACGACCCCTAAGATTAGTGGTGTGTAATCTTACCCGGTAGGAGTAGTAAGATTACCAGTAATTGAACCAGGTCGCAAGTCATGAGTAATCTTACTCTTCAATGGAGATGCCACAAGTACGGTACCGTGTGCATTTTGAAATAAATATCATCCATTTACAAATTCCAGTTGCCTTCTCGCTCATCGATATCACTGCAAACAGTAGTGGGACTCTCAAATGAACATGTTATTAAACTGGGAAATCGCTCCTTGGTGAGCAAACCACCAATGCATGTATGGGGAAGATAGAGAGGGTTCAGCTTTGGTGCTACCGAGGTACCCTTGCTATTAATCACACTTGGAAGGACGATTATGATAAATTGCTGCTACAAGTGTGTTTTCGATCCGTATTATTATATCCATCTTGAGCAAAATAGTAGACCCTCCTGCTGAAGGGCCTATTCCAGTTGTCGTCTAGTAGTAGCAAGTCAGCAAACGCTTGCGAGAAATTTCTGCTTGCGTGATCGGTTGTATTTCCTCTAGTTGTTGTTCGTACGGTACATGCCTTCTTTTTCCAAATGTTGTGATGTTTTGTGTTGCTCTTGGTGCTAGTCCCACTTGATCGATTCGGTAAATTGATTCCACCAGCCACCGAAATCCAATGTTCGTTCGCCACCAAACAAGACTTCCCAGATATCCCAAATGCCATCGTCTTCCGGGTCCATGCAATTTACCCAGCTCAAATCTTCGCATTCCGGGCTCATGGCGACCAGGGCGAACCACATTCCAATGCATTGAAAGAAAACGGTCATCAATGCCCATTGCAAACCGATGCACTTGGGGGGACAGCAAAGACAAACTTCTTGAGAGCAGGCCACGGAGTCGCTTCCTCTGTTCTCTCGCAAGACCGTGTCGTCGTAGGTATCGGCGATGGAAAAAATTCCAATCGTCACGCCATAATACAAAAACAAGCACTGCAAGAGTAAGTTGTACCAGTAGTAATCCAAGACAGCCACCGTGATATTGAACATCGCGTATCCCAGGCACAAATATACGGTCAGTCGATTGGGAGAGTAACAGAGAGTTGCCAGCAAACTCAGTGTAAACAGAATGCACCCTATCAACGCGGAAGTCCGACCGCCACTCAGAATCACAAAGATCATGCTGCAGATACTGCATCCGACATATCCCGCTGGAATTATGAGGCACCGGCATCCACCGACAAAGGTGGTTACGCCTCCCTCATTTTCGAAAACGTTGATCTTCCGAACGTCTCCACAGGTTATCCAGCACATTATCGCGTGGCACCATTCATGCGCAAAGACAGCCACCAACCGAATAGGTTTAGCCACGACGGATTTCCAGGTGAGCAGGGCCAATGCCACGTAGGCGATGTACAACAATAAAAAGACAGTTTGCTTGTCGTTGCAACAGGACCAACGTGCGAGAAAGTTGCCGTCGTTATCGTCTCCCATGATTCCGGGTCAAAAGAAAAGAACCGTGTCGTGCTTTAATTGTAATAAGCAATATCTGAGTCTTCAAATGGTTTTGTTTCCAACGCTTTTCGATGAATGCTGATTTTTCTTTCTAGACCAATCCAGAACGGCGCCTTGCGTCTCAGTTACCTCTTGAATTCGCAACTTTGAAGTGCAATGTAAAGTGCGACATACATGGCCATCGTGGTCCATGGTCTGTTGTTAGACATCATTTTTTCGTTTCGACAATTTTCCTCCCGAAGAAATCGGAAAACACATTTTTTGAATTTTTGAAAATCACTTGTCCTGTGCTACATATCGTACGTACCGTACTGTGAGTGTACGTTGTAAAAATACCACAATAAATACCCAGTACCAAAACCATGTACAAGTCTACGGGTAATGTACATGTGTGTGCTCCGCACACTGAAGTCTCTTCAAAAAAAGAACAAGTGAAAAGACCCTGAAAACACACCGAAAAACTCACTCCTAAGACAATTTTTTTGATGGGAAGTCCGATCGTCGAAATCACCAATGCCATTAATTTCACTACCCTTCGACGACCCTTCTGTTTCTCCTTCCATAGAACAGACCATGAGGGTCCGCCACCATACAAATAGTACAAAATGACACCAACTCAAATACCTACACATTCCTCTACTTGGTTTTCGATCCGGAAGGGTATTTGAACGGCAATTCTACTGCGAATAACACACAAAGATACGTCGTCATTGTCGACGACCCTTCTCCGACCCATCTGTTTCCCCTCCAATAGAAGGGAAGATGAGGGTGGACATGTACAAATACTACCACATTTGAACACCATCATGGTCCTCTACTGATTTTTCGACTTGGAATGGCAATGGAATGGCAATCGAACGCCAATTGAACTCGAACGCCAATCGAACGGCTAACAAGATGGTGACGACAATGACAATGGATCGATACAAAGAAGAGCAAGCAGGGCGAGCTTCATTACAATTGGACTTAGGTGCCAACCAACGTGTTACACTGCACTAAAATCTACAGGGCAAATCCCCCTAACAACAACAAGAAGGGGGGTTTGCTCTCCAGCAAGATCAACGCCATCACACACCAACACACAACAATAAACCTGACGCCGACGCCGCTGCCAATGCCAACGCCTACCGATACAGCCTGTTGTTCCCTCCCCGACCTTCATCCTTTCGAAGCTGGTTGATGATCCAAGTCACTGATACATTTCCATACACTGAGTGAATCCGACTGATTGCTGTTGCAAGATTGAGCCCACGGTCCAACAGCTTCTCAATCACTTTCCAAACAACAAGCCGCCTCGTGTACTTGTATCTGTTTACACCACGCTCGTGCCGGCTGAACTCCCTTGCAGGCTTCCTCCCTCCTATTCCATTCACATACTCATCCCAGAGCACAGCAAGGGACCTTGGACAGTCTCCAAGCAATGCTGGGGGCTGGACACGAGGAGTGCCAAGCCGAGTTGCCTGACAACCACCAAGTGTTACTACCCCTCCAACTCGACGCGCTGGAGCTGCAGCCATGTGCCGAAGAATACCTTCAATCGTTTTATTCTGCCGGCTCAGCTGAGCCATGTTAGTGATGACAAAATTCCTCAGCTCTCCAAGTTCTACCTGATTAGAGGACAGCTTGGCATAGATACTGTTCCTCCACTGCTGTCCCGACCGCGTCATCAAATCATCCATGTTATCCTCTATCTCATCAAGGCAAACACACCCTCCGTGCTCTGATGCAAAGACCATCACCTTCTTTACTGGATTCACCCCATCTGCAAGCCCAGCTTCAAGTTGGATGTACTTTGCCGTGACTTGGTGTCTGATATCAGGGGGGACCAAATCTGCTGCATGAGCATCGAACGTTGCCCACAGCAATGCCAGCCCAAGAATCCTACCAACTCCAGGACCAAACTGGGCCTTGATTGCTGGCACAACATCAGCCAGTAGCCAGTCACCGGTCACACCACTGCCCTCTGTTGCTTTGTAAATACAGGGGCCTCCACCACAAAGTTTTACCGCTGCAGAGATATCAGGCCAATCCAATTGAACTGCTGTGTACCTGCCTTGCATATTGGGATTCTTCCATCACGCACGACAATCTACATCCTCATACCTGGCCCCTGACATTCGGGCTTTGCTGGTACCATACTTTCGAATAGAGTGTGTTCCTAATTTACCAGGTCCTTCGCGTTCAAACACAGAACTCTTAATACAGGCTGACACTGCATCTGCATATGCATGTTTCTGGCGGCACGCTTCCTCAGCCTGCAAATCTTCTGGATCATTAGCATTTGTTGTGCCATCACTGAATAACCACTGACTGGTAATGCCTTCCCCCGAAGCTAGCCATTTCTCTAGGAACACAGCCAGCCCAACCAAAACACAATACTTTGAATTCATTGATCCAATTAGTAGCTGTTGTGGACAGCCCCTTTCATCTTGAACATTCTTACACCATTTCAATCTAATACAAAGATAATTTGGGAATCGTAGGCTCTTTTGCAGGTTCTTCTTCTGTACATGCGATGTGTCGTCCATTCTAGCAATAAGATGAAGCTGGAACTTTAGCATCGCCTGGTGACGCAGATTTTCCATAGGCTGTCCTTGGGTGAAAATCATATCCACTATCTGCATGAATTCCTCAGAAGTACACTCCCTATCAGCACAGCTTGGCACTCCACTGCCTCTAGTTTCTTTCTTGTGAACAGCTTTGACAAGGTCATTCACATGGCGCAATTTTGTTGGGTTCCCCCTGAGAGTTGCTTCGCACCATGCTGATTGGGATACCATAAATTGCGAGATAGCTTTCTTGTAGTATGTAAGGGTAGAAGACCTCCCCAGGGTTGGATTGTCATCACCAGTAGGATCCTCTCTTCCATACGATTTCAAAGCCATGAATTTGTAGATATCCTCTGGTGTAATTGCTGCTTTCTCCTCATTGGAAAATACATAGTTGTCAGGGAATTCGTGACCTGCCTTGTGCTCCATCAAATTGCAAAAGATAGTGTAATATCTCTTTAGCTGGGTTGGGGCATTGATTGAGTTTTCAGTAATGGGGAGGATACGATTGCGTCGTATGCTTTGTGGTGCGCGTGTTCTTGTCGCGGTTGTTGCTGGGGGGATCGGCTGGTCAATTCGAGCTGCCTCAGCTGCTGCTGCTGCTGCTCTTGCTGTTGCTGATTCTTGTCTTGCTGCTGCTGCTGCTTGCGCTGCTGCTGCTAAAGCTGCTAGTCCGCGCCCGCGCCCGCTTCCTCTTCCTCCTCGTCCGCGTCCTCCTCCAGGAGCGACTGTTGTTGTTGTTGTTGTTGTTGTTGATCTGCGTCCGCGTCCTCTTCCTCCTCGTCCGTGTCCTCCACCAGCAGCAGCCGTTGTTATCGTGGATCCTCGTCCTCCTCTTCCTCTGGTGGATCCTCGTCCTGCTCTTCCTCCAGTCAATCCTCGTCCTCCTCCCCGTCCTCCTCGTCCTCCCCGTCCTCGTCCTCCCGTTGCAGCTTGCTCTTGCTCTTCATCTTGCTGCTCAGCATCCGCTTCCATAAGCGCTAGGTTTGCAGCATCGGTGCTGTGGGCTTGCATCTGTGGGGTTGCTGCTGTGGCTGCTGCTGTTTGTTTGGTCGTATTCTTCTTGTTCGGTACTCGTCGTGCGGAGGATAGATATCGTACCGGTACGATATTGCATAAAGTGAGCAAAACTAAGTGAGCAATTTTAGCGAGTTTTTCAAGCACCTCAATGGAGATTTCTTAGAAAGAAAAGACTGAAGAACAACCGTCATGTAAAGTACTTGTGGTATTTGTGGTATTTCCTTAAGAGTTACACGGAGTCTTATACCACTAAAAATGCAACAATTCTGTATATGAAAATGCGTCGCGTACCCCTATTTTTTGAGGGATACCACATGATTTCTACGTCTAAAAACAGTAGGAATAGTCATTAAAGGTATGTATCATTAACCGTACCTATTCCTACTTACGAGCCACAGTAGCCCCAGGCTAAATACCACCTTTGTGGTATTTCCGACGTATTGTATGAGTATGTAGGATATGTACTTCGCGTTTATTGCTGTATGTACTGCGTACGGTACGAACATAGGTACGAACCAAAAATGGGATTTGCTTTTGTTCTCAATTCTTTACGTTTACGTTCGTGTGTCTGAACAGCTGCCGGAACGAACGACGCTATTGCATCACGCACACCATCCAATGAAGTACTCGTACTGTACCGTTTCAAGTAATTACCGTAGATGATAATGCCGATGATGTTATTATCATGGAGGCAGTTGTGCCAAGAAGTCACAGATGCGAAAACTATCATCCACTGATGCTAGCTTTCCCAGTTGCGACCATTAGAATTACCGAGAAAGTGGTTGTGAGGCAATAATTCTCACGATTTTCGACGTCGAAAAATTTATATTACACTCATACCGGTACCTTATCGATTGAAGCATTATTTTTTAGGGATTGAGTAAGGTAAAAAAAGGATTAATTTTATGTTAATAAACATCGTGGTGGAAGAGAAGTATTACTTGTGAAAGCCATTGTACACGGGGTCGATGTAAGGGTGTAGTAGCAAGTATTGTGGCTGTATGATATATTAGGTTTGTGAGGTGACTTTATGGATGAATGTGAATTGGATGTGAGGGTTGTGCCAATTGGTTCAAACAGCGGCTCCCTAGCTGTTGTAATCATGAAGTGACGTGAAAATGATATAATGTTTGTTGTTCATGTCATAAATAGGGTCGTAGTGCGGAAGATGTATGCGTGAAGAGTGGGTCTAAAAGGATGATCAAGTCGTTGGATATCTTGATGGATGATGAATCATTGTATTCAGTCAGTGTTGTTTGTTCGATTTTCTTTTGTCTAAAAGACCAATGGAACAAACCTCTTTCTCGGCCTAGGCGGACATACCTGGTACAAATTCCTTTGCTTCGGCATTGAACGGACTGCTCATATTTGGACCATGAATGTCAATGCCAGACACCATGGGGTAAGGAGGAACCATGTGTTGTTGCTGTTGTTGATAAAAAAAATGCTGTTGCTGTTCGTAATAATAGGCAGCCATCGACGGATCCACAGGATATCCAGTATTCGGATCGATAATTGGAGGTGCCATGTTTGGAAGCATCATTGGGGGTGGCGGACCACCGTAATATCCCTGGGGTGGCGGTGGAACCAGTGGCGGTTGGTGTAGAGGGGCATTGTTCATTATCATCATAGGAGGAGGTGGTCCCCAGGCGGCAGGAGGTTGTTGCGGAGGTCCCTCTCCGTGCTGCTGCTGATCCAGGGGCAAAGAACCGTTTTCGGTATGTTGGGGGGACGGAGACGGAGAAACACGATTCACAGGTACATCTGCAGGTACATTTGGAGGATTCTTGCTCCATGCAGAATCAGAAGGAGCGCAGGTGACTTGCTTTGAGTCGCATGGTTCGCAAGACGACAAGGGAGGGAAATTCTGAGGCGAAATGAAATGGGGCTCTCGGGCTTTCTCTTCCTTGGGGTGCAAGAACAGGCAACTCTCTGTGTAGCACTCGTCCCCGAATCGACAACGAGTTTTCTTGTATTTAGCCAGAAGACGTGGGACCTCGTTCTTGGACGGGTGGCGTTTGCGGCATCCCTTCTCGAAGGTGCACTTTCCAGCTAAGAAAGGAATGCAAACATCGTTTTTGCCGCCGCCTGCGGAGGAACGTTTTTGGGGATCATCGTGCCGATAGATGCAATCGGTTCGTTGACAAGCACTTCCATATTCGCATTGGATCATGTTTAGTGCACCTTTGCCGCCTCCGGATTTGGATTGAAGATGAACTCCACGCTGGTTATTGACGTAGTTCTTTCCGCGAGGCATGGTTTGGTTGAACGTTAAGGTTGTTATGGAAAAAGATGAAAAGATGTTTTGGTCGGTTCCAAACAGTCCTGGCGGTACGGGTAATCGCGCTACAAGTGAACTAGCGTTTGTAAAAAAATAATGATGAAATCGCAGAATCTGAAATCGCAGGCTTCAGAAATCGTGACAAGAAAAATAATCATACCCGGTACAAGTACGAGTACCGGTACGGAGTAATAAGAAATGGAGAACTAAGATTTTACGATGCTCCTTCGAAAGCTGAAATTGGGTGGCGAGAAAGCTGTTTTTAATTATGATGTCTTCCAGAAAATCCCAATCAACACTGAACACGATGGGAAAAACTCTGCCATCGGTTCTTCTGACACACTGCCTGCTGCGCAAGAACCAACCGATTGCTTCTCGACAGGTTCGTTCAATTTCTTTTTCGAATTCTTGAGATTTGTATGGTGATGAAAGCTCCTCGTGAAGCCCAAATCGTGAACTGGGGTTATGACAAAACGTTCGATGGCCGAACGGTGACACCCATACCGGTACGGTAAGATTGTTTTTGTGGGGTAGCAATTTAGTCGTGCAGTTACCACGTTTGAAACGAACCACAACAGACTTCTCGGGGTTTGTTCTCATGACCA
Source organism: Pseudo-nitzschia multiseries (assembly GCA_037355745.1). Lineage (NCBI taxonomy): Eukaryota > Bacillariophyta > Bacillariophyceae > Bacillariales > Bacillariaceae > Pseudo-nitzschia > Pseudo-nitzschia multiseries. The sequence continues at coordinate 7,099,183 of CM074786.1, read as the reverse complement.
CGGTACGAGTACGTACTCGTACGAGTAGCGGGTAAGATTACGAGTACGAATAGGAGTAGAACTCGGTTTAAGCAAAACTTGGCGTCATGATCTTCAACAGACAACGATCTCATTGCGAAAGTAATAATAGAAGTACGAGTAATACTGGAATCGAGAAGACGGCGAATGCACTATCGAAGCAATTTCAAATTTCACGTTACGAAAGGAGTCCCATCGGGGACGAAAAGACGAATATCGATATTTTTCGAGTCGGAAATGTCATGAGTTTTTCCTACGGATACTACTGTCAAGCAAGACAATAAATAGGTCGCTTTTAGCACGCGGGGTGATGGATTCGACACGAAAGCCAGCTATGGCGAAGGCCTCCTCGTGAAAGATAACAGGACAAAAATCTCAATAGTATGCACCGTAGTACTTGGAGTTCCCACTACTGTAAAATTCGAAGCACCAAGCGTTCAATTTCTGAAGTCGTAATCGAGTCATATATTTGAGGTGTCTTCAGAAATACTGTATTCGACTGTTTATAGGCTCCTAGAATTATCTGAACTAAATCATGTGCACTCCGCTTTATCATCGTCTTCCGTCTTGAAAAAGTAAACCTCATTAATTCAATGATCAGCATCTCTGAGATAGATCTATGAACATTATTTTCCTTTTCTCACGAGAAAAAGAATAAACACTAACTGCAGATGCAATTCAACTTTTAAAGGGGACCATGAAT